>CM076584.1:306948581-307086125 GCA_034641835.2 Pinus albicaulis | reverse complement strand
CGGCAATGGAGGGTTAATTCCCATGCCAGTCCCAGAATAAGGTCCGGTACCCATGCTCCACGATGGTTGTGAATATCCCTGCCCCCATGGGTTCTGTCCCGTAGGATTCTGACCGTGAGGGGCACAATTCGTATAGCCAGACTGATTTGGTTGCTGGTAACCATTGTGTGGGGCCTGATAACCAGGGTTCGGGCCCTGATTAGGCGTCTGCCCCGTATAAGCGCATTTTTGTTTGCTGGCCGAGCATAGTTCTAATTGCGAGCACTTGCGAGCACTCGGTGAGTGCCGTGTGGTGGTTATAGTTCGGCGGAGATTGACCATGAGGATAATAACCACTCAAGATGAGTAGACTCGCCGATAAGTGGAACCGCGAGTTCGGGTACGAGGGCTAGCTCGTTGATTTGGCCGTGCATTGAATGAGCAGTCCGCCGAGCAGAGGAATGCACGAGAGGGTCGCCCCGAATGAACAAAGGACCCGAGTGAGGGGCGGCTCCCGAATGAACAAAGTTGGCCCGAATGAGGGCGGTCAAATGAACAAAGTTGGCCCTGAGATGGAATGGCACTGGTTGCGCAGGCTGACCTGGTTGTAAGTGAGCCCCAGGTTGCACCGAATAGGCCGGTTGGCCTGGAGGCGGGACACCAGGTTGTACCGGATGACCCGGTTGGCCTGGTGGTGGAACAGGACCAGGTGCTTGCTGGAAACCAGTTTGACCTGAAGCAGAACCATAAAGTGGTCCCGGCTGATATGCAACGTTAGAGACAACAGGATATTGCGGTTGCATCGGTAAAGAAGGCTGGATTTGCCCCCCAGGTCCATAGGCCGGTCCCTGTTGATACCCCGGCTGAGGCTGAGCAGGTTGACCAGCAGGGTTATAATATGGTCCTTGCGGATTATAGAATGGCCCTAGCTGGCCCGCAGAGTAGCCTTGATTGGGCTGTCTCGGCGGTCGTACCGAGCTGTGCTGCTCCGTTGGTGTCGTCTCAAAAGGCTGTGCCTGCAGGTTCTGAGCCTGGTTGTACGGTAAACCTTGAGCATACAGATAAGCCTCAGGAGCAGGAAGACGCAAAATGTCTCCATGCTCATCAAGCTGACTCGGGAAACCATACACGGGAGTGCCGTCCTGTGCATAGTGCGAAAAGAAAGATCGGTAAGGATCTTGGGGGATTTGTCCAGCCCCGGCGTTCGGCTGCTGTAAAAACAACCGATACTCCTCCGGAGAGATATTCTCCGGTATAGCAGTAGCTAGATAAATGTCTTCAGGAGTTGGCCCAGATCTAGTAGCAGATGCTGAGACAACAACAGAAGAGGCAGCCACACAAACAGTGGGTCGCACGGGAACAGAAGTGACGGGCGTCGAAGGAGACACCCCAGGTGTAGTGGCAGCTGGCCTCGAAGCAGGAGATGATATTCCCATAGAGGCAGCAGCTGAGATAATCTGACCCAGAGATCTGTATCCCTGTGGCAAAGAAGGACTAGCTGACGATGTGGTAGCCAGCTCAGACTCGTCTCCCTCAAACAATCTACGAGGGATGCGCTGATAGTCATCAGACCCGGGAATTTCCTCACCAGAATCACTCATGGTTGATCCTGCCGTTAAATCACGCAGAAGACGGCGAGGACTAGGAGGAAAAACAGCATCAATAAACGGTGAACCCGATGTAAGAGAAAGGAAATCAACTCCTAATCTCAATTCAGACACAGGGTCCGAAAAGGGCCAGTTGAACTCAACTGGTTCTCCAAAGGGTTGCTCGGCGAGGACCGGTCCCCCGTCAGGGAACTCGGAGACAACAGGCTGCTGTGGTTCAACAGAAGGCTCAGAAGCCTCTGAAGAATCGTCTGTGTAAGGACTACCAGTAGACGAAACCGAGGGTTCCGCCACCGTGACAAAAGACTAGAAGAAGAGAGCACACACACACACGGGCTGAAAACGAGTTAAGACACACGATCAAACAGTCACAAGCAATATCTAAATGGGTGTGTTATCGTGGGAGATTGATTTTACCACATTGGAAAATAAACAAATCCTACCGTTTCATATTTTAAGAGTCGAGAAACGATAAAAAGATGACTCTATCTCTTTCAGAGTTGATACAAGCGTGAAAGGACAAGCGCTTGACGGTCTTTTCAAGTTTAGGGAGTCATAAAAGACCAAATGACTGCTCAGGAAAAACTAGGCACAAAGGGTGTACCAAATATCCGTGAACTGCAATATACACCTTGGTTTCAAATAATGAAACAGAAATCGACCAAGGACTTTCCGTACGTGTAGTCTCCAATGTCATCGGTATCACGGGTATAGGGCGGCAGACTCGGGTTCCTGTGGATAAAGGATTGAAAACCTATAGGGGTCTCCCTTTATATACGCGACGGTACGGGGAGCGCAAGTCCGTACTAGCGCTGTCTAAAGCCAAGAGGCGAACGACAACTGCTAGGTTTAACGACGCCGGAACACGTCTCTAGCCTAGACCCTCTAAATATGTTGCGTTAAGTTCCAATGTTGCCTTAGGTTAATTGAATAAATTTTACAGTTGATCTTCAATTAAGTTTCAATTTCCAGGCCCTATCGTATGTAGTGTCTCCTAAATGCAAGCTATATGCCACGGTGCAACATTTCGTTCGATGAAAAATAGTTAAATGAGAGTTGAGAGCTTTTATACAAACGAAATGAACGGAATACAAACAAGAATATCTCTAATGCAACTAATGCAATTGCACACTTTTCATTCAAACACTAATCACTAGCAATATGGAAAAGATCACAATTTGCACTAATTTAACACAAGCAAAAGAGATTATTTTTTTTTTGATTTTCAATGTTTAATGGCTAATGTGCATTGAAAACAAAAGGAACAATTTGAGAAATGATATCTAAGAGAGCGAAGCAAACAACATTCACTCAACGAAGCAAGGAACCAAATCTCTAAATCGACCCAAAGTCTCTCAAAGCAAAGAAAGACTTGAAAAAATTCCGATGGACCGTGTGATCTAGGTCCAAAGCAAGGCAAACGAATTCCGAATGAAGGAATGAACAATCACTCAAAAGACGCAGCAAAACAATCAAAGACTGGTAAGAGAGCGTGGAGAATCAATCAACAAGTTGACAGGATAATCAAGACACCAAAACTCCAAAGGAGGGCTCGATTCACTAAGCCACTAGATGCCCTAGGGCTCAAATCGTGAAACCGATAGACAGAGGCAAACAACCAAAGGATAGCGGTGAATTCCAGTCAAACAAGACTCCAACACACTCAGACAATCAGGAAATCAAGAAGAAAAGTACTGGTCAAGCTCAGAAAGCTAAAAAATGAAAAAACTCAGAAAAGTCACAGGGGTGGCGCGACTGTGGACTTGAAACTGGCGCCAGAGGCCGATTGGCGCGAGACAGACACATGCAACAAGCGCCAAGTGGCGCGACTGTCGGGTTAAAACCCGCGCCAGTCGAGTTCTTCAATAAAAATTAAAAAACAAGCTAATCTGAAAGCAGACCAATACAAGCTAAGCAAACCAAGAAGCTAAAATAGTGAAAGAATCCAACCCAGAAGGTTCATCAGGCAAGGAGAAACAATCAAAGCGAACCAATCATAAACGGGACAAGGAGAACCGGAAGATCCCCAGTGGAGTCGCCAATTTGTTGAGGAGGTAAATCCCCTCTGCGGACAGAGGCGATCCCTACTAGCCCAGCAGGGGTCTAGCAACAAACAAACAATGCTATGACGCAAGCTCCTAGTTACGAATGAAAGACTTGGGATAAGAGCCTACCTAGATTCCAACGCTAGATCTGAAGAAGAGATGTCCCCGTCCTTCAGCCCTGGCAGATCACAATCCTTCCACGATCCCCGCGGATGAACACCTGCACACAGAAGAAACGAACAGATACAAGCATAGGAACCAGCATACGTAACTAAACATCGGTCAGAAAAGATATTACTCGCATTAACATGATGGAAAAATGAGTGGAACCATAATCATAGTCATCTATTAAAATGATAAACGAATAGAAGTTACAACCAAGTTCTGACGTCGCAGCTTCCTTCGAACGGGTCTCCGGTCGTCCACGTCTCGTAAAGCTCGCCAAGGAAAGGGAAACCTCTCCAGAGTCTCGTAACAATGGTCTCCTCGCTTGAATGGGCCTTAAGGGAAAGAAGGGATTCTTTACAGCACAAAGGCACTTAGGAATAGGGAGATGCAAAGCTTCAGCACTTCAAGACTAGCTTGCCATGGATCTGAGCAGGCTTTTATAGATGGGGAAGGAGGGAGTTGGGATCCCTATTATTATGGGATTGGCCCTATCAACAAGGAAGGTTCCATGGGAGGTGGCAAAACCAATTCCTTTCCATAGAACTCCCGCAGCCAAACCTCCAACTCAAGATAGGCAATGGTTGTGAGTTTGTTTGAACTCAACTTCCGCCATCCATATTTAAAAAACAGTCCCTAAAATGGGTGGCGCGATTGCTGCTCTATGACTGAGCGCCAAGTGGCGCGACCTCTTTACAGGATTTCCCTGATTGGCGCGAGCACTGAACTGTCTACCCGCGCCAATGCAAAAAGAGTTGTTTTTCATGGATTTTGCAAGGAGATGTCTCAAGGGGAAATGAAACTCATACTCAGAGGGATGCATTGATGATGTTTTCAAGGCATGACAGTGTTCACAGGTCACATAATGGGTCCTCCATTGTGCGGGACGGGGAATGGTAGGGACGGTGACAAATTACTGTGTAACACTCTTGTTTGACCAAAATACCATCTATGACTATGAATGACATGAAATCAACTTTGATGAACTTTGATAAATTTCAACCAACCCGACAGGTACAAACATGAGGGAAATGAGAAAACAAAGCCCTTCCGTCAGATAATGGCATGCCCCTAACGAAATGCAGATGAATGAGCGGAATGAGACACCTACACAATGAAATGCAATAAGAGAAATGATCTCTGACAGAGGGATGTAAAACCCGACTCTAACATTGGCTCCAATGGGGATGGTAGCTCCCTGGAGGTGCCAAGAACAAAAGATCTTTGGGAGAGCAGACAGTGCCTACATCCATTGGGCTATGGAGTCCATTATTTTGAAAAATTGACACAAGACTGCTAACTGATTTATTGACTGAAAATCCGACTCAAAATGACTGACTTTCGAAACTGAAATGACTAAAAAAACTTGACTCTAACAAACTAACTCAAAATAAATAAGATGTGAACTTAAAAATTAAAGCTTGATGGCAGTACATGACCACCTATGTTTCTTACAAGACAATATACCATCAAACTATATCATAATGCCAATGTAACCAATCAAGTAGATGCCTTCTTGATTGATTATCCTGATCAGATCTACTGGTCAACAATAAATACTGATAACTGGGCATCCAAAAACATAATTGACCATGATCTCCTTCATCACTGAACACTGCAATAATCACCTTCACTGCTGACTGCAACAGATTTGCCAATGGATCTTGAAAAACATGAAGATTTACCTCCTGCTGAAGAAACAAGGTGTCCTTCTCTCTTGCTTCTGATCTTCCTTCATAATGTACTTCAATAAAAATATGTTCCTGGTCCTCAAAAAATTCTGAACAAGTAGATGAGCAGATCTCCTCTTGGAAAGAAATTTCAACACATGAGACATATGAAGAAGAATCTGAAAGGGAATCCTGAACGGTCTGATCTTCTGTAGTATGAATATATTGTAGGTCATCTTCATATGATATGATAGCCAGATTCTCATTACATTCATCAATCATGAGAAAAGAAACTTCAGATGATTCTTGAAACCCAACACTATCATTTCTATCATCTACCACAAATTCATCCAAAGGAACTGTTTCACTTACTTGAACTGACTGGATTACCTCCTCATGAACGCTGTGTTCTAATGAACTGAGAACATTTGGATCCATAACTCTGTCTTCTTCATTCCAGATGATTTCAACAGCAGAGTTCTCCTTCATGAGATTCAACACAAGGTATTCTTGATCATCACAATCAGAATGTAGATCTAAAATAGCTGACTTGACATTATCACATTCTGAAATTGAAACTTGACTTCCCTGCATGCTGTCTTCTTCTATGGACAGATCTGAAACGAAAATTTCTCTTTCATCATTTTCAACCATATGGAAATCTTCAACCTGCTGATCTTGATAAGTATCCTCTAAGTTTTCTGTGTGCTGCTGAAATGAATTTTCATACCATGCTTCCATGATTTCTCCGTCCATCAATTCATTATCCCCATAACAATTTTCAAGATCTTCAATGAAACTATGAACATGGCTACAACAGTTTTGAACTAAAGTCAAGGATGGATAAGATTCTGTATACTTTTCAAAGAACATGGTATGAAAATCCTTTAAACAGTAAATAGAAGCAGGTGGCAAACTTTCATACCAATATCGGGCTTCATCTTCCAGAGTAGCCATAAACATTTTCATCAAACAATCTTCAGGAAAATCGATCTTTAATTTATGCACATGAATGTGAAATTTCACTAGATGAAGAGTAGCGTCATTACCTTCCATATTTCTGAACATAGGAAGATTCTGAAGCCAATCTACCTTGGGCATTTTATTTGGAAAACCTGGGATGTGATCTCGGCTCATGGGAGCATATCTTCTTGCAACTCGATCCATCTTGAAAACCTTAAAGCTACTGATTTATCTGCAGTGGAGTCACCATGAAGCATTGATCTCTGGATTTTTCAGTGAATGAAGTCGCCATGTGAATGATTTCAGCCTTCTGAGGTCTGATCGTTGTCCACCATCAACAATCAGATCTAAACTTGATTAGTACTGGGGCAAGACAATCTACAAGTCGAGTGTCACGTTTCACAAGCTAGACCATTTTCTCCCCAGTATGGTCGCCACTATGTTAGTTCCTAAATCCACCTCAGGCTGAAATAAGGCAGAAGAAGGACAACACCAAACCACGCTCAGCCTTGTAGCTAGCCCTACGAGGACAAGAGAGGGCTCTCTCCGGGTCTATCTCGGAAAAATATGTCCAATAAGGCATGAGATGACCTATAATGAATACTGATTTTAGGCTAGTAAATAAATAGGAAAGAAATATTTGATGAATGACTGGGTTTCAGGGATGTATGGGACAAAGAACAGCCTGAGTAGAGAAATTAAATCAAAGACACAGATTATCTCATGAGGCAAGATAGGTAGGAAGTTTAGCAATCAAATTTGAAATAATATGGAGTGGAAAGACTGTTGAGAGGTTGAAGAGGGCATATATAATGAATCCTTTTCAACAGAAGAAGATACACAGAAACATGAACACTTTCCCAAGGCAGAGAAATAAACATGGATTCTACCTTTCCTACTTAAAAGCATTCAACTGGAGATGATTATGAATGAAATCTAAAACATAACAAGATACATATGAAACAGAAAGAAGAAACATATGCTAAAATCACGCCACATGAATCTCATAAAACAGAGCTGCAACCTTTCATTAATTCTCTGTCAAAGCTGTACAGTGAAGTGCTGAGTGTTTCTCCCACACGTTTCCAGAACTCATACCCCTTTACAAATGATTTTAAATACAATAAATAGACTCAGATGTTGAAAACAAATCGACCAAATAAGGAATTGTTTAATCATCATTAACAAACAAGACTGAAAAGCCACTCATCTGTTCTGAAGACAGAACAACGCTCCCCTTGAATTTCTCTGATGACCAATTAAAAGACAAAATTTGGAGCGTAGACCCTTTGAATTATTAAATGAACTCATAAATAGGTAATTAAATCCTATTTCTCTACCCTGGTGGATGTCTTTGTTTTAAATTTAGGCTTTCCGGTCTTTGATTGCCACTTTCCCTTTTTGCCGTTTGAATAAAAACCAATTTTTAAATAAAAATAGCTTTGAACTAAGATTTCGCCTTTGATAAAGGGAAAATGTATTGTCAACGAACGATCCCAGCTAAAATTTCAACAATATCTCCTCCAATACCATGTTTACCACTGGGTCAAGGTTTTTTCTCATAACCTTATCGCAACTTTCAGCAATCTGTGCAAGTGTTATCAGTGCAGCATGTCGCTTCCTCCAATTTTGATCAGATATGTACAAAGGTAATGACTCTGATGCTACTGGTAATATTGTGTTACCCCCAAGGGAATTTGAGAGGCGATCCAAGCATTCCTGTCCTACTTCATAATTGCTAGTCACCCCAGCATCTTCATCCTCAGTTTCTGTAGTATGCCATTCAGAAACGTCTTCTACATTAAGTAACAATTTAATCGAAATAGCAAACAGCCTTCCAATAAACTGAGGTAGTTTCCTCATCATCCCAGGAGCACGCTATCTTGCCTCAGAAAGGGTGATTAGAAACTCCAGCGCTAAGTGGAAAATTCCTTTTGCAATTTGAGTGAGAAAGGGAAAAAATTTTGAGCTCTGGCTCTGTGCGCCGCGCGCGTGAAAATTTGCATTCAGAAAATTAGCCCTATGCGCCGCGCTCAAAATTTTTCCATAATTCCGGCCTTTAAACTCAATTTCTCTCCTCCACGTTTCATTTTGGCTTCTTTGATGTATTTGGCATGTGGATGAGGTGTTAAAACACAAAAAATATCTTTTATAGCCTGGATTTTGATTCTTTGATTGGAAAAACCCATTGTTTATGTTGCAGAACTTTGGCACTTTCACATTTTGAAATGTACTCTGTCTTTTTGTTTCCTCTGACTTTCTGAGTTAAATGATGGTTCCTTCATCAATGCGGCCATGATACCTTGAAATTCTGAGCATAAATAAATCTGGAACAGGTTCCTTATTTACATGTCCTTGGATCTGAAAATGACAACCACCATATATTTAATCTCAACTACTGCAAGCCCTCAACTCTGGACAGTATGACTTCGATATCAGCTGATGGTGGTAGAAAATCTTCTTGGAACTGGTCCTCTGAATGATAAATAACTCAACTCTCCTAGTGTTGGCGAAAAACAAAATATTCGGCCCTCCTATAGGCTGATTAGACTCCTTTCCTTGGCAATGTCACAACAAAATTGGATCTGGAAACTACAGTGCAAGATTCTTATGCAAATAGAGCAAATTATACCACAGATGTGTTTTAATTTCCATTCTGATTTTGGCTTTAAATGATGACTTTCCTTGGTTGATTTTCTGCAGGGATAGGAGCTGCTGAAACCTGGCAAGATGACCAGGGCTTCCTGAAGAACTGTAGAACTTGAAAAACCTTATCAATCATGTATTAAATAAACTTGATGATTTCTTCTTCAAAACAGAGTTTTGAAGAAGAAACATCCATGAGCATTATGAATGATGAGAATCTTGAAATGAAAACTTATTGAAGACATCGTCATGGCTTGCGGGCGTTATTTGACTGAAGACCAAACCCTAGACCTAGAAGCTGCAATGACTCTTGTTTGACCAAAATACCATCTATGACTATGAATGACATGAAATCAACTTTGATGAACTTTGATAAATTTCAACCAACCCGGCAGGTACAAACATGAGGGAAACGAGAAAACAAAGCCCTTTCGTCAGACAATGGCATGCCCCTAACGGAATGCAGATGAATGAGCAGAATGAGACACCTAAACAATGAAATGCAATAAGAGAAATGATCTCTGATGGAGGGATGTAAAACCCAACTCTAACAGTTTCCTTCTTTGGCTTTCGAGTCCTTCTTTCCTCCTTTAGTTGTTTCCTCATATATTTCACCATTTTATTTAATCTTCTGCAGGCCCTTCTCAGTTTCTTAATCTTCTTTTCGGATGAATTCTCACCTGACCTAATTTCAGCAGGTGGTGGAGAAGCGGTATTCCCCTTTTCAGGGATGGTGTTGCCAACCTCAGGGTTGCATGTGATGGTGTTTCTTATTTGATCTTTAGAGTTTACTTCTACATGAGGGTCCCGACTGGGTGGGGAAGTGCTGCCTCCCAGTGTCAAAGGGATTGTTTCTATGCTTATGTTTTGCTCCATAGGGACAATGTCACTTGACTGATTTTCTGATTCAGCTCTTTTCTCTGCCTGCCCTTCTCTATTCACCTCATAATTCTCAAGAGGGGGCAGAGCCCCACCGCCCTGTGATTCTTCTTGGTAGGGTAGGACTTTAGTGTGACCAGAACTGCTGGCGGTGGCAGACTTATCTATGGGTTCCTCTTGCTCTTCTACTCTCGATGGGTTTCTAGATTCGTAGTCTGTCCTCATTTGTTCTAGGACTCGAGCCATTTCTTCCTCGAAGTCTTGCAAGGGTGCGCATTGAGGGTGGGATGGTCCTGCCTCCTCTATGAGGTCCGAGGTTCCTTGAAGTGTTTTGGACCATTTTTTCCTGCTTGGTTATGAGGTTTCAGTTCGAGTCCTTTTTCTTCTAGGTATTTTTACCTTGGGAAGCTCAATTTTGGTTTTGCCAGGGTTTATTTCAGGTTCATGTGTATTAGGGTTAACAAAATTATCCCAGGCTATCTGCTGCTTATCCAACTCATATATGATGACTATTTTAATTAGCCTGTGGTGACTGACTACTTTTTGGGGATTTTTGGCTCTTCTTAATCAAACAACAGTATCATGCAATATGGAATTTAAGAAAGTAGGCAGATTAACTGAAATATTTTTGTTAAGTACAACTAAGAGTTTAAGCCAACGAGGTTTTACCACGTCTTGACGTCTGTCACATGTAATGAACCTTTGGATGAATGTTGTCAGTTCCTACCATGGTTGGCGTAGAGAGGTAGGGTTAGTCCCTTTCCCTTTTCTCTCCAATGGCTCCTCCAGATCCTGATATGCTGCTACTTCCTCTCGTAGGAGGAGATGTCTCTCTGTCGATCTTTCTCCTTATGTTGGTATTCCAGAGACTCCAGCAATAATTTCCTCTGTGACTGGTATAATTTGACCCTTGATTATGGTCTAACCTTCTTGCAGATTTTGCAGAAACTCAATTGTAATTTCCATATCAAATCCCTGTAATCGGTGTACATATGTCAGCCAGCCAGCTTGCTAGAGGATGGCGCTAGCTTCATCTAAAATTGGAAAGTTTACAGGCTCATTCCGAAGGGTATTTCCTCCCATAGCTGGTGTGCTTTCCTGGGTCTCTTCCTCTGATTGTATTCTCTCTCGGCTCTGTTGTTTCGACTGAATTTTGTATGCAAGCAAAAGAGAGATTGCAGTTATGTGCATGTAACTTCATGCCTTAATTGTAGTGTTCCTCTAGTCTTATCGATGTATCTAACGGGATTTGTGCAGAAATTTCGCATGCTTGCCAATTTAAGACTAATTACACCCCCTCCATCGAAGAAAGGGGGGCCACGTCCTCAAGTACAAGAGGGATTTGGCCAATCATGAATGCGAACAGGGGACTGTCAGGATTTGGTAATAATGACCTGTACGTGAAGGAGAAGGTCGTGGCTTTCAAGCTTCAGGGGGTTGAGTAATTACTAGCATACGCAGTGTAAAGGTCAGATTTGGAAGTTTTGCCATAATTGCATCTTGTGCAAAAGTGACTGGAAAGGGAGAGGGAATAGTATAACTATTATTATGATATGATGTCCTTCTTCAATGAAAAGTTATGACGGAAGCAAGACTGAGACAGGTAATGATTGGTGCTGTCATCCCAGGGTTCAAATATGTAAGCATATCTCTGTTAGTTATTCATGTGGTAGATTATAATTATCACTAATTCTAGGAATAGATTATGGAAGAAAAATGGAAGATAAAGTATATATAAGAGTAATTGGCTATTGATGAAGCATACTTTCATACCATAAGCAGAGCCACCGTTGCCAGCAGGCGTTCATAGTCTCAACAGGGTTGTTGTTTTAACCCAAAAGAATGAGCCGAAATCCTTATGTAAAAATATTTATTCTGCCAATTTTGTGGAGAGATCACCAAGCTGGTATGATAGCCAGATAACCATAGTGCCTCTCACCAGAGTTGTAGCAAAGTGATCAGGCCGGCTCGTGATGAGACCTCCTATCCTTCAAGCAGATAAGAAGGTCATTACTCTGGTGTGGTGGCCATTGTGGGCATGTCACTTGCTAAGCTCTTATGAACGTGGTAGGCTGGCTCGTGATGAGACCTCCTATCCTCTCTTGAAAATTTGCATGTAAGCACAATACTTCTTTTTGAATCATAAAATTTTGAGTTATAAGGAGGTCACTGTGCTGGTGTGATAGCCAGATAGTCACAGTGCCATTCACTAGGATTGTAACAGAGTGATCGGGTTGGCTCATGATGAGACCTCCTTTCCTTCAAGCAGATGAGAAGGTCATTACCCTGGTGTGGTGGCCATTGTTGGCATGTCACTTGTTAAATCCTTACGATCATGGTGAGACCCCCTATCCTCTTTAAAAATTTGCATGAATGCATAATAGTTGCTTCTTTATACATGGAGGGAGGCTCATTAACTCCTTAAGAGTTAGGGATGGTGAGAAAAGTGAAAGAATGCCAATACAATTAATACCCCTTATTGCCATTTCTTCATATTGGAGGAAAATATTCCTCGAATAGTGCAGAAAGATATACCATCATAAGGTCATGTATTATATGATAACATATTTGAACTAGGGAGGGCTTAACCTTTCATTTCATGTATGTACAATGTAGGCTTCCTGTTTAAGGATTATAGTGCCAAGGAATCATTATATTGGTAATTTTATTGTTTCCCTCTCTTCTTCAACTGCCATTCCCTACTCAGAGATGCCTTTATAGCTCAGGTGTAGATTAGGGAAGGGGTGCTGGATAAAGGGAATAATAGGATGTAAAAACAAGGTTATTCAATTTGAACAATAGTTGTTCAATAGGATTGAGTAGCAGCCGTTTGGAAATTTTGAACGATAAGGAGAAATGTGATGTCCCCAATTAGCCATAGCTACTTGGAACATTATAATTACTCCATTTTTGAAATAGGAAGTGAAAGACACAATAAAATCCATCCCAGTGTGAAAAGGGATTGAGATAGGAGGGTAAAATAAAGCCCCTTGAATGTGAAAAGGAGAAGAAGCAAGGAGCTACTAGAGTTGACCAAGTCAATCAGCGCTGTAAAAGGGAGGGAAAGCCTCTAGGGCAGCGCAGTTTTGAAGGAGGAAGCTTCTTGAAGAAGCTACATCTCCAATGTGTGGGACCCGGGATGGGGAAGCTCTCTTCAAATAAAAAGGAAGGAATGGCAGCTAGGGAATTCATTCATTCATACTTCTTGTTTCAGTCTTATGACTGATTGTAATCTTCAGCTGTTTAGCCGGAGTTGCAGCACTGTTTAGTGCAAGAGTTCTTATGCGGGAATTCTAGTTCCATTGTTGTTGCAGGTGATTGGGAGATTCAAAGAGGAGGTCTTGAGTACCATTCTCTTCAGATATCTTGAGGAGTCCATCTTCTAACCTGGACTGCACAGTCACTCTCAGTGAGTGCGTTATTTCTGCAGTAGTTGCAGTAGCTAGAGTTAGATCTACTCATTTAAGCTTATTTCAGGAGGAGAGGGGGTGATTTCCACTCCAGGAGTTCTATTGAAGAGAGTATTGAGCCTAATTTTGTATTGTGCACTCTTCTTTGAGCATATTAGATATTTCTTAATACAGAGTAGCTGGGTACAACGTTATTCTCTTGTAGTGCTGTACATTGTGTTGTTATTTTGCCGGAACTCTTTACCGGGTGGTCCCAATGTGCTTGTAAAAGAGGTTAATCCTCTCATTTATGATCTTATAATGAATAAAAGCTCCAGATATATGATATTACATCTATTTTTTTAGTTTACATGAAATAATAACTTTGTTGCTGCTTCCAGAATTTCTATTTTATGAAGTACTGGGGTTATGATGCCTTTTCCTACACTTGAGTTTGGAGGATCTGTTTATTATAGCTAGAGTTTTTTCTTTCTGATTCCATTCTATATTTAAGTCTTATACAACATATTATTGAGGGTCCAAGCCCTAGACTGCATTATTCTTGCACTGGTTCACCTATACAACGTCCTCACTAGAGATATTGTTGAAATTCCCAAAAAGGGACATCACAGTGGTATCAGAGCCCTGCTCTTGGCTCAGCTTGTGGGGCGGGGGGGAGATTTCTTTTCAGTATGGAGAAGGAAGAAATCTCAAGGCTCGTACTTCAAACTCTACAGGACATTGCAAGGTATCTCAGGGAGATGAGGCAGGAAGAAGACTCTTTAGGGTTTTGCCCTAAGGCAAGCACTAGCACTGCAAATGACATGGGACATTCGAATCCATCACAACGTTCCACTCTACCTTAATTTTTAACTGAAGGAGATAAGGAGGGTTCTCTAGGAGAATATTTTGAAGAATATGAGTTCCAGTCTCAAAGGTTCAAGAAGCATCTGAGCTTTCAGGAGTTTTGCGGGATCAAGGATGGAAGGAGGAATGATATTCATCAAAGAGAAGGTAAATGGATGCAGGGATCAACCCTAAAACGTAGTATGGTAGGATTCTTCTTGCCCACATTTGATGGGACATCTAAGCACACAACAAAGGCATGGGTAGAGAAGTTGGACACATACTTCCAGCTTCACAAGGTCTCTGAAATGGAGGCTATCAAGATAGCTGCATTGCATCTAGAAGGGAAAGCTCAAGACTGGTGGTTTCATGGACTAACCACACTTGGGCATCATCATATCACTTCATACTCAGATTTCACTTAGAAGCTAGTGGAGATATTTGATCCAAGGGATCCGGAGGCCCACTTTGCCAAAATAACCAAACTCAAGCAAGAGGGAGATCTTGAGGATTATGTTGCTAAGTACCTACAACTTTCAATAATGGTCTCTAACCACACTACGAGCAGGAAGGTATGCATGTTTGTGAATGGGCTGGCTGAACCATTACAAGGGTTGGTCAAGTCTACAAAACCAACGACACTCCTTGAAGCTATGGAGAAGGCTAGAGATCTACAACACATCTTGCCCAGGGCAAGAACCTTTTTACAACAGAAGACCCATTCAAGGCCAAGGGAGACACTCCTTGTTCTGGATAAATGTGTTATAGAGGAGGCACATCCTATCAAGACCTTCTCCAAGAAGGGTGCCAACGCTGTGCAACCCATAGAAGACTTTGCTCCAAGGGGAGGAGTTGTTGCAGTGTTAAGAGGGGTCCCAAAATATCTTACCCTAAGAGTAAGAGGCACCATCAAGGGGAAAAGGGTTTTTGTATTGATAGATAGCAGGGCCACTCACAATTTTATTGATTCACAGCTGGTACACAAGAGAGGAATTCCCGTGGAGGAGTTTGAGGGATTTTCAGTTTTGGTTCCAGGAGCCATGACTCTACAATGTGCCAAGTATGTTCCAGCGCTGACCATCACTATGGGTACCTATACCCTGAAAGACCACTTCTTTGTGATAGACATTCCAGACACCATTTTCATATTCAGAGTCCAGTGGTTAGTCACCCTTGGGAGAGTTACCACTAATTGGAGAACTTTGGAGATGGATTGGACTAGAGAAGAGGATGGCCAACAAAAAAAGATAAAGGGTATGAACACATATCCTCCTCAGATTGTTTCAACTCATAGGATGGAGACAGATATGCGCAGAGGAGACATTGCATGGGTAGTGGAGCTGCATGTATCCGAGGCGAAGAGCAAGGACACACCGGTGCACCCAGATGTCCAATCCCTTTTGGACCAGTATTCTACAGTATTTGGAGATATCCCACCAGGGAGACCTCTTGACCGAGGGTTTGAACACACCATTGAGTTGGAGCAAGGGGTACAAGCAGTGATTACCACTTCTTATAGACATCCAAAGGCCTATAGGGATGAGATTGAAAAATCTATCCAAGAGCTGCTAGCACTAGGGCACATCCGGCCTAGTACTAGTCCTTTTGCTTCCTCGGTGGTTTTGGTAAAGAAGAAAGATGGCACATTAAGGATGTGCATCGATTATAGAGCCTTAAACAAGAATAATTTGAAGAACCGGTACCCTATACCCAGGATCGATGAACTTATGGATGAGTTAAGAGGATCCAAATATTTCTCCAAGATTGATTTGAGGTCCGGGTACCATCAAATCAAGGTGAGGGAGCGAGATATTCCCAAGATAGCGTTCATGTGTCATTATGGGCATTTTAAGTTCCAAGTAATGCCCTTTGGATTGACTAATGCTCCAGCAACCTTCCAATCTTGTATGAATCATATCTTCCAGGATCATTTGTGGAAGTTTGTATTGGTCTACTTTGATGATATTTCGATCTAAAACCACACCTGGGAGGAGCACTTGCAGCATATTGAGATAGTCTTACATATCCTCAAGGAGCAAAAATTCTATGCCAAGCTCTCCAAATGTGAATTTGGCCTCACAGAGATGTTGTACTTGGGGCATATCATAGGGATAGATGGAGTAAGGGTACATGAGGAGAAGATCCAAGCTATCCGAAATTGGTCGAAACCCAGGAATGTGACAGAACTCAGAGGATTTGTGGGCATATGCACATATTACCAGAAGTTTGTGAAAGGATTTTCACAACTAGCAGCACCTCTTACAGACTTGAAAAAGAAGGGGGCTTTCCAATGGACACCCACAGCGCAGAGGGCTTTTGATAAGCTCAAAGAGGTAATGAGCAGTTGTCCTGTTTTGGTTTTACCTGAATTTTCTCAACCTTTTGTGCTAGAATGTGATGCATCAGGTGAAGATATTGGGGCAGTTTTGATGCAAGGAGGGCACCCTATAGCCTTTGAAAGAAGAAAGTTGCTACCTCATGAGAAGCTATACCCCATATATGATAAATAAATGTTGGCTATCATGCATGCATTAGCCAAATTCCGACAATATTTGGTGGGGAATAAGTTCAAGGTGAAAACTGATCACAACAGCCTTAGATTCTTTCTTGAACAAAGGCAACTTCAGGAAAGACAATAGAAATGGGTGAGAAAAATTCAGGCCTATGATTTTGACATAGAATATGTCAAGGGGAAGAGCAATACAGTAGCTGATGCACTTTCCAAGAGGCCTACAGCGCTATCCATGAGGGGCATGGACGCAGATTAGAAGGCTCAACTTTTAGTTGAGTACTCCAAAGATGACCTTGCATGCAAGATACTTGATGGGGTGGTACCAGATGAGAGATTTAAAGCGATGAATGAGGTCATTTATTACAAGGACTGGATCTACTTGGTTAAGGGTTCTAAGCTCAAGGAGAAGATCTTAGTGGCCTACCATGATTCCCCACTTTTCGGGCATCAAGGTTTTAGAAAAACCTATAGATTTATCAGGGAGAGATTCTCGTGGAAGGGTCTCAAGGAGGATGTGATCCTGCATGTCAGGGAATGTACCACTTGCCAACCAAATAAGGGAGAGCACACTTATCCAGCCGGGTTATTGCAACCACTACCTATTCTGGGTGAGAAGTGGGAGAGCATCTCTATGGACTTCATCACCGACTTACCAACAGTGCAGGGTAAGGACTGTATCTATGTTGTTGTTGATAGAATAACAAAGTATGCTCATTTATTTGCCATTTCTGCACATTACACTACTTCACAGGTGGCTGAGCTCTTCTTCAGAGATGTATTTGGATTCCATGGTCTCCCTAGGACCATAGTGAGTGATCAGGACAACCGCTTCATGGGTGGCTTTTGGCAGGAAATTTTCTGGCTAGTGGGAACTGATTTGACTCATAGCACTAGTTATCACCCCAAACTGATGGGTAGACTGAGATAGTGAACAAGTGGCTAGAAGGCTACTTGAGAAACTATGTGGCTGGGTAGCATAGAGCTTGGTTGCGGTGGCTCCACTTGGTGGAGTATTGCTACAACACTACTCACCACACCTCTATTGGCATGACACCATTCCAAGCCTTGTATGGATATGAGGCACTCTCATTTGCCGAAGTTATGTTTGGGGCAAGTAAATCTCCAAGGGCAAGAGATTGGATCCAAGAGAACCATGACATACTCAGGGCCCTCAAAGATAACATTACCACTGCCCAAAATCAGCAAAAGATGTATGCAGACCGTGGCCGGATAGAGAGACAGTTTAAGGTGGGGGATCTTGTCTACCCACACCTTCAGCTTTAAAAACAATCCACACTCAAGGAGAAGGGAGCTGAAAAGCTCAAACCACATTTCTATGGGCCTTACAAGGTGAGCAGATGTGTCGGTAAGGTGACTTATGAGCTGGAGCTTCCTAAGGGGAGAAAGATTCACAATATCTTCCATGTATCTTGTCTCAAGAAGGCCACAGGGAAGAATGTAGTTTCCAACTTGGAACTTCCTCCAATTGATGATGAGGGTCATTTGATCTTGCAGCCAGAAGCAATCTTGGACACAAGAGAGAGGAAGTTAAGAAACAGAGTCATCAAAGAATATCTGATTCGATGGAGGAATCTACCAGATGAGGATGCCACTTGGGAGGGGGAGAAAATCTTGCAGCATCCTTCTTTACTGTTGCTTGTGGGCAAGCAAATTTTGAGCGGGGAGGATTGTGATGTCCCCAAGTAGCCATAGCTACTTGGAACATTATAATTACTCCATTTTTGAAATAGGAAGTGAAATACACAATAAAATCCATCCCAGTGTGAAAAGGGATTGAGATAGGAGGGTAAAATAAAGCCCCTTGAATGTGAAAAGGAGAAAAATAAAGGAGCTACTAGAGTTGACCAAGTCAACCAACGCTGTAAAAGGGAGGGAAAGTCTCTAGGGCAACGCATTTTTGAAAGAGGAAGCTTCTTGAAGAAGCTACATCTCCAATGTGTGGGACCCGGGATGGGGAAGCTCTCTTGAAATAAAAAGGAAGGAATGGAAGCTAGGGAATTCATTCATTCATACTTCTTGTTTTAGTCTTATGACTGATTGCAATCTTCAGATGTTTAGCTGGAGTTGCAGCACTGTTTAGAGCAAGAGTTCTTATGCGGGAATTCTAGTTCCATTGTTGTTGCAGGTGATTGGGAGATTCAAAGAGGAGGTCTTGAGTACCATTCTCTTCAGATATCTTGAGGAGTCCATCTTCTAACCTATACTGTGCAGTCACTCTCAGTGAATGCATTATTTCTACAGTAGCTGGAGTTAGATCTACTCATTTGAGCTTATTTCAGGAGGAGAGGGGGTGATTTCCACTCCAGGAGTTCTATTGAGGAGAGTCTTGAGCCTACTTTTGTATTGTGCACTCTTCTTTGAGCATATCAAATATTTATTAATGCAGAGTAGCTGGGTACATCGTTATTCTCTTGTAGTGCTATACATTGTGTTGTTATTTGTTGTGTAACCAGCTCCAAAAAGAGAAGAAAAGAGATATCAACGCCTTAGAAATGAGCCACTTCGAGGGGGAAACCTCCAATACATTACGTAAACGAATAATTCTTGGATGATACAATTCACAAAACCTCCTTTCTATATATAGGAGTCCATGGAGCCATAATGTAATCCTAGTGGGCCACAATGTAATCCTAACTGACCTAACAATAATAATTTAAGGGCACAAAAATAACAAAATGGGGGTTACAAGGGTACAATAATAACAATAAGGGGTTTACACTAACAATAATAAGGGACTATACTAGTGATATAGGGACCTAACATGCCCCTCTGCTTCAAAAAAGTGTTGTCCTCAACGCTTGAGTAGCTCCGGGTGCTTCTGTATAAAATTCTCATCCTCCCATGTAGAATCTTCAGTGGGTAAATTCTTCCACTTGATGAGATACTCTGAAATTGATCGATTCCGTAGCTGTCGAGTTCTTGTTTCCATGACTGCTTTAGGTTCCAATATGATTTTTCCTTCCTCATAAAGTTCTGGCAATATTGTTTGAACCGGAAGATTTTCACCTATAACCTTCTTTAAGCATGAAACATGGAAAACTGGATGTACTCGCGAAGAAGCAGGAAGTTCCAATTTGTATGCCACAGTACCAATATTTTGCAACACCTTGTAAGGACCATAGTAATTTGGTGATAATTTATTATCCTTATTAGCTTGCTTGAGGGACATTTGTTTGTATGGTTGTAGCCGTAAAAATACCCAATCTCCTACATCAAAAATTCTCTCGCTGCGATGTTGATCTGCCTGTTGTTTCATTCGATTTTGTGCCAAAGTCAAGTTATCCTTTAAGAGTTGGAGAACTTCTTGCTGATGCTCGATGTGATCTTCCACTGCTTGAACCTTCGAATTTTCTCTTAAATATGATGTGATGGGTGGTGGATGATATCCATAAAGTGCCATAAATGGGGTCATTTTTGCTGCAGTATGGAAGGAAGTGTTATACCACCATTCAGCAAGAGGTAACCACTTGACCCATTGTGTTTGTTTATCAGATACAAAACAACGAAGATATCCTTCAAAACATTTATTTACTATCTCAGTTTGACCATCAGATTGAGGATGATAAGATGAGCTATGAGCTAATTGAGTACCCAAACAAGAAAATAACTCCGTCCAAAAATTTCCAGTAAAATGGGATCTCTGTCGCTCACAATAACCCTTGGGCTTCCATGTAGCTTTTGAATTCTGTCCATAAATGTAGTAGCAACTATACTTGCTTTAAATGGATGAGATAATGCACAAAAGTGTGCATACTTGTTAAGTCTATCAACTACCACCATGATGACATTCCTTCCTTCGGACTTAGGTAAACCTGTGATAAAATCCATTGAAATATCCTCCCAACGTTGACTTGGAATGGATAAAGGTTGTAGAAGACCCGGGTTCTTAATTGTCTCAACTTTATTTTGCTGGAAAACCAAACATTCTGCCACAAACTTTTGAATATCAGATTTAAGGTCATCCCAAAAAAATTCTTTCTTCACCCTGTGGTAAGTTTTTAAAAATCCCGAGTGTCCTCCTAAAGGAGAAGTGTGCAATTCCAGAAGAATCTTTTGTTTTAGTTGGGAATTCTTACAAAGATATAAGCGATCTTTGTACCAGAAGGAATCATTTTTCCAACTAAATGTATCATATGTGCTAGGATCTTGCTGCAACTTTTGAATGAGTGTCCATACATCTTTTTCCTTCTTCCATTCATCTCTTGCTTCGGTTATCCAATCTGGTTGGATAATAGAAATGGCACAAAGAAATGCTTCCACCTCTTCATTCTTTCTTGAGAGTGCATCTGCAACAACATTAAGCTTTCCTTTTTTGTAGATTATTTAAAAGTCATAACCCAACATCTTTGTGACCCATTTTTGTTGCTCTTCTGAAGATAGTCTTTGTTCCAAAAGGTGTTTAAGACTATCATGATCAGTTTTTACCTTGAAGTGTCTTCCCATTAGGTAAGTTCAACCATTTCTTTAGTGCATGCAGTATTGCTAACATTTCCTTCTCATAAATAGGTTTCTGTAAATACTTTCCTTTTATTGGACGACTTTCAAAAGCAACGGGTCTTCCTTCTTGCATTAAAACAACACCAATTCCATTTCCAGAGGCATCACATTCCACAATAAATGTTTTTGTGAAGTCTAGCGTAGCTAAGACAAGCGCTAGGCACATTGCCTCTTTAAGATGTTCAAAGGCCTTAGTTGCTTCAGGAGTCCATGAAAATGCATCTTTCTTCAATAATGTTGTTAGAGGTGCTTCTATTCTCCCATAATTCTTAACAAACTTGAGATAATACCCCGTTAACCCGAGAAATCCTCGCAACTACTTTATGGTTGTGGGGACTTTCCATTCCTTAATGGCTTTAATTTTGTTAGGGTCTACTTTAACACCCTCGTGAGATACAATATGACCCAGATATTCCACCTCTTGTACTCCAAAGAAACATTTGGATTTTTTTGCATATAATTGTTTCTCCTGCAATAGTTTGAGCACCCTGTCAACATGTTCAACATGATCCTTCCAAGACCTACTATAGATTAGTATATCATCAAAAAATATTAGCATAAATTTTCTAAGGAAGGGTTTGAAATGGAATTCATAAACCCATGAAATGTAGAAGGTGCATTGGTAAGGCAAAAAGGCATGACCAAAAATTCATAATGACCCTCATGAGTTCGAAATGCTGTTTTTGGAATATCTTCAGTCTTCATTCTAATTTGATGATATCCCGAACGAAGATCCAACTTGGTAAAATAAATTGCTCCATGTAATTCATCCAATAATTCATCAATCACAGGAATGGGAAATTTATCTTTAATGGTGAGCTTATTGAGCTCCCTATAATCCGGACACATTCGCCATGATCCATCCTTCGTGTGTACCAATACTACAGGAGCAGAGAAAGAACTTTGACTAGGTTGAATTATACCCGCCTCTAACATTTCTGCAATCATGCGTTCAATTTCGCTCTTTTGGAAGTAAGGATATCTATAAGGCCGGATGTTTGGAGGAACACTTCCTGGAATCAAATGAATAGCATGATCACGATCACGAATAGGTGGGAGTCCTTTGGGAGTTTCAAACACCTTGGAATGATTGTCCAAGACTTGTTGGAGATCTGCAGAAATAGATGATTTTGATGTGGGAACTTCTAGTGAGCATAATTGTGCAATTACGCCTCGTTGTTATTTCTTTAGAAGCTTTGTCATGACATTAGAGCTTATTATCCTTCCTGGCTTCCCTGCAATACCTCATAATTCAACTTCCTTTCCTTCTGAAAAAAATTTCAAGAAAAGTTCTTGAAAATTAAAAGCTACTGTCCCCAAAGATTGTAACCATTGTACTCCTAGTACAACATCAGCACCTCCCATAGGAATGGAAAGCATTGGACTAGTAAATACATATTCCCCCATGGTTAGCTTGATATTATGGCATTTTCTAGAGAAATTTATAGTTCCTCAATTTGCAACCATCACTTGACATTCTGGTGTTGGGTATAGGAAACAATTTAATTCCTTGGCTACCTTACAATGAATAAAATTATGGGTGCTACCTGAATCAATCAACACTATTACCTTTTTCTTCTTGATATGTCCTTCTATTTTGAGAGTTTGAGGAGTGGTAATTCCTGCCAATTCATTACACGATATGGTCAGACTCAGTTTTTCCTATTTTTGGGTTGGTTCCTGGTGTATATCCTCTTCTTGTTCATTTTCTTCTTCCTCTTCACAATCTATGTAAAATAATTTCTTCTCAGCACACTTATGACCTTTAGTGTATTTGCTATCACAACTGTAGCAAAGCCCTTTTCCTCTTTTTTCTTCCAATTGTTGTGGTGTCAACCTTGTAGGTTGTGGAAATCTAGGCGTAGCAACACTTCCTTCTTTATAGAATTGAGTGGTAGGCTTCCTTGTCGCCATAATTTTACATTCAACTTTTCTTGCCAACCTGAATGCCTTCTCCAATGAATCAGGTTCCAAAACATGAACTTCATGTTGGATGTTATCCTTTAGAGTACCTATGAAGAGATCAATCCTGTGTTCCTCTGGAATATCAGTTACCCTTTGTTGAAGAGGTAAATCCCCTCTGTGGACAGAGGCGATCTGACGAACGGGTCTAGCAACAATCATCAAATGCTACAGCGCAAGTTCCTAATTGCGAATAAACAGACCAACGATGGAGGCCTACCTGGAGTCCAACGCTATGATTCGTAAAAGAGACGGTGTTCCCGTTCCTTAGCCTCGGCAGATCACGATCCCCACGATCTCCGTGAATGGACACCTGCACATGCAAGAAACAATACGAATATAAGCATAAAATCTAGAATACGCAACTATATATCAGTCGAAAAGGATATAACTCATCATCATCATAAACGAAAGCCAAAGTGGAACCATAACCAGTAGTCATTCATTAATAAACAATCGAAAGAGAGTACAACCAATGTTCTGACGCTGAGATCTCCTTCGGAGGGGTCACCAGTAGAGCACGTCTCGCAAAGCCTGCCAAGGATGGGACAAGCCTCTCTTAGAGTCTCTCGACGATAGTCTCCTTGCTTGAGTTTGGCCTTAAGGGAAGAATGAGGGCTCTTACAGCATAAGGCTCTTGGGAATTTGGAAACTTGGAGATTCAAGACTTGGGCACTTCCAGACTAGCTTGCAATGGAAATGGGCAAGCTTTTATAGATGGAGGAAGGGGAGTTGGGATCCCTATAATCGTGGGATTGGCCCTATCTTCAAGGAATCTTCCATGAGAGGTGGCAAATCACTTCCCCTACATGGAATTCCCGGAGCCAAACCTCCCAACTCAAGATAGATAACAGTTTCTGAGTCAGTTGAAACGAAACTTCTGCCATTTTATTTAAAAAACATTCCTTAAATTTGATGGCGCGACTGCGACTCTGGGACAGAGCGCCAGTTGGTGCGGCCTATTTGAAGTATTTCCCTCATTGGCGCGAGTGATGAACTGAACGCTTGTGCCAATGCAAAAAGGGGTGTTTTTATGGTTTTTTGAAAGGATATGTCTTCAGGGAAATTGAAGCTCATGTTCAGGGGAATGCAGTGAAGGTGGTTTCAAGGCATAACACTGCTCACAGGTCACAGAATGAGCCCTCCAATGTGCGGGACAGGGAATGGTAGGGACGGTGACAAATTACTGTGTAACACCCTTATATTCAATTTTTGGAAGTCCTCAATGTGCTGCCCCACTAAACCCTTTTGTTTGAGATTTATCAATTGGATAAAGAAGGTGTTTCTCTTTGTATCCTCATAATGTGCTATCATTTCCTTCGTAAAAATTGACCAAGTGACAATTTCGGGAGGCAAAGCCATCGATACCATAAAGTTATTTTGTTAAATGTAAAGCTGCTGTCATTTTTTTGTGTGTTTTGTACATTATGGAGATCAAAATATTGCTCCATCTGTAGTATCCATGTTACAGGATCCTTTCCATCAAACTTCCTCATATCCATTTTTGGAATATGCTGGTTCTTCCCGCCAACATTAGAGTTTATGAAATCACGATTAATATTTATTTTGTTCTCATCATGAGTTTCCTCTACTATCTTTTCACCATTAGGAAAAATTTCTTGTATCAACTTTGTCAAACCTTATATGTCTGCTTTTATATCATTCTTCATGTTTTCCATTTCAGCTTCCATGTCATCCATCTTAGATTCCATGCCAGCTTCCATGCCATCTATCTTATATTCCACGCCATCCATCTTAGCTTGAATGCATCATCTCCAACTCCATGCTTCCATGCATCCATCTTAGCTTACTGTATCCATCTTAGCTTCCACGCCTTTCTTCAAAACTTCCATTTCATTTTTTGTTGCTCTTTGAGAGAGTGAAATTTGTTGCACTTGCTCTTGTAATTTTGATAGATCATGTTGCAATTCTTCGTCTTCATGAGTCATAGTAGAGCTTTCCAAAGGCTTAATGGGTGTTGAATTCTTTTTAGGGGCCATTTTATAATACAATACTGATATCTATTCTACAATATGACTTTTAATCAATACAACTTGATTCTTCAAACAAGACTTATGCAATTCGGAAAAAAACTACACACCTTTTACTTGCTTTTGAGGAGCTTGATATTGAAATTGTATTATCTCTGTGATTGTGGCTCTTCAATATCTGAAATTCTGCACTGAATTAGCCCTCTAAATTCTCTTTTGAATGCCATAGGTCTGAATTGATTTGGATTCTCCAAGACAAAGTTATGTCCAATCTCCCACAATGACCTAATTATGGACTGGTTCAGTATAGCGAACTTGTACGCCTTGACACGTGTCACTGTTTTGTCCTTTGCCTCTGAAATTGATAGCTAAGAAACTAAATTCCGTGTAATTGTGACCACTTTTTACAGCACTCCAATCCGATGCTCAGAGAGAGAGTTATTGAAATTTTCCCACGATCACCTTTTTGAGATGAAATTCAGGAGCCTGAAAAAGCACTACCTTCCACAGATCATATCTCCAAAAATATTGCGAACCAAGCTCTGAATTTTTTTTGATGAGTTTCCTTAGGATTTCAGCTTCGCACCATAAAAATTTCAGATTCTGAACCTCAATAAAAAAAAATTTATAGCGCAAATGCCACGATGACCTGTTTAGGAGCCTGAAAAAATACCTAACTTCCACAGATCATATCTCCGAAAATATTGGGAACCAAGCTCTGAAATTTTTAGAAAATATTCCTCAGGATTTCTGCTTCGTACCCTAAACATTTCAGCTTCTGAACCTTCATAGAAAAAAAGTTATAGCGAAAATTCCACGATGACCTGTTTGGAGTAGCGAAACCCTAGAATCCAAAGCTCTGATACCAAATGTTGTGTAACCAGCTCCAAAAAGAGAAGAAAAGAGATATCAATGCCTTAGAAATGAGGCACTTCGAGGGGGCAACCTCGAATACATTACATAAATGAAAAATTCTTGGATGATACAATTCACAAAACCTCTTTTCTATATATAGGAGTCCATGGGGCCATAATGTAATCCTAGTGGGCCACAATGTAATCCTAGCCGACCTAACAATAATAATTTAAGGGCAGAATAATAAAAAAATGGGGGTTACAAGGGTACAATAATAACAATAAGGGGTTTACACTAACAATAATAAGGGACTATACTAGTGATATAGGGACCTAACATTATTTTTCCGGAACTCTTTACCGGGTGGTCCCAATGTGCTTGTAAAAGAGGTTAATCCTCTCATTTCTGATCTTATAATGAATAAAAGCTCCAGATATATGATATTCCATCTATTTATATAGTTTACATGAAAGAATAACTTTTTTTCTGCTTCCGACATTTCTATTTTAAGAAGTACTGGGGTTATGATGCCTTTTCCTACACTTGACTTTGGAGGATCTGTTTATTAGAGCTAGTGTTTTTTTTGTTTTTTTGTTTTTTTTTGTTTTGTTTTGTTTTGTTTGTTTGTTTTTTTTTTTTTTTTTCCTGATGCCCTTCTATATTTAAGTCATATACAACATATTCTTGAGGGTCCAAGCCCTGTACTGTGTTATTCTTGCACTGGTTCACCTATACAGTGTCCTCACTAGAGATATTGTTGAAATTCCCAAAAAGGGACATCACAGTGGTATCAGAGCCTTGCTCTTGGCTCAGCTTGTGGGGGGGAGATTTCTCTTCAGTATGGAGAAGGAAGACATCTCAAGGCTTGTACTTCAAACTCTGTAGGACATTGCAAGGGATCTCAGGGAGATGAGGCAGGAAGAAGACTCTTTAGGGTTTTTCCCTAAGGCAAGCACTAGCACTGCAAATGGCATGGGACATTTGAATCAATCACAACGTTCCACTCTACCTTCATTTTTAACTGAAGGAGATAAGGAGGTTTCTCTAGGATAATATTTTGAATAATATGAGTTCCAGTCTCAAAGGTTCAAGAAGCATATGAGCTCTCAGGAGTTTTGCCGGATCAAGGATGGAGGGAGGAATGATCTTCATCAAAGGGAAGGTAAATGGATGCAGGGATCAGCCCTACAACGCAGTATGGTAGGGTTCTTATTGCCCACATTTGATGGGACATCTAAGCACACAGCAAAGGCATGGGTAGAGAAGTTGGACACATTCTTCCAGCTTAACAAGGTCTCTGAAATGGAGGCTATCAAGATATCTGCATTGCATCTAGAAGGGGAAGCTCAAGATTGGTGGTTTCATGGACTAACCACACTTTGGAATCATCATATCACTTCATACTCAGATTTTGCTCAGAAGCTAGTGGAGAGATTTGATCCAAGGGATCCAGAGGCCCACTTTGCCAAAATAACCAAACTCAAGCAAGAGGGAGATCTTGAGGATTATGTTGCTAAGTACCTACAGCTTTCAGCAATGGTCTCTAACCTCACTATGAGCAGGAAGGTATGCATGTTTGTGAATGGGCTGGCTGAACCATTACAAGGGTTGGTCAAGTCTACAAAACCAACCACACTCCTTGAAGCTGTGGAGAAGGCTGGAGATCTACAACACATCTTGCCCAGGGAAAGAACCTTTTTACAACAGAAGACCCATTCAAGGCCAAGGGAGACACTCCTTGTTCTAGAGAAATGTGTTATAGAGGAGGCACATCCTATCAAGACCTTCTCCAAGAAGGGTGCCAACGCTGTGCAACCCATAGAAGAATTTTCTCCAAGGGGAGGAGCTGTTGCAACGTTAAGAGGGGTCCAAAAATATCTTACCCTAAGAGTAAGAGGCACCATCAAGGGGCAAAGGTTTTCTGTATTGATAGATAGCGGGGCCACTCATAATTTTATTGATTCACAACTGGTACACAAGAGAGGAATTCCCGTGGAGGAGTTTGAGGGATTTTCAGTTTTGGTTCTAGGAGCCATGACTCTACAATGTGCCAAGTATGTTCCAGCACTGACCATCATTATGGGTACCTATACCTTGACGGACCACTTCTTTGTGGTAGACATTTCAGACACCAATGTCATATTGGGAGTCGAGTGGTTAGTCACCCTTGGGAGAGTTACCACTAACTGGAGAACTTTGGAGATGGAATGGACTAAAGAAGAGGAGGGCCAACAACAAAAGATCAAGGGTATGAACACATATCCTCCTCAGATTGTTTCAACACATAGGATGGAGGAAGATCTGCGCAGAGGAGACATTGCATGGGTAGTGGAGCTACATGTATCCGAGGTGAAGAGCAAGGACACACTGGTGCACCCAGATGTCCAATCCCTTTTGGACCAATATTCTACAGTATTCGGAGATATCTCACCAGGGAGACCTCTTGACCGAGGGTTTGAACACACCATTGAGCTGGAGCAAGGGGTACCAGAAGTGATCACCCCTCCTTATAGACATCCCAAGGCCTATAGGGATGAGATTGAAAAAGCTATCCAAGAGCTGCTAGCACTAGGGCACATCCGGCCTAGTACTAGTCCTTTTGCTTCCTCAGTGGTTTTGGTAAAGAAGAAATATGGCACAATAAGGATGTGCATCGATTATAGAGCCTTAAACAAGAAGACTTTGAAAAACTGGTACCCTATACCCAGGATCGATGAACTTATGGATGAGTTAAGAGGATCCAAATATTTCTTCAAGATTGATTTGAGGTCCAGGTACCATCAAATCAAGGTGAGGGAGAAAGATATTCCCAAGACAACATTCAGGTGTCATTATGGGAATTTTGAGTTCCAGGTAATGCCCTTTGGATTGAATAATGCTCCAGCAACCTTCCAATCTTGTATGAATCATATCTTCTGGGATCAGTTTCGGAAGTTTGTATTGGTCTTCTTTGATGATATTTTGATCTACAACTGCACTTGGGAGGAGCACTTGCAGCATATTGAGACAGTCTTACATATCCTCAAGGAGCAGCAATTCTATGCCAAGCTCTCCAAATGTGAATTTGACCTCACAGAGATGTTGTACTTGGGGCATATCATAGGGATAGATAGAGTAAGGGTACATGAGGAGAAGATCCAAGCTATCCGAAATTGGCCGGAACCCAGGAATGTGACAGAACTCAGAGGATTTGTGGGCATATGTACATATTATCGGAAGTTTGTGAAAGGATTTTCACAACTAGCAGCACCTCTTACAGACTTGACAAAGAAGGGGGCTTTCCAATGGACACCCACATCACAGAGGGCTTTTGATAAGCTCAAAGAGGTAATGAGTAGTTGTCCTGTTTTGGTTTTACCTGACTTTTCTCAACCTTTTGTGTTAGAAAGTGATGCATCAGGTGAAGGTATTGGGGTAGTTTTGATGCAAGGAGGGCACCGTATAGCCTTTGAAAGTAGAAAATTGCTCCCTCATGAGAAGCTATACCCCATCTATGATAAAGAAATGTTTGCTATCATGCATGCATTAGAAAAATTCCTGCAATATTTGGTGGGGAATAAGTTCAAGGTGAAAACTGATCACAACAGCCTTAGATTCTTTCTTGAACAAAGGCAGCTTCAGGAAAGACAACATAAATGGGTGAGAAAAATCTAGGCCTATGATTTTGAGATAGAATATGTCAAGGGGAAGAGAAATACAATAGCTGATGCACTTTCCAGGAGGCCTACAGCGCTGTCCATGAGGGGCATGGACGCAGATTGGAAGGCTCAAATTTTAGTTGAGTACTCCAAAGATGACCTTGCATGCAAGATACTTGATGGGGTGGTACCAGATGAGAGATTTAAAGTGATGAATGAGGTCATTTATTACAAGGACCGGATCTACTTGGTTAAGGGTTCTAAGCTCAAGGAGAAGATCTTAGTGGCCTCCCATGATTCCCCACTTTCCGGGCATCAAGGTTTCAGAAAAACCTACAGATCTATCAGGGAGAGATTCTCGTGGAAGGGTCTCAAGGAGGATGTGCTTCGGCATGTCAGGGAATGTACCACTTGCCAAAAAAATAAGGGAGAGCACACTTATCCAGCCGGGTTATTGCAGCCACTACCTATTCCGGGTGAGAAGTGGGAGAGCATCTCTATGGACTTCATCACCGGCTTACCAACAGTGCAGGGTAAGGACTATATCTATGTTGTTGTTGATAGAATAACAAAGTATGCTCATTTCTTTTCCATTTCTGCGCATTACAATGCTTCACAGGTGGCTGAGATCTTCTTCAGAGATGTATTTAGACTCCATGGTCTCCCTAGGACCATAGTGAGTGATCGGGACAATCGCTTCATGGGTGGCTTTTGGTAGGAACTTTTTCGGCTAGTGGGAACTGATTTGACTCCCAACACCAGTTATCACCCCCAAACTAATGGGCAGACTGAGATAGTGAACAAGTGGCTAGAAGGCTACTTGAGAAACTATGTGGCCAGGCAGCAGAGAGCTTGGTTGCGGTGGCTCCACTTGGGGGAGTATTGCTACAACACTACTCACCACACCTCTATTGGCATGACACCATTCCGAGCCTTGTATGGATATGAGGAACTCTCATTTTCCGAAGTTATGTTTGGGGCAAGTAAAGCTCCAAGGGCAAGAGATTGGATCCAAGAGAACCAGGACATACTCAGGGCCCTCAAAGATAACATTGCCACTTGCCAGAATCAACAAAATATGTATGCAGACCGTGGCCGGATAGAGAGACAGTTTGAGGTGGGGGATCTTGTCTACCTACGCCTTCAGCCTTACAAACAATTCACACTCAAGGAGAAGGGAGCTAAAATTCTCAAACCACGTTTCAATGGGCCTTACAAGGTGAGCATATGTGTCGGTAAGGTGACTTATGAGCTGGAGCTTCCTAAGGGGAGAAAGATTCACAATATCTTCCATGTATCTTGTCTCAATAAGGCCATAGGGAAGAATGTAGTTGCCAAATTGGAACTTCCTCCAATTGATGATGAGGGTCATTTGATCTTGCAGCCAGAAGCAATCTTGGACACAAGAGAGAGGAAGTTAAGAAACAGAGTCATCAAAGAATATCTGATTCGATGGAGGAATCTACCAGATGAGGATGCCACTTGGGAGGGGGAGAAAATCTTGCAGCATCCTTCTTTACTGTTGCTTGTGGGCAAGCAAATTTTGAGCGGGGAGGACTGTGATGTCCCCAATTAGAAATAGCTACTTGGAACATTATAATTACTCCATTTTTGAAATAGGAAGTGAAAGACACACTAAAATCCATCCCAGTGTGAAAAGGGATTGAGATAGGAGGGTAAAATAAAGCCCCTTGAATGTGAAAAGGAGAAAAATCAAGGAGCTACTAGAGTTGACCAAGTCAACCAACGCTGTAAAAGGGAGGGAAAGCCTTTAGGGCAGCGCAGTTTTGAAGGAGGAAGCTTCTTGAAGAAGCTACATCTGCAATGTGTGGGACCCGGGATGGGGAAGTTCTCTTGAAATAAAAAGGAAGGAATGTAAGCTAGGGAATTCATTCATTCATACTTCTTGTTTCAGTCTTATGACTAATTGCAATCTTTAGTTGTTTAGCTGGAGTTGCAGCACTGTTTAGTGTAAGAGTTCTTATGCGGGAATTCTAGTTCCATTGTTGTTGTAGGTGATTGGGAGATTCAAAGAGGAGGTCTTAAGTACCATTCTCTTTAGATATCTTGAGGAGTCCATCATCTAACCTGGACTGCGTAGTCACTCTTAGTGAGTGCATTATTTCTGTAGTAGCTGGAGTTAGATCTACTCATTTGAGCTTATTTCAGGAGGAGAGGGGGTGATTTCCACTCCAGGAGTTCTATTGAAGAGAGTCTTGAGCCTACTTCTGTATTGTGCACTCTTCTTTGAGCATATTAGATATTTCTTAATACAGATTAGCTGGGTACAACATTATTCTCTTGTAGTGCTGTACATTGTGTTGTTATTTTGCCGAAACTCTTTACCGGGTGGTCCCAATGTGCTTGTAAAAGAGGTTAATCCTCTCATTTATGATCTTATAATGAATAAAACTCCAGATATATGATATTCCATCTATTTATATAGTTTACATGAAAGAATAACTTTGTTGCTACTTCCGGCATTTCTATTTTATGAAGTACTGGGGTTATGATGCCTTTTCCTACTCTTGAGTTTGGAGGATTTTTTTATTATAGCTAGAGTTTTTTCTTTCTGATGCCCTTCTATATTTAATTCATATACAACTTATTATTGAGGTGCCAAGCCCTGGACTATGTTATTCTACACTTGTTCACCTATACAGCTTCCTCACTAGAGATATTGCTGAAATTCCCAAAAAGGGACATCACAAGAAAAGCGCAAAACTTTGTTGTTCATTCCAGTCGAACAAAAACTGTTCGAGGATTTAATAGCAGCTGTTCAATTGGATTGAACAAAAAAAATTAAAACGTAAAAAACACGGTTGTTCAATCCGGTTGAACAACATCCGTTCGATGATTAAACAATAGTCGTTCGAGAATTGAACAACGAGAAAAATAAAAACACAAAAACACGATTGTTCAATCCAATTGAACAGAATCCATCCGATTATTGAACAACAACAATTCAAAGATTTAATAGGTGAAAAATAAAAAAATAAAAATGAAAAGACACGACTGTTCGATCCGGTTGAACAACATTCGTTCGACGATTGAACAATAGCCGTTCGAGGATTGAACAACAAGAAAAAAAACGCAACTCACAGCTGTTCGATCCGATTGAACATATGTTGTTCAATTGGATTGAACAACAGCTGTTTAGGGATTGAAAAACGAGAAAAATGAAAGCGCAAACACACGGCTGTTCAATCCGGTTGAACAACAGCTGTTCGACGATTGAACACTAGTCGTTCGAGAATTGAACAACGAGAAAAAAACGCAACTCATGGCTGTTCGATCCGATTGAACAACAAATTTTCAATTGGATTGAACAATATCCATTCTGGGATTGAACACCGAGAAAAAAAAACGCACTCTCAAGAGGATGAGAGGAGAAAAATTGTGAGTATGAAGAATGTACAACAAAGTAAAGAACTTATATACATTATTTAGAAATGATGGTAGAAAACTTCTCATGTACTTGGGTTTGTGGGGTTATCACCTCCTTGTGCTATAAATTGGATGGTGGGATCGTTTCATACCTGTTAGCAAAAATATTCTTTCATGAGAGGTTTGCGACAGAGGCGTACTCTATGCCTGTTGACTTGAAATGTTGAACCAAACCTGTCTATGGTGGTTAAGGTGAGTGTGCCATTGTTGTGTACTTCCTGAATCTCGTATGGACTGAGCCACCTTGTTTGTAATTTACCTGGAAAATGTTGGAATCTAGAATCATAGAGGAGTGCCCAATCTCATTTTTGAAATACCTTCTTCTTGATAAGGTTGTCATGCCAAATAGCTCGCTGTTGTTGGATGATCGCTGTGCGTTGCAGGGCTAGTAGTCATATTTCATCTAATTCATTTATTTGTTGGAGTCTTCTAGCTTGGGCTTCTGTTAAGTCCAACCCTACTTCCTGGGCTATTCTAAGAGTTTTGATTTCAAATTCAATAGGGAAGATAGGTTCTCTCCCAAATACAAGCTGATATGGTGAATATCCAGTGGTGTTTCTCCAGGTTGTACGATAAGCCCATAAGGCTTCTGGTAGTCTAGTGGCCCAGTCTCTGCGATGTGCTGATACCGTTTTGGTAAGGATTCCCTCTAGGACTTTGTTGGTGCTTTTGAGTTGCCCATTTGCTTGTGGGTTGTAAGGAGACGTAACTCCATGGATGATATGGTGATTCCTTAGGGTCGCTGTAATTTTATTACCTATGAATTGTGCCCCCCCATCGGTTATCACTTCCCGTGGCAAACCGTATCACTCAAATAGCTCGAAAATAAAATTAATCACCAATTCTTCCATGGCTCTTGACAAGGCCACTTCTTCTACCCATTTGGTTACATCATCTGTGGCAACCAACATGTAGACTTTCTGGTTTGATGGCGAGTTAAATGGTCCAATGAAGTCCAACGCCCATCGTTCGAATGGTTCTACCACCAATTGTGGTTGTAGCGGCATTTCATCAGCTTGGCCTGGGCGGCCCATTCTATGGTAGCTATCATAGGCCTGGACATATTTTTTTGCGTCTTTGAAAATCGTAGGCCAATAATAGCCTAATTGTAACACTTTATACCCCGTTCTGCGTTCTGCGAAATGGCCGCCATAAGGTTCATCGTGGCAGGCTCGTAAGATTTCATATATTTCGTCCTCTCTTATGCATTTGCGTATGTGCATGTCGGCCCCTGTATGGAAGAGGTATCCACCGATCCAAGAGAATCTTATGCTGCATTGTACAATAATTTTCCGTTCTCTTGATGTTAAATGTCTGGGAAGCTTCCCTACTGCCAGGTAATTTTCCACGTCTGCATACCATGGTGTTTTTAGTGCTACAACAAACAGATGTTCATCAGGGAACTGATCATCAACTGCTAGGGTGTCGTCCGACTTTGGAACCCTGGACAAGAAGTCTGCGACTACGTTTTCTTTTCCTTGAAGATCTTTGATTGTTATATCGAATTCCTTTAATAACAACAACCAATGAGTTATTCTCACATTCGTGATTGGTTTATTGGCTAAATATCTAATGGCAGAGTGATCAATATACATGAGTACTTGATAACTAGTTATATAGTGCCTAAATTTATTAATAGCATAAATGACAGGTAGGAACTCCTTTTCGGTTACGGTATAATTTAATTCTGCAGGAGTGAGGTTTTTGCTGATATAATAAATGGCATAAGGTTTTCTGTCTTCTTCTTGGCCAAGGACTTCTCCTATTGCTATGTCGGATGCATATGAGGAAATGTGAAAAGGCAATTTCCAGTTAGGTCCTTGTAGAATCGATGCTGTCGAGACCAGTTTCTTCAAATCTACAAAAGCGGTGTCACATTTATCAGTCCAATGGAATTCAAAATTTCCAATTAATGCATACAAAGGTGTGGCTATTTTTGAGAAATTCTTTATAAATATGCAATAATATCCTGCATATCCCAAAAAACTACGTACCTCTGTCTGTGTACAAGGTGTGGCTAATGGAAGGATTACCTCTATCTTAGCTGGATCTACCTGTATTCCAACTGCAGAAATGTAGTGACCTAGGATCACCCCCTCAGTCATCATCATGTGACATTTTCATTGCTTAGACATAACCTAGTAGCAATACATCGCTCCAACACCTTTTCTAGCATTTCTAGAGCTTGATTGTAATGATCCTTTTTCAGGGTTCTCAAGATTCTATTTCAGAGATTGAATATAGAGGAATTTACTGGATATGTCACCCTTCAAAGAAAGGGTGAGATCCAGAGGCTACCTGGCCAACTGTAGACTCTATCTATAGAACTGGAATAACCCCTTTTCAGGACATTCAACAAGGTGTTCCAGGAAAATACTGTATAAGGAAAACTGAGCAAAAATAATGTAGATCAGGGCTGGGTTTCCCTCATTTATGTTGTATATGTCTTATATATGGAATCTCATAAAAAAAAATCAGTTTAGGCACATTAAACAGATCTCCCAAAAAGTAGACTAGCCAAAAAGCACCCAAAGGGGAAGGCTGCAGTAAAATGCAGGCACTGCTTCAGGAATTGCGTAGTTTTAGCTAATGTTTAGTGGATATCAGCAAGAGAACTGATTTTCAGTATTAAAGCAGCAAACAATCATTATGTTACAGCCCTTTCATTATATAGTAGAAAGCATGATCCAATACAACAGTAAATCTTCAGAAAAGAGAGCAGGAGCACATATAAATTTGCAGAAATGCTTCAACAACGTTATTTTTCAGGAGGTTCAGTAGATGTGAGTTACAACTTAGATCTAGAGCATATATATGGACAAAACATCAGATATATATCAGATTTGGAAACTCTACAGTTTTCTCTACAAGATCCACTTGGAATTTTGACAAAAGCATGCATGATCTGAGAAACAAGTTGCAGATCTGGAAACTGATACAGTAATTTTCTAAATATGACATTACATTACAATGGATCAGATCTAAACAGAACATAGATCAGCAAGCCAATCCATGGATCACCAAGTGGAAGGCAAGCCCAACACAAGAGATCTCTGATCTAAACAATGAGCAAGACAACTTGCAAACCCTCATACATAAATAATGCAGTTTTCCCAGTGGGCCAACACTATAGCTCAAGAGACACAGAAAAATACTGAATAATAGCAGATATGAGGTGCAAGAAATGATACTCTCTTCCAGGAGGTCAAAGGACCCACTCCATGGAGAGAGCCTCTCAAAATACACTAGATCTCCGCAGATCTAGATCACCACTTGCTGCAGCTTGCAGAGACAGCAAAACCCTCACTGGGTCAGTGCTGCCAATGTAAGTAGGAGCTTGGCCTCAAGCTTGATAGTGGTTCAATTCAGCAAAATTTCCTCCTTGAATCATCAAAGGAGGAGGTGAAACTCCTGCATAGGAATTCCAGATACAATCCTCCACTCAACAACAGAGAATGGTATTTGTCTAAGTAGACAAATACTCATAAATATGATCTGTCAACAACCTTATTTTGCTGCCCTCCTTTTCCTTTTATAAGATGAGAAAGCTCTTGCAAACCCTAAACCACTTTGATGAGTTGGTCCTTTTCACATTAGAGGCTCCCTTCTAGAACTGCGCTGTCCCTTTTGGAGATGCAATGAACCTAGACAGCGCTGTCCCTTTTGGAGATGCAATGAACCTAGACAGCGCTGTTGATTTGGTCAAGGTTGACCCAACATTTAGCTCAAACCTCTTTCACACCTGCAAGTGATTATTTACATAGCCTGGATTTGTCTTTGTTCACATGGGCATTGATTATTCATACTTTTTAGGAGTTTTACATGTCCTTTATTCATTTATTCATAAAAATAAATTAAAACAAAATTGAATGTTCCACTTAGCTAAGGCTAAGTAGGAAAATTACGTTGATCAAAGTCCTCCCCATATGGTGTGAAGTCATCCATATAGATTTCAAGCCCCTCGTTTATTAAGTCAGAAAAAATGCTAATTATGGCTCTCTGAAATGTGGCTAGGGCATTGCATAACCCAAATGGTAAAACTCTGTAAGCAAAAGTACCACATGGGCAGGTAAATGTTGTCTTATCTTGATCTTCGGGAGCTATTTGGATTTGATTGTAACCACTAAACCCGTCAAAGAAGGAAAAGAATCGTTTCCCTGCCAGTGTGTCTAGGACCTCATCAATGAAGGGGAGGGGGAAGTGGTATTTCTGCATTGCTTTATTCAATTCTCTGTAATCTATGCAGATTATCCATTTCCCATTCTTTTTAGGGACGAATACCAGAGGGGAGACCCATTTTCTGTCTGAAATAGGATAAATGAAATTTACATCTAATAGCTTTTGCAATTCCTCTTTTACAATCTCTTTTAAGTGCGGGTTTAGCCTTCGCTGAGGTTGTCTATTGGGATGGATTTCCTTATCGGTATAAATGTGATGGGTGCATAATTGAGGTTCTAAACCCTTCATGTCTGGGTAATCCCAAGAAAATGCCCCTTGATACTTCCTAAGGACTTTTATGAGATTTTGTTTTTGGTCATCATCCAAATTTCCATTAATATTCAGAAGCTTTCCTAGCTCAATCTCAATAGGTATGCTGTTACATACAACGGTTGTGGGAATATGTTGATCCTCAAGGTCTGTCATAGGATTCTCTGGAGCTTCCTCTTCGAGGACTATTTCAAAATTTGGCATTTTAAATTTCTAGATGTAGGTGGCTGACTCATAAAATTATTGATTACGTCATCTTCAGTTTGTTCCTTAAATTCCAGAGCTTCCACTAGTGTCAGAGGTGAACGAATGTTTTGCTCCCAGTATGTACATGGATGCTTGTGATTTTTTACCGTGGGTAAGCTTGGTTTGGGAGGAGGATAAATAATGACATTTTTTATAGAATCCCCTCTAGTTATAGTCATGCTACTTGTTCGAAAGCCTATGTAAGCATCGGTTGTGGCCAACCAAGGTCACCCAATAATCAATGGGTGCCCGTCCATCCTGTTCTTTGGATTAATAACTAAAAAATCAGCTGGATATTCCCATGAGTCCACAGAGACTAGGATGTCCCGCACTATTCCTTCTGGTCTGATAATAGACCAGTAAGCTAGTCCCAACAGTGCAGCCGTAGGTTCTAAAGCTGATATGCTGAGTATTTCGCAGGCCCCTGTAGTTAGGATGTTAATGGCTGCCCCTAAATCGACCAATGTGTTTGGAAATCAGTGGCCCGAGATTTGTATAGTCACAATGGGATTTAATGGGTCTTCATATTTCACGGGTGGTTTCCTACCCAGTAACAAATCAGATAGCACCCTTGCCACATGAATGGTGGGCGCAACCTTTGTTTTGTTTACTTGCTTTTTCCCACATAGTTATTTAATTGTCTTTGCATAGATGGGAATGTCTTGGATGGCCTGGAGGAGATGAATTTTGATACAAAGGTTTCTCAACTCCCCCAGGATGTCAAAGTCTGGAGAGATTATCGCTCTGGGCAGAGTTAACCTTTAAGGGAATGGAGGTGGAGACATCCTAAGTTCTTCAGGTCCCTGTTGGTCAATTGTTTCTTTATCTTTGCCTACCTCTTTCCCTATTATATTTGCTTGGCTAGGTTATGTTGAAGTCTCAATTCAGGACTGAGGTGGAGTTGTGGCTTCTACAGGTGAGATAGTACGTCCTGATCTTAGCCTTAGTTCGTTGCACTGTTTCTGTTCAGTGTCAGAATTTGGATTTTATATGATCTGAATTAATTGAACTGGTCTATTGTTGGGATTAGGATTGGGTTGGGCTGGTAATTGGGGGTGTATGACAGGCTGTGGGTTATGCTAGATTGGGTATGGAGCTGGCAGCATAGGTTGATTTTGAGTTCCCGCCCCCATTGGTAGGTTGGTCATTCCCAGGGGTCCCTGCCAATTCCAATTAGTATTTTGAGGAGGAGGGTTTGGCCACTGGGCCTTATATGGAACATTTTTCCAATAAGGGGGAGATCAAGGAAATCTTGGCCAATAGTTCCCTGATGCCGGTTGTGTAGGCCAGGGTGGTATAGGAAATGATTGGTTTGGCAAAATGGAAAAATTATTTTGATTATGCCAAGCTATTGCAGGGTTTTTCTGGTTAAACTACGAAGACGAAAAGAAACGAGGCAGGTCTTGTGGCATACCTGGTCGTGCCTACCATTGTCGACGCTGATTCATTAGGTAGACTGGTTCTGTTTCTTCCTCTGATTCCTTGTAAACTGCTTTCAACCCAGGAATTGAAGGACATTGGTCCGTGGTATGATCCTTAGTGAAGGTGGCACATGTCTGAACCATGTCTAAAGGGCATTCCCTTTGGCTGTGTTTCTTCCGACATCGTGGGAAAAAGATGGCCAAGTTTTGTTCTGCTATAGCTTGTTTCTGCTTGGCTTGTAAAACGTCAAGCTGTGTTGTCAAGGTACCCAAAATGTCAGTTTTGAAATCTTCTAAAAGATTTCCAAACTCTGCTCTAGTTACGTTGCTATTAGACTGCTTAAGATCTTTTTTCATAGAATCACGCCCATTTGGCCGATTGCGCGCACTACCCCGAGAGCATCTAATACACATGGAAATAATCTCATCATATTCTTCCTGGTAAATATCTCCTTTTCCCATTATGTTAAGCATTTCAACCCATTATTCCTTCTTTCCTTTAATCATCGTGGCTTTTAAGATGTCCTTGGATAGCGTGGTATATGGAGACCTTTGTAAATTGTATTGAAACCTTTCTACGTACTCTTATAATGTTTCATTGTCTTTTGCAGAAATATTGAAGATTTCATCTTTTAGGTCTTGGGTTTAGCAACAGTCTTGATATTTGTTAAGGAAAGTGTTCTTCATTTGGTCCCAGTTATTGACGGTTCCCCCACCTAGTCCCATGAACCAACGTAGTGCTGTTCATTTTAAGGTAGAGGGAAATAGTTTCAGTTTCTAAGGATCAGTGGTATAGTCATGCCCCCTACATAAGACATCAAATTCAAATAGGAATGCATCAAGATCTTCCGTAGTCAAACCATGGAAGGTGGGAATGCTGTGCAAGGAATGGCTTTCATAGGGGCGTTTGCAGCATCATCAACAACTGGGTATTCCATTGTTGATGTCTGCCTTTGATTTTGATTTTGATTATTTTCCATTTGATTAAAGAGGTGTTAGAAATCTTCAGTGATTTCTTGTTCTGGAGGAGTGATCCTGGGGGGTTTGGGAGGCGAATGCAGCGGAGGCTTTGCAATGCTTCCCTAATCTGGGATCCTGAGTACCTCTATCTCGACCACTCTTTCAGGTGATTTAGGCTCTGTATCTTCTATTTGAATTATACCGCTAGTTTCTCCTTCCCCTTCTTGTAAATTGCAAGAACCTCCCTCTCTCGAAGGGTCAGTGCTTATATGATCGACAGTTTGAAGGCTTTGCTCAGATCCTTCTGTTTCACCGTGAATCTCGACGTGGGTTACAGATGGTGAGGCTGCGGCTTGAGGGAGTGTGATAGGACTTTGAATGGAAATAGTTCTAGGTCCTATGGATGCCTGAGATTCAAATTTCTTAATGATTTCGTCTATATATTTTGTTCTTCTAAGGATCAACGGTCCTTGGGATTGTGAGGAATTTTGAGAGTTATTTCGAATTGTTTCTATCTTTTTCTTCCTATTCATAAAACAAGAGCACCTATTCTACTGGTATTTGAACAATTTTGCTGAGAAGCGCGCTAGAGAGCAAGCGTTTTGCTTGCCGGTATGCAGGTTCTTACTTCTCGTTTTTAATACCCAATTCCTCACAGCAATGGAGAAAGATGAATAAAGGATATCACTCTTAACACTCTCCTTGGAAACGACGCCAAAAGTGTTGGTGTCACAAAGGTGGTTTATTGTAGGCAACCTCAGTGCTTCTCATTTAATTGTCAACCCAAGGTAAGTCTTCTTATTTGAAGAGTGTAAGCACAATATATGCAAGTGAGATCGACTGATAGTTACTCTATGCTGTTTATGAGAAAGGATTATCTAATCTTCTAAATTCAATCAACTTAAAGAGGAATGGTTTGATAGATTATGGCTAATTATTCTGTCTAGCTGAGAAAAGAGAAACCTATGATTGAACATCAGAATGATGGTTTGAACAACAACCTTGATGAACTTAACAACAATCTAAATGAATTGAAATATATTCTTAATGAATTGAACAACAAACTAAATGAAAGGAACAACAATTAATTCTATAATTTTGCAATGTAATTCTCTTTTTAAACTGACTTGTTATCACTCCACAAATTTTCAAAATCTGATGCTTGAAAATCAGCCATAATACTCCTTCAAAGTTCTTAGTTTACAAAATATCATAAAATGATGAATTTTATGGTGTATTTAAATTTTTTAAACTTAGGTTAAGGTCTTAGAAATGAGTCCAAGTCACATCATAGGAGTATTTTTTGAGCTGACACTTGGAAATGACCACAGGTCTGAAATTTTTCCATCTGTTACCAAACTGTCTATGTCCGCAGCGAATATAGCAGGAAATTAACAGGATTTTCTATGGAAACACCTAATAGTTTCGTAGAAAATATGACACTTGTCAAATGAAACGTGCTATGAAATCTCTGCCAATCTTTAATGGTTTGAAGAATAATGTTGAATGATTTAGTGTTGCAAGGACCTACTGCCAGATTTAAACCATCATTTTAAAATCTTTCCATGTTAGTCATCATTTGTTTATACATCATCTCATTCCACTCTCATACTTTCTGTTTTATCTTTCCGCACTCATCATTCACTGCTAAAGCATCTCTCTGTCAGGAAGCTACCCTGTAAAAACCCTTGCCAATTATATCAGTCTCATCCCATTTTAGTTTATCTCTGTTATCAAGCGTTCTATCCCGAACAGGTGTAAAGAGGTAAGGTAAGCCACCTTTTCATCACATTGGGAATGGCTACAGCTACACCCAAGAAATCTTAGAAAGGAGGGATACCATTCCATTATGAACCTACAGCTCCAGGTTTGGTTTTAGAAAATGAATATTTCACAGAGTTGTTTACAAAGGCAGGATGCATCGAATTCATTCAAAAATTGCAAGGGAATCATCCACAGGTGTCACGATATTTTGTGGCCAATTTCAGAGAAACCTACAAAGGCAAGTGAAAGAATTAAAAGAGGAAATGGAACTGATGATAACAGAATTGGAGAAAAGAGACTTGGAAATAGGAGATGTAAACAAAGCTTCTTGAAAACATTGACATACAATAAGGTAACAATTAGATCAGCATATTTTTGTCTTATATTGTCAAAAAAATACCTACAGTCATGTTCATATACTTTTTGAAGCTCAGACGCAAGTTTTATTGAACTACCTAAGTATTAGGCAATTCCGCAGCAAGTGGCAGGCTTGAAGGCCAGTTTTTGCTGCAGAATTTCTGAAAGTATCTTTTTGGTTTTGAGAAGCAAAAAATTGATGGAAGTAAGCAGTTTTAAAGGTCATGCTTATTTTTTTTTGGTCATATAACCTCTTCCAAGGGTTAAAATCAATAGAAGAATATTATATATCAAATTCTGGGATGCGCTACGAAAACAGGTTGTTTTCATAGCTCAAAAAAAGAGTTTTAGCAGAGAAGACAGTTTTATGACAAATAATGATAAGGCATGAAAAGGATCAAGCACGTGTAAGGTTACTCATCATCAGGTGTCAAAGAGTATCAGATGTCAAAGAGTATCAGTTTTTTCCAAGTGGAGACTTTAGTCAAAAGAAGAGTTTGAAGACAATAGTCCAACATGTGCCATGTCATCAAAATAACTTTTCCAAAATGATGGGCAAAGTTATTCCACGAAGGCTGTCATGATATAAATGTTTTGTTAATGGGAAGCATGGTATAAAGTTAGGATTCCTCTCGAGGATGACTTGGATTATTTTGTTTTGATTGTAATAATTTAGAGTTCTAGTCCTAGTAGGATTCTTACTCTTGTTTCGAATAGATGTCAGTCTTAGTCTCTAGAAGTTAGTCAACAATTAGTTTTAAGTGTCCGTTAAAGTAAAATGGTTTGGCCACTTGGCAAGGTAGTTGTAAAGGCTAAAAGGCCTATAAATAATGTATATTTCGAAGTACCACGGGTTGGAAGAGGTAATAAGAATAACTACTTTTGTAAATGCTTTGAGCATATTGATATATACAGAAACATAGTGACTTTTTCTTAAGCTGAGATTCTTATTATACTTCAGTGAGATTTATTTCTTCTCTCATATGTTTTAATTCCATAGTTTTGATGCTTAATACTCAAAATTCATGGGAACATGCTCTGACTTCCTTTAAGTGTTGATTTATGGTGAATTGAGCTCTTTGGTCTTATCTTTGGATGTTTTTCTTCAAAGTTTAAAGACTTATTACTCAGAATTCATGTTATTCATGCTTTGACTTCCTTTAGGTGTTAAGATTTGATGAATATCTTATAAATAATTTCTTTTCAGTACCTTGAGGTATCATTACTCAGAATTCATGCACACATGCTCTGACTTCCTTTGAACCTTAAGTTATTGAGACCTTTCTGAATGTACTACCTTTTTCATTGAAGTATATACAAGCCTCAGTTTTATAAGAAGAGCTATTTTGTTATCTTATCCTTATCACTGACTCCATATCCCAATGGTAACTTGTCTTCATCTTTCAACTTGCAAACATAAAAAACCACAAACCATAGAGTTATCCATCTATCTTTATACAAAATTAATAACCCTTGAGAGAGCCCTCTCAGGCTGAGGAGGTTAAGTCTCAGCCAAAAGATTGGTTTGAAATAGTTACACTGAGGTAGTCTGATTAGCAGCCTATCAGGATCCTATTTTGGTGATAACATGAATAATTAACATTAATCAACAAATGGATGTCTCACTGTGTTGAAAGGGAAATTTAATCTGCAAAGATAAGTAATCATTGAATAGTAATTATCCTACGATTTGTAAATAGATTGCAAAGGTGTTGGAAGAAAATGGAAACGTCTAACAGCTATGAAGCATTATTATATAAACCAGAAGATACGAATGCGATTATTCTGAATCAAGGAGTGCAAATTCTAAACTATTCTGAAGGAAGAAAAACTGTAAATTTATTGAGTAGATAAGTATTTTACAACCACATCAGATAACTGGACATGGATTATGTAACTAACGCACAACACAAAAATTGGCGAGGAAACTCCCAGGGGTTGGGCCCAGACCACTAGAAGTTTTAACGCAATGAAAACCTTAGAAGGTAATTGTTAAAAACATCAAAACTCTTAATTAACTCAAAGGATAATACATGAATACAATCTGACAGCTCTGTCTTGATGCGTTGATTACAGAGGGAAAATTCCTATTCGAATCCCTATCTAGTTCATCCCTGGCCCTTTTAAATGCATTTTCATGTAATGAGATAGTATTCTCCAAACGACAGCCTGCTGCGCGTGGCTGTCATTTGAGTTCTTGAGCTTGAATCCGTCTTTCTTCCTTCTGTTGGCTTCTGGGAGTTACTGAGGTTCCATGCATTCGTGTCTGTCAGTTGTCTTACGTTTACCGTTGGTTCAGTTGCTCTGCCTTCCTGCACACGGATATGCAATAAGTAAAATTTATGTTATAGAAACGTTCCTCTTTTCGTTAGCTCGATTGCGCTGATTTTCATAAATATTTTCTTTCTTTATTGTCAAAAATGAGGAAGAATTCCTAAGACCGTGTAATTCGAAGTAATTATAGGGTGAAAACATACCTTAATTTTGGCCCAACACAACCATCAAGTATTTATTGAACAAACCAGATGTGAATGCTAGGATAATTAGATGGTTGTTACATTTTGCAGCAATTTGATTTTACTATTATTGATAAACCTGGAAAGGAGAATGTTGTTGCATATTTTTTTTCCAAGTTAGATCTCCCTGTAGGATAAGAAGGAATGGTGGATGATCAACTACCATATGAGAACCTCTTTGCTATATTAGCACTCTCACCATGGTTTGCTGATATAGTCAACTACTTGGTTGCTGGGAGACTTCCTCCTAATATTTCATTCAGGGAGAGGAGCAAAATCATTAGAAAAAACGCCCCTTTCACATAGATTGGGAAATTTTTTTTCAAGCTAGGCCCTGATCAAATCCTAAGGAGATGTGTGAAGGAGGAAGAATTTTTTGATATCCTCTTTGCGTGTCATGAAAACCCATGTGGAGGCCACTTTGGTGCAAAGAGAATTTCTTACAAAGCTTTGCAGGCAGGATACTATTGGCCTACCCTTCACCAAGAATCCAGAAGATACACCAGCAGGTGTGACCAGTGCCAAAGGATGGGACAACCCACGCAAAGGGATGAGATGCCTCTGCACCCTCAGGTGGATCTTGAGCCATTTGACAAGTGGGGCATGGAATTTGTTGGACGTATCGATCCACCATCCAGACAAATGAAGTATATCATAGTATGCATTGATTACCTAACAAAGTGGGCTGAAACAAAAGTAGTGACGGTAGAAACCGAGGATAAAGTAGCAAAATTTCTGAGGGAGAATGTGTTTTACAAGTTTGGATACCCTAGAGAAATAGTTAATGATCAGGGAGCACAATTAACCTCTCACCTCATTGAGAATATTTTGAGGAAGCACAAGATTTAGCATAGAACTTCTACTACCTATCACCCTCAAGCGAATGGCCAAGTAGAAGTTACTAATAAATATTTAGAGAGAATCATCACCGAGGTTGTGAGAAGCAGCAGAAAATATAGGGCAGACAGATTGGTGGAAGCTACTTGGGCCTACATCACTAGTTGGAAGACAACGACATGATTCACTCCCTATGAACTAGTCTATGGTAAGAAGGCTCTAATTTCAGTTGAGTTTGAGTTCAATACTTTAATAATGGCAGCTGAATTAAATATATATCTATCAAATTCCCAAAAGAGAGGTTGCTGCAACTAAATGGATTGGATGAGTTCATAATGCAAGCAATTCTTCACACAAAGGTAGTTCAGCTGCAAAGGAAGGTCTGGCATGACAAGAACATCAAAGAAAAGAACTTCCAAGAAGGAGATTGGGCACTGTTGTATGATTCAAGGTTTAAATATTTCAAAGGCAAGCTGATGACAAGATGGTTAAGACCTTACACAGTGGAAAATTGTTTTGATAATGGCGCAATTCAAATCAGAACCATAGATGATGAAGGAATCCCCTTGCTTGTCAATGGTCACATACTTAAAATTTACAAAATTCCTTTGTCAAAGGTAGAGTTCATAAATTCAATAAGCAGAGAGGTGTATGTGATGGGAAAATCCATAGTTTCCCACACCTCGTGACAAAAAAAAAAAAAAAAAAAAGAGAAAAAAGAAAAAAGATCCATGGGTGAAAGCCTCTTTGATGCACCCAAGGAAAGTCTGTGGGTTGAAAAACTCCATGGAGGCAGCCCACTTTCTTTCAAAAAAATAAAAAAATAAGAAGAAAAAATCAAAAACAAAAAAAAAAAACATCTGCATCTCTGTGTTTTATGTGTTTTCTGATTTATAGGTTATTAATGGTTTCTAGAAACACATGGAAGCATTCATATTTTTTTCCCTTCTTCTATTTTACCATCCATCCCATCATTCACTCCATTCATTTTTATAACTTCCTCCATAACCTCCATGCACCACATCCCTCCATTCCTGAGCACAATGTAGCAAGGAAAGCAAAACACAGACTGCTATAGATATCAGGGGATTCCTAAAACGACATATGTTCTTGAACAAAAAGGAAAACAAGGGAGGAGCTCATGAAGCAGACCCCAGAAAATACAAGAGTGCCACCCATGGCATCTAGAGCGTCCCCACACAACATCTACAACTGGAAGGAACATCAAGGAAAGATCAACAACTCACTCAGAAAACATGAAAATAAAGAGGAACGCAACATATAAGAGGCTTGTCTCCAAATTCCAGCTCCTGCAGACGCTTCAAAAACCATAGGTAAACTCAGGTATAAATTCTCACCCCTCACTATGCATCCATAATAGCCATAAATAATTAATTTGTAGACTTAGAGTTTAAGGGGAAAAAAGGTGGCCAGTTAGCTTGGCCACCATCGTGAAGTATGACAAGAAAGAATTGAAAGTCACACCACCTGGGCATGCAAAAGTAAAGAATTTAAATCAAGTGGAGTAGAGGAGAACGAGTGGAGGAAACATGCATTCCATCATGAATTAACATGGAGAAGGAAACAACGGTCTCTAACGAAAACTGGAGCGGAGGCCAAGTTACATAATCACTCCAAAATTAGTTGTGCAATCTAATAAAAAGAGACCTTGTCTCAACCAAACCAGTAAATTAAAAATTTTTAAGGGGAGAGAGACGGATGGAAGCCCACAACGCAGCAACAGTGAGCTTCAACCACGTATTTTGGGACAACATATGACAACAACAATAGAAGAACATCACCCTACCCATGGTCTGGTCCTCTTTCATAAATATGAGTAGGGAATATTTTATAACAACCCAAACAAGGCATAATTCCACTCCTAGCCTTAAAGAAGAAGAAGAGGAACCAGACGAAGAACCAGAAGAAGAGGAAGAACCAGATGAAGAAGAAGAACCAGAACAAGAAGAACCAAAAGAAAAAGAGGAAGAGACAAAGAGCCAAGGAAAATTAGAAGACATGGCAATAGAGTTCATAGAGGTAGTAGAAAGTGAGCAAGAAGAAGACTCACAACACAACACCACATCCCCTCAAGACAAAGAGGTAGTTTCCACCTTAACTCCTCTGAGTGAAAAGAGAAAAAGGAAGACCTCTATGTATTTTAGAGCTGAAAAGAGTCAGAGGATAAGTCAGAGAGAGCTAGAAAATCCTCCCACGAGCCCGATTATCATTGAAGAATCACCAAAGGAGGTGGAAAGAATCGAATAAAGAGTTATGAAGGAGTAGCTACAGAAGGCACAGGCAGAGAATGTAGCACTGAAGGAGAAATTGCAACAAAAATGGCAGCAAGTGGCCACCATGGCAGCTTTATGCATAGAAGCCCTTCAGTACAAATTGCCTTCTGACTCATATGTTGTGTACCTCAAGGAGCAATGGATCCTATTTCAAATCAAAACTCTAGCCTCCCATGGATCCCTACATTTCCAAGATTGTAGGAAATTCATGGATTTCTACAAGCAAGCTAACATAGTTGATCAGGAAAAGATGTGAGAGTTTTATGTGCATAACCTTGTGCTGAAAAATATGGATACTTGGGACCCCAATCCTACAATGAGGGATATGTAGTTGATGGATTTAGTATCTTGGATGATGAATGAGGACACTAGAGCAAAAGAGATATGGAGGTCATGCGAAGAAGAAATAAAGAACCCTTACATATTAGACTAGAATTGTTCAGCCCAAGTGGAGTCATCCTTAACCGTCAAGAGATTGAAAGGGACCCTGCACTAGTTGAAAGCTACCTTCAGACTCAAACATAGGTAATAAGACACTTTGATGGTGTTTCTAGGCAAATAAAAGATGAGTGCATTATGGCCAGCCAAAGGAGATGGAACAACCTCCTCCACAACCTAAAGAATAGGGAGTACCATACTCTAGAAAGACGAAGGGGTGCATTGGAAAGGGCACCATTATACAAGAGGGCCATGCAGGCCAAAAAGATCTAATGGATGGGACTAAAGCTCAAACCACCTTTGATGCTGGGGTTGAATGATGAAAAGGACACAGATGCACAAGATAGAGAATGGGAGAATTCATAAAAGAATAATGGTTTTCCCCCTTGGGGAAACTCCCACACTTCTCCCTCAGGAAATCAGGGGGGCTATCAAGGCCGTGAAGGAAATGTAGGAGGAGGATTAGTTTCTCAGAGGACGAGAAACCATTCGATAGGGGGGGTGATGATGAGCTCCATCATTAGACATATTTGGAGGGGTTAATGGTTACCTTTTTTCCTTCTTAGATCTCTTTTTCTTGCATTTTTATTATTATTTGGTTTTATGATGCTAGTATAGGTAGTGATTAAGGCTAACATACTCTAAGTGCCTAATATGAGGTTGGGTGCAAAAAATCATGAATTATTAAGCATTTTTATAAGGATTTTATCATAAATACTTGGAGTTAAGTGGAATCTGTTGTCACTCCTAGAGACAGTCTTGAGTTGTATAAAGACCAATGCCTAGGACATCTTAACTGCAAGGAGCATATGATTCAACTGATAGGAGTTGACATGAAAAGGCTCTCATGCTGTACTTACTTGGATGGATGATTTGATAAAAATGGAACCAAGACCCCAAAGCAAAACACAAAAACCGTGAGACTGTAGCAACAGAGTAAAAATTTCAATATATAAATGTATCCGACAACTCTAAGACGGAACGCTGTAAAGGGGGCTGAATTCTAAAATGACTCATAGATATCAATTAAAAGTAGGTGATGTCCGTGTAAGAAAATGTAGTGAACATTAACTGTAACAGTGGCTTACCTAGAGGAAAAATCCACATATACTAGGCCTATGCGATAATAAGAATCCATATATGGGAATAATTCTAAAGACAAAGATCCATTATAGCTAACATCAGAGGAACGATGGAAGAGGTGAAGAGTGAAACAAAATATCCTTCCTGAGCCATATTTAAAGTAATAGACATGAGTAAATATGAGTATCTATAACGATAAATCCACATTTAAACATATGAGCACTCGCATTCCAGAACATAGATATGAGAAATATGGAGATAGATGAAATGAACATTTGTATTGCAAAAAATAAGGAAGAGCTACAAACTATGGATCATTCTGATCAGAATCCCCAATGTCAACAAAACTCCTTATCATTGAATCCCAATGGGATCTTCAACATTAATATCAAAACTCAGAAAAAATACATACAGAGTCCTTTCTAATGAGTTCTTTGAAAAATCTGGAACCCTCTAGATGTCCCTGCTTACTCCTTTTATAACATTTTCAATGATTATAAGTGGAAAGATATTTTGGGAAAATATCTTTTCCGTGTGCTAGTATGCAGTTACAAGTCCTGATCAAAATATCAAAATTTATGATGAGGTAAAAACACTTCCCATCATTTTACAATCTGGGCTCATGGCCATTTCTAAAGAAAACAACACAACTGTCTAACAGAAAGTAAAAATTTGCAAGAGTGAAATATGAATCTCACTCGAATAATGAAAGTAAAAAGTAAAAATAAGACAAGAGGCCTCGCGGGCCCAATCATGAGTTAACAAATTTTAGTGGTGGGAAAGAGTTGAGGCAGTGGCTGAAACAGGTGGTACTATTTTTGCAGAAGCGCTGGCTAACAAACTCGCATGACTTGTACATCTTTGCCAAGTGTCGACTGCAGGTTCAGTCATTGGGGTGAAAGTTTTAGCCCAAATGTAATCTTCAATCTATTCAACATATCTCTCCTGAGTGGGGATCCTATATTTTACCTGATGAAGAAGCGAGAACTCTTTGCTGAGTACTGAACTATAGTTTCAGCCTTAAGTCGGGTGGACTTCTCGGAAGGTATGTCAGTTCGATTCATTTCTTCTATCATCCGACCTTCATATACTGGTAATGGCTGTAGAACTACATTTGAAGGCTCCAACCATGATGGGAGACCGGAAAGTGTTAGCTCTGTCCAATCTATTTCGAACTGTTCTAAACTGGTTGCCACCTTTTCCAAACTGCTCAATGCAAAGCTACGTGTGGATTCCTTTTCTATCACTTTCTGACATTCCAACGCTTCTTTGAACCTGCTCTTGATTCTACACTTAACCAAATCTTCTGAACTTAAATCATTTAAGATAGAAATATACCTTTTTGTGTTTCTGACCCTAGTTGAGGCATCAATACTCCCTTCGTGAAGTGTTCTTCTGAATAGGTGCACTGCGGCCCTCTTTTCTTAAATGATCGTTAAGTAAACCCAACGCTTCTTCACTTCCATAATAATATCGGCCCAAATCAAGCGCCGAGCATCTAGAAGAGTAATATTTCTCTTTATCCGATTCCTGAGATCTCTAATAGTCTTCTCTTGTTGTGCCTTCTCCTGTTTTCCCTCCTCTATCTCCTTCTGTAGAGCAACAACCTTATTGGAATTTTCCTTGAGGGTGGCTTCGAGCTCACTGATCTTCTGCCGTGCTGTTAGGACCTGCCTCTCTGCTATTTGAAGTTTAGCCAGTGTCGTGGTCAACTACTTCGAGAGTGAGCTGGTCCCTTCAGGAGGTTTTGTAGAGCATACATGAGTATCCTAGGTTCTCTATAGCAAATTCATTTTTACCTGGAGGGTGGTCATCTCACCAGAAATTATATTCTTTTCTTCCGTTTCCTTGGCAAGGGAGTCAGACAGGTTGGCCTTACCCTTTTCCACCTGGGCTAACTCAGCAGTTTGTACGTGCTGGGAGCCAGGTATGTTCACCTTATGCTTCAAGGCCGAAATCTGCTTTTGCAACTCTGAGATGAGATGACTTTGAGGGTCTGCTTTGCCGCTCTCCTTTCCTTTCACCACTTCTTGGAGACTGCATAAATCGTTTGAGAGTGCACAGGAGTTGATCTTCTCCATTCTGAGGTTATCGAGCACTTGGTTATGCTGGGTTTGTAACTTCCTCAAAGTGAGGGAGAGCTTCACCACCTCGTCTTTTAGCATATCACCAAAACATTGGAAAATATTGTACTTGTCAATTGGCGAGACTTCTTACATGGTTATTGCTATTTCCAGAGCTTTATAGCTGGTGGTGCCAGCCTCTGGGTCTAAAATTTCCTCAGTCATAGCCATTATCATTTGTTCTTTGTCCATATCTATTTCAACTGAAAACCTAGTCTGATACCTGTCAACATATCCCTCTAATTTAGACAAGTGATTTTCCCTAACTGCTTTGTTCCTCACCTTCCTTTCATTTTCCCCTCTGGAGCTGGTAGCAGTGATGGTTTGTGAAACTTCTGAGAAGTCAGAGGATGATGTGCCATCACGTATTACCACAAAACCTGCTTTTCCCTTGCCTGATTGACCATAAAGTGTTTCTTTTTGCAGCAATGGGTATTCTCTGGTACTTTCTTCTTCGTTGGTTTTGGTTCTTTTCCTTTTATAAGGCGGGGAGCCTTCTCCTGAAGTGCCGACCTCTTCCACCTGTTTCTGACCTACTTCTTTTATCGAAACTGTATCCCCCTTTTCCCCTGTCGCAGATGAATCGGTCTCCATCTATGAAAGCAAAGGCCAGGTTTCAAGGTTAGCTCGCCACTCGATGAAGGGTCTAGTTTCATGAGCATAAGGAGTTGATTTAATCTTCTTCCTTTTGTTTGAAATGATGCCTCTCGGATCATAGGGCCAAGATTTCCCTTGCCTTAAATCCATGCCTTTGAGCAGGTCTTCCACTATGGGAAGGGCATGCCTCGAGTTAACAATGAAGGGGCCGTTGGTTGTAGGAAGCTTGAGAATGAACCCCTTTTTCGCAGGGAGGAAGTGGAGCTGGTCGGCCTTCAAGGTCTGTCGATGGTATTCTAGGGCATAAATCCGCAGGACGAGAAAAACTGGAAATTTGTAGGGGGGAACTTTAGCACCATAAACCCTGATTTCAGTGTAGTCATCAAATAGGTACCAGTCTCCTGTGCTTTCAGCCTCACTGTACTGCAGCCATTTCTTCTGCTCAGGAAAAATCCTAGGTGGAGGATTATCATGAATAATGGTATAGGCTATGGACATAAAATATTTCGAGAAAATTGAATAGCCCACCCCATTTTCCAACTGATGTGTTGCAGGATTCCAGTCAAAAACAGGTCTTGGCTAAGAGTTTATCCTATAGACTTTTTCTAAACCCAAACCCTCAAACTTATCAGCTTGCTGGAAGAGGAAAAGATAGAAGACCATGGAACATAAACGAAAACGAGCAGTATCTGAGAGGTCCTGAAACTGGGTTTGGATGGTGGAGGCCAGAAAACCAGGGATATCCAATACGACACCGGGCTGTGACATTAACCATAGCAGGGCTATGAACTCTTTCGAGACTCGCCCGAAACCTTCTACAACTAATAGTCCTGCAATGAGAGCAAGGGTGGGCTAAAGGTCCTCCTTGAATGTACTTAAGGGCACTGAATCTTCAGATGGGAAAGCTGTGAAGTTTGAGTCAGAAATAACAGCGACAAAATTGCTCTGTTGCCTCCATGGTAATTTAGAAAACTGTCAAGATAGCGTCATTTCATTGAAACTGACGTAATTCAAACTGGTAGGGAAGCAGAGAGATTTTTTGATGATTCTGGGGGATATATTGAATATTTTGTTCCCATGAGAGGATAGGAAAATATCGCAGTGTTCATCGTAAGCCTCTCTGAGCCAGCAAATAAATTCGACCACTGGGTAGACCGGGGGAGTAATTTGGTGATATAGTCCAGGCAGAATGACTCGAAACTTGTCCCTATTTTCCATATGATTCCTGAACAGCTCGGGCTTGACGCTACTAATGAAAAACGGGTATTGTGGGTCTCAGATGTGAGCTTGTAAATCTGTGAAGGGTTCTGGTCTAGGGGCAGCCCTGGACTCGCGAGCTTGAGGGGTTTTGGGCTCTGACTTCTTGACTGCGACTTTATCCATGACCATTATAAAGAATGCAAAGTGAAAGGAAACCAGCTAGTAAAAAGGGATGGAATACCTATGTAAATAGGACAATGCTTGGGGGAAAACGGTGCAGGGAGGTTGAAAACGACCTGGAGGCACTGGTATTGGGCGTCCGAGCTTTAGCTTATACAGTAACCCGTAAAAACAAATATTCTACCACGGTAAATCAGAAAACAGGGTTATAAAGCTTAAACAACCCAGAAAACGAGATTAGGGTGATGCTAGTAGGGATGAAGTCCTAAGGACACCGACACTGAGACGCGTGGCATCTGTTCGTTTGCTAATTGGCTTTTGGTTAGGTGCATACCACGCGTCGGGTTAAATGCCGGTACTGGTCATGTACCAGGTGTCCTAAAACTTACCTTATCATTGGATCGTGGTGACAAGTGTGCATCGGGATTGGGCCCACTAGAAACGCCAAAGGAGTTCTGTAACAACTTTCGGACTTGTGGCCGTTTTCCCCGCAAAGTATTTAACTTCGTGTCTCTTTTCCTGCCGTGTGTTCAGGATTCCGGGGGTGGGGGGGGGGGGCGCGCTTTGTCTCTCATACCCATCCTTGACCCTCCCAGAATTATTCACGCGTCCCTCTCTTGTGAGCCTGCGGAGACACTGGCGGGGCCCGCCTCCGCCTTTGTCTAACACTTTACCTTCATTTTTGTAGTTTCGAATTTTGCGGCAAATCTACATACATGCACACACATACACACATACATACATACATATACATACATACATACATACATACATACATATATATATATATATATATATATATATATATATATATATATATATATATATATATATATATATATATATATATATAGTGCCTTATCCCCTTTTAATATATGGATCCCTATTCATATTTTTATGTCTCACACCTTTTAAATTATTCACCTCTTAATATTATCGGGTGATCTGCCTGTGCAAGCTTTATTAGGAATAGGAGGGTGAATGGTAAACAACATTGGCTCCATTTGGGGATGACATGTTTTTCCTCAAACGTGTCGAGAACTTCGCAGACCATATGTTAGCCCCTTCTGTGTAAACACGGCTCCTTGGCACCTTTCCTTCTTCTTCATGACACTTCAAAACAATCAACATTAAAATAAAAGTGGCTAAATAATGTACAATATAATACATCAAACATTTTCGGCCAGAATCAAAACTGGAAGAAGGGTTTTAAGAATTTCCCATTCACAGGGGCGCTGAGCAAGTCACCCTGCAGATTCTCCAACTTGAAGGTGTTGTTTCCTCCTTGTTCAACAATTTTTAAGGGACCGAACCATAAAGGATCAAATTTTCCATGCTTTCCTTTTTCGACCCTCTGTATGTCCCATCTTAGTACTAAGTCTCCGACCTACATCTTTTTATCTTTGGCATGATGATCAAACAGGTCCTTCATTTTCTCCTGATATTCAGTTAATCTCCGATTCACTTGATTTCGAGTCTCCTCCAGCTCTACCAACTGGTTCATCCTCCTGGTAATGTCGTTCGATTCCTCCTAACAATCCTGCATGAATCTGGCCACTGGTAAGGCCAATTGTATGGGGAAAACTTCTGCTCTTTCGTAAACCAGCTCGTATGGGGATTTTCCCGTCGACCTCTTACTAGTGATCCTATTCGCCCATAACGCGAATTTGAGCCAGGAATCCCAGTTCTTATAATTTTCATTAATGGCTTTCTTCAACGCCCTCACCAAGGTTTTATTTGAAGATTCTGCTAAACCATTCCCCTGTGGGTAGTATGCGATAGAATGCCCCAATACAATATTATATTGTTGACAGAAACTGATGAATTTAGCAGACTTAAAAGCCAGAACATTGTATGTAACAATATTCGCAGGACAACCAAATCTTGAGATGATGTTATCTTCCAGAAATTTTATCACTATTGTGTCTGTTGCATTCCTTGCTGGCACAGCCTCCACCCATTTAGTGAAGTAGTCAGTGGCTGTTAATATCCATTTATGTTGCCCACTTGATGCAAGATGAATTTCGCCAATAAAATCAATTCCCCACCGTTGGAAGGGTTCTTCTATGTGTACTGGGATCATGGGCAAGGGTGCAAACTTCTGACTTTCAACAAATTTTTGACATTTTTCGCAGGCTCTTACCCAGGCAAAAACATCTCCGAAGAGCTTGGGCCAGAAAAAACCAGGTTTCAAAATCTTATGTGACTGCTCTCCATCTATAGTGACCACCACATATGCCTTCATGAAACTCTGCCATTATTTCTTCCACTTCATTTTCGGTGAGGCATAGGATCAGTATGCCTGATGGGTCTCTCTCGTATAAGTGACCATTTGCTACAAGGAATTTCTGAGATTTTAGCCTCAACGTTCTATATTTTGGTTTGTCACAGCTTGGGGGACATATAAGAGTCAAGAAATATTCTATAATTTCTTTGTACCACGGACTGAGAAGGTACTTCAGATGAGTCTTTTGTGCAACTATTTCTATCCCACACCGTTCATCTGTTATTTCAGACTCCTCGTTTGCTACCATAGATAGATTTATCCTCAAAGCCTGATAATTTGACTCTGATAGGATTTTAGCTAATCCCTATCCTTTAATTAGCTTGGTAGGATGTATCTCTAACTCATATTCTTAGATCTTTGCAATCCATTTGCCTCTTTTCCCCTCACTATCTCCCTGGATCAGGATGTCTTTCACAGCTGCCGTGGGTACAAACGCAGTAATGGAGGACTGCAAGACGTACATCCGAAACGCCTTGAGGGATTTGACCAGGGCATAGGCTTGTTTCTCTAGGATGTTGTATTTTAACTCAGCATCGTGGAGCACCTGACTGAAGAAGGCGATAGGTTGCTCGTACCCCTCCTCGTTCTTCTGTAATAATACTGCTGCAACAGTGTGAGGGGATGCAAATGAGAATATCATGAAGGGCTTAGCATAATCCGGTCCAGCAAACACTGGAGCTTCTGTGAAGGCATTTTTAATCCTGTTAAAAGCCTCGCGTGACTCAGGAGACCACTTTAATTCATTATTTTTCTTCAGCATCTCAGTTATGTGCTGAACTATCTCTGCATAGTTTGGGATGAATCTTCTCAGGAAATTGATATGTCCAAGGAACACTTGGACCTCTTTCTTATTTCTGGGGAAAAAAATACCATTTATAACTTCTACCCTTTTCGGGTCAATTTTCACCCCAGCCCTTGTCACAATATGCCCCAACAGTTTACCTTCTTCTAAAGAAAATAATGATTTTTGAGGGTTTAGAGAAACACCATACCTTCGACACTTCTCAAAGGTTCTGCGTAGGTGCTCAATATGTTCTGCATCATCCCTCGAGAAAAAAATGATGTCATATAGGTAAACCACCAAGAATTTATCCTGTTCCCCCACAAAAGCAATATCCATAGCCCTTTGAAATGTAGCCCCTGCATTGATCAGTCCAAACGACATTCGAGCATATATAAACGTCCCCCAAGGGGTGGTGAATGTGGTCTTCTTTTGATCCTTCGGAAGCACTGCCACCTGATTGTATCCAGAAAATCCATCCATCATGGACATTCATGAAGCTCCCACTACCTTCTGCAATATGTGGTCCATCTTTGGCAGTGGGTAATTGTCCTTTAGAGATGCTTTGTTTAAGTTCTGAAAGTCGACACACATTCTTATCTCTCCATTCTTTTTTCGAACTGGGACCAAGTTGGCCACCCATTCAGAATATATTAATGGTACAATGATCTTGGCCTTTAACAGCTTCTTGATTTCCTTCTCTATGAAGGGAAGGAGTAAAGGGTTAATTTGTCTTAGCTTCTGTTTGTGTGGATTTGCGTCTCCTTTTAACGGGATCTAATGCTGAATAATGTTGATATAAAAAGTTTTCAAATCTTGGTAGGACCATGCAAAAACATCTTTATATGTTTGAAATAATTGCTGATATTGCTCCTTATATTCTTCAGGAACCTTTCTAGATAGCTTTACAATCTTTGGATCAGAGTCAGTGCCGAGGTTTAGGTCATCTACCTGATTTTCTTCAATCACCTTACTTGGCTGTAATGGGACGTCATTTTTATCGAAAAAACTCTCCAAAGGGACCAGTTCTCTGGGTATCACATTTCCTTTGAGTTGTAGCACCTTATGACCAGCCATGGTTTCTTGCCATTTGTTTTGAGGAAGGTTATTAGTCTCTTCTTCACAGACATTGATCTCCATATTGGAGAACTCTCCAATAGTATCCATGAATATTCTCACTTGCTCTTCATCTTCAAACATCTGCTAGTGTTTGACATTGTCAGGGATGGAAGGACGATAGTGGACCTCTATCTCGTATCTTAAAAGAGGATTCTGAGGTGGCCGAAAGGTGCTGGCAGCCACGGAAAGAGAATATGCCATTATGTTCTGATCTCTTGGCATAAACTGAATATTAAATGCTAAGAAAAAGTTATCTACCAAGTCCCATACCTCATTTCTATAAGTCCTCAGCCGTGGGTGTTTAGCTTGACACCGATTTCTCACTTGTCTCACCACCAATTCTGAATCTCCCAGTACTTTCAGGCTCTGAATATTCATGCTGCTTGCTATTTGTAGACCCAGGAGCAATGCTTCGTATTCAGCCACATTGTTAGTGGCTTCATATTCCAACTTAAAGGATAACGGAACCAAGTTTATAGTAGGGGAGATTAGGAGAACTCCGGCTTCGTTTCCTTCTCTTGAGTTGGCTCCATCAAAGTGTAATGTCCAAATCCCACCTTCCTCATTTCTCGAAGGCTGCTCCGTATTTATCTGGAAGAAAGATGGCTCATGCACGTAATCAAGGTATTCTTCAAGCATCAAACAAGAAAAATCACCCTCTTTATTGTATACCGGAGAATTCACTGAATTATCAGCTTTAGTGACCATTTTCACAAACCTTGTTTCCTGGTATAACCTCATTTCTTGTCCCCCAAACACAGGGATGGTAGCATAGGTTAGGTCCAGCTTTATAGATTCTCCAATTTTTGTTCCCCAAGATCTTGATAATAGCATACCAAATCGAGCTGGGATATCTGCTACTACTATGTCCATCACCATGCTCTTGGCCGAGATTTGGGCTAGATTTACCACCAAATCCTTGATCATCCCCAAACATTTGACTCTTTTGGAATCAAAAGAGTAGAGGTCTTTATATGGGTGAGTGACTTGCAGCCCCAATTGCTCCATCACCGACAGGGGCAGGAGATTATGGGATGCTCCAAAATCCAACATACAGTTATGCAATAACAAATCATGGATTACTAATGAAACATAGAAAGGAGGGGTCGAAGCATCTAATTATTCAACATGAGGACTGAACACCACCATGGGACTTTCTTCCTGAAGGTTAAAACTATCTGGGATTGGGGTTGATTCTTGGGGAAGCATGAAAGAAGAGACCTGAGACTGGTAGACTGGCTGTTTCAGTAGTTCTGTCAAGGGGACCGGGATTTTAACTTTCTCAAGTTCCTTTTGCAGATTAAAGACAGAGGGAGGCTTCTCTATGGTATTTTCTTTTGACTCTCTATTCTCAGCTAGAGGTTTCTCTTCTTTCAGTACAGGTTTGGAATTTGGAGTAGGAACTTAGAAGAGGAAGGAATATGATCATTAGAATGTGAAGGCTAAGTTATAGGTCTCTTACCTTTATCTCCGGCCTTCTGCACCATTGTCTCCTTCTGTACAGTTGTTTCTTTTTAAGGTATCTCTTCTTCTTGTTCTTGTGTATGGGTTCTTTTTCTAGAATACCTGAGATCATATTTTTTATGAAACTGTGCTTGCATGAAGTCTATGAACTGCTTGCAATAATCATCGATCTCTGGATCCTCAGTGGCTCTAGCTTTTTCTTCTTCTTCCTTCAATGGAAGCCTCTCTCCATCACCTTCTTGCAAAGAAAACTCAACTTCGTCACTATTTAAATAAGCAAGATATTTATCATCTTTCCCATAAGGAATGTCTTCGGTAGGGCCATCCATTTGTCCTTCTAGATACAGTGGGGGTGGTACCTGGTCTTGCTACTCCTTCCGATCTCTTTGTAGTATTTGTAGAGGTGGTTTTCTGTATTGCGGATTATAACCCCTATTTGGAACATTTTGAAATGACTTGGAGGATGAGTTCTTAGCTTCAAGTTAAAGCTTCACCAGCTTGCTTGAGAGGTTCTTGATCATTTTATTCATCTCCTCGATTTTATTTTTAGCTACCTCTCTGTCTTGATCGGATGTGGATACTTCTTCTTTTCCTCTCCGTCTAGTATCATGTTCTTCCCTCCCCTTTGATTTACCTGTAGAGGAAAAATTAGCCTGCACCTCCAGTGCATCGGTCTGGGCCTCATCCAGGGTAGCAAACTTCCTTTCTCTTAAAGATAATCCAAATTATGAATCGAATGCCGCTACAAACACCACTTTAGCAGTAGTCTGGTGAGGTTTCATTTCAGCTAGAAGGCTTGTGTATAGTTTGTTGAACCTTTTAATGAATTCTGGCACTCCTTCATTATGTCTTTTTTAAGTGCATTGAACTCTGTGAGACAGTATCCATGGTCTTTCTTTTCTCCCCATTTTCTGATAAAATAATTTTCCATCTCCTCCCAGTTGGTAATGGAGCAGTCTCCCAAAGTTTTGAACCATTTTATGGCCTCTCCATCTAAATACTGGACAAACAGTCTCAAAACCACATCCAAATGTTTGACATTGAAGTTCTCTGCAAAGGCGCAAAAAACTTGTAGGTGTTTCTGAGCTTCAATATCATTTTCCCCATTGAAACGAGGCAGGATTTTCAGATAATCTTGAGGCATGTCATTTAAGACCTGAGGCAATGCCAGGGGGGCATATTTGTTTAACAGGAAGCCCGGAACAACCATCGGAGGTTGTGGGGGTGGAGGGAGAATCTATAGAGTAAGAGGAGGTGGTGGAAGAGAAGTATGTATGAAAATTGGTATATATTGAACGAAAGCTTGGGGGGCTGATGGAAATGTTGGAATGTTAACAACAGAAAATTCTGTGACTTCTTTAACTTCAGGAGTGGGATGGAGAAAGAAGCTGGTGGTATCTACAGATTTGGATTCATCTTTAACTTGGATGTTTTCCAGAGAGGGGTTATATGAAGAATAATCAAGGGTTCTTACTATTGAATCAGGACCTTGAACTTGAGCTATTTGGGATGAGGATGTAGAGTCTTCCAAAGAAAATCTAGGAATATTTGTGTGGGCATACTATCTTTCCCTCCAACCTCTCTTGTGTAAAATATTTTCTGGGTCAGACACCGAAGGTGTTCTCAACTGGGATGTATCTGACCTTAGATGTGGCTTTCGGGAAGCCAGGACTACAAATAGATTTATTTGTTAAATGACAGTGGAGTCGCCAAGGTGAGGGATCTACAAATCCCAGCCCTTGCTTCTCACCTATTCTGAAGGGCGAATGAAAATTTTGTCGAGGCCTAGGGATTTATCTTTTCTCAAATTCATTTCCCCGGCAACGGTGCCAGAAAGATGTTGTCACTCGTAGAGACAGTCATGAGTTTTATAAAGACCAATGCCTAGGACATCTTAACTGCAAGGAGCATATGATTCAACTGATAGGAGTTGACATAATCACTTGGATGGATGATTTGATAAAAATGGAACCAAGACCCCAATGTAAAACACAACAACCGTGAGACTGTAGTAACAGAGTACAAAATTCAATATATAAATGTATTCGACAGCTCTAAGACAGAACGTTGTAAAGGGGGCTGAATTCTGAAATGACTCACATATATCAATTAAAAGTAGGTGATGGCTGTGTTAGCCCCCTATGAATTTTTTGACAAGCAAACAGGGGGCTAAAATGTTTTTGAGCCTTCAAGGAATGCATTTCCTCTGAAAAACCATCATCCTTGAAGCCTCCTTGTGCCTTATGTCCTTTGATAAATCCTTACTACTGTCCCATTATAAAGCCTCTCTGTTGGTGAATAAAAGGCTCAGAAGACCTCCATTTCCCCTTATTTTCTTTCCCACTGAGCCTCTGTTTTCATCACCTTTTTCCCCTTTTAAAATTCCTCAAAAATCCCCCATTAACCCTCTAAATCATCCTAACCCCCGTTTAAACCTTACAAATACCCTATGTTGGTCTAAAAATCCCTTTTTCCTCTCTAACAAAACCCCTTTTAAAGCCTTGAAAACCCTCTTTTTGGCTTTAAAACGCTTATTTTACATATCAGGCTTAGCCCCTTCCGGCCAGCCCCCTTGAACACTTCCCCATATGCCCTGCGCCCTAGACCAAGAGCTAATGGCCCGGGCGCTAATCGCAATTGGAAGGTCAGAGTGGAGTGCATTTTCTTTGCAAATTGAAAATCTTCGATTCGATGGTGATATGTTCTGTGGAGCACGGGTGCAATAGCCGCCGTCGATCTATATAGATCCGACGGTCTGCGCAAGTCCTATCGTGCCTTGCCTCTCCCCTTTTTTACCCTTATGATTTAAGTCTCCGCCATTGATTCACGTTTTAATCCAATGGTTGAGCGCCAATCGCCGATCGGAAATTCTTAATGCACCCCCCTCTGTGTTCCCCGATCGCGATCCTCCGATCCGATCGTAGCCGTTGATCTCTCGAGATCCAACGGCCCAGTTTTCGTCACTCTCACTCATCGAACCAACCTTCCTCCCCGCCGATTTAATCTCTGTCATCGATCTTGTTCCAGATCAGACGGCTGGCACTCAATCGCACCATCGCCAATCGGAAGTTCTTAAAAGTGTTACTCCCCACCTCCCTCCGATGCGATTGAATCTCCGCCGTCTGTTGACCTGGATCTACGGTCTACATTGTATCACGCATTTCACCATTTTATTCAGTGGATTTCCCTATTAACCGCTATCAGATGATCCTAACCGTCAATCTCCTCCTAAGATCCGACGGCTCACTGTAAATCACCCTCCGCCCACGACCAGGTCCCACATCAAGCCCTGTTTCATTTCATTTCCATAATTTTCTTTGTAATAAGGCCAAACATTATACCTTTATGTTTTTCACTGAAGGCCTATTTCTTCTCCTAATTTCATATTAACATATCGACATCCAATCCTTACCATTGATCTCCGGTGCCTGTTCTAGTCGGACGACCCGGAACCATTTCCGCCAACGCTTCGCAAGCCTTCAAAGCATTCTTCTGTCACCCCTCCCCAGATTTTATAATTGGTTCATTTTTACTGTGCAGGGTATATAGAGTGATAAATTCACTTTTTTTGCTGTAACCACAGCCATTGTGATTCGGAGCACAAAGAGGCCATTCCAGCATCGGCCAATGTATCAGCAATAGAGATTAAAGAGGTTAAAGCCTGTAATTGAATATTTGATGCTTTAACCCGTGATCAAAGAATTAAGGCGTAGTTTGAAGACCAGAGCACATGAAACAAGCCATATTTTTTTTTAATGTCAGCAGAGCACCGTTTCTCCAAAAGGACACCTTCCTACAGAAGTCTCCATGCCTCCTCGAGCCCTTAAATGTATTTCACTGACAGAAGTTTCTTTAAGATTGTCAGACAACAGTTTTGGAGGTATGGAGAGGCCTGTAGACCCTCCGATCCAGGTCACTTATTACAGAAGGTAGCACAGATTACAAAATAGCTAGAAGGACTCCAAGAACACATCCGAGGTCAATATCGACCTGACAGAGACCTCTGAACCAGACTACATGATACGCACAGTCAACGAAGAAACATTAAGCAGTATGGGTGTGAATGCTTCCGCCATTCTGTCTTAATGAAACAAATTAAATTAAAATCTACTCTTTCTATAACTCATCCTCCTATAAGAATTCCCGAGAACATATTGTAAAGGGTTGGATTGTGTCATTGCTGTTGTAGTTGTAGGGATTCATTTTGACTTTTAGAAACAGTTTTGGGAGAGAGTAGCAGAGTAGTCTGTAATGTAGTAGGCTGGGAGGAGAAAGTTAGGACTGTAATCAGCCATTGAGCTCAGTGTATGTGACTGGTTTTGCATCAATTAATCAAGAAAATTTCACAGGATCCTGGTCTATTACGACGGGTGATGTTTCTCTTATCACATAGTTTATTTACATTATTCATGCTGTTCATTAGTCTTCTGGTACGCATCAGAAATCTGGCATAGGATATACCCTTGTATGGTACCCTATGTTTATGCTCTCCCTACCTTTGATGTTTTCTGCTGATTGTGAATCTAAGAGTAAATTCATGTAATTTAACCAGTGTAGTAGCTGTTTTCACTGCTAGTTGATGTGTGAATTCGGGGTTTGCTGCTTGGATGTTCTTGCTGGTGTCAAAGCAGGGAAGGTTAAAAGGCCTTCTCCGATCTATAGACCCTAGCTCTGTGTTAAACTTATCTTTGTTTTCTGGAACATAAAATGAGCTGATTCATCAGCCTCCCGACTGATCTGGCGCCTTTGTGCCTTCATTGAGAGTTGCCTTTAGGCATGTCAAAGTATTACACAGACAAATGGCCTCTCTCTGATGTCTGCACCCTCTGGTTCCTTTTCTTCATGCTAATGTTATTCTCCATCTCTCTAAATGATCCTTTAGTATGCACTACTACATTGTGAAATTAGACACTTGGATTCCAGACACTTTTGACCAAATCTTGGAAATTTTCCCAAATTTTCATCCCCGCACACAGGCAATCGTTATCTGGCGTTTATAGGAAAGTGTTGCAATACCGACACTTAGAAAAGTGTCACAATTGCGACGTTTGGAGGAAGACGTCGCAATTACGACACTATGGCCCAAAGCGTCGCTATTGAGACGACTCCAATCATCGCAAGTGTGACATAATGTCTAGGTGTCGCCATTGCGACGTTTAGGTACCCGTCGCAATAGCGACGCTTTTTCCACCGTCAGTATAACGACACTTATATGCGCGCCACATAAAAATACGAAATTTTCCCTCAGCATTCGCGCTCAGCTCTTGCAGAACAACATTTGCCCTCAGCATTCGCCCTCAACGTTCGCCCTCAGCTCTTGCAGAACAACATTTGCCCTTAGCTCTTGCAAAATGGTAAGTTCTTACTGCAGGCCCTTCCTCCTATAGTAGGGTTGACTCTATTTGGGTTTTTTTGGTCAATTCCATTGGATTGTGTTAGGCTGTAGGGTTCTTTGTAGATGTCAAGAATCAAGATTCAATACCCTCTATTATCTTCATCACCCAATACAAGATTTAAATTTTTCCCAAAGAAACGCTTATTAATTTGGCAGCCATTATTTCTCCCTGCTTTAAAAACCCTACATTTAAATGAAAACAAGCATTGCATTTCAACTACAAAAATCTATTAGTGTTCAAATGTACATGTGTGCTACATTAACGTATGATATCACGCGCGCATTCGCCCTCCGCTCTTGCAGAACACCATTCGCCCTCAGCATTCGCCCTCAGCTCTTGCAGAACAGCATTCGCCTTCAGCATTCGCCCTGAGCTCTTGCAGAACAGCATTCGCCCTCAGCATTCGCCCTGAGCTCTTGCAGAACAACATTCGCCCTGGATTCGCCCTCAGCTCTTTCAGAACAGCATTCGCCCTCAGCTCTTGCAGAATAGCCTTTGCCCTCAGCATTCGCCCTCAGCGTTCGCCCTCAGCTCTTGCAGAACAACATTCGCCCTCAGCTCTTGCAAAATGGTAAGTTCTTACTGCAGGCCCTTCCTCCTATAGTAGAGTTGACTCTATTTGGGTTTTTTTGGTCAATTCCATTGGATTGTGTTAGGCTGTAGGGTTCTCTCTAGATGTCAAGAATCAAGATTCAATACCCTCTATTATCTTCATCACCCAATACAAGATTTAAATCTTTCCCAAAGAAACGCTTATTAATTTGGCAGCCATTATTTCTCCCTGCTTTAAAAACCCTACATTTAAATGAAAACAAGCATTGCATTTCAACTACAAAAATCTAATAGTGTTCATATGTACATGTGTGCATCACTTGTGTAGGGTATTCCTTTTCCACTTTCACATTATCCAAGAATGTGTGCAGTATAGTTCATATTTTTTGTGATTTAGATTGTCTTGAAAAAGGAAAGGTAAATTATTTCCCATGGAGAAAGAAGGTTTTCCCTTTTTATAGGTTGTTTGGACTTACGTGGAAAAATTTATGGTATGCCTTTCATATTATGTAGTTTAAATTTGAATTAACAGATTATTCTACATGAAAATATAATTATCTATGTGATGTCCTTCATCACTAATTAAGATTATAGGTTTTCAATTTCCTAGACTCTAACTCATATGATGCTAAATTCTAGGTTCTCATTGGTGGATCACTCTTCCATTGATTTCCTTTCCCTCTGGATCTTGTCATACTTTAAAAGTCATCAATGATACATATATTATTTCAGGTATCCCAAAAGGCTTTATAGTAGAACGTATTGTGAATTTTTTTTGACACTTGAGGATTATTTTTAGAACCGCAACGTGGTCTATGCTATCGAGTTATATATCAAGAAACTTGTCCTTAATAACCACACTATGAGGTAGGTTCAACCAGTTTGAACTTGTTGGGACATAGCATATGAAGTTGTGTGATGAGTCCATATCACAGGTCTATTATTGTGACAAAAGTGAAGACACGTAATGATAGTTATTATGTTAACATTACTAGAAACATTTTTGAAATTATCCATGCTATCAAGATGTCAAAATTCCAGGCATTAGGTGTCAATACTCGTAGCTAATAGATAATAATAATAATATTAAAAAATCACAACTTTATTCTTGAAATATGATTGTTAAAAATTGGTAACCTAGTTCATGAGTTACTATCACCCAAAGATTGCAAAACAAACTTAAAATATAAATTAAACCAACATGAGAATCCAACTAAGGGTTTCTCGACAAAATCATGCCATAACCTGGCATTTTGAAACCCAAATTTGAATCCATCATAAGTAATACAATGCAAACTCGGATGGATTTTCAATGCATGTTTGCATGCTACACTTATTCTCTGTCTAGATATCATTTTTTAAATGGAACCATTAGTCAAGCCCACAATCCTTTTTATGTGAAAAATTTCAGCTCTATTTGAGCTCTTTTTTTCTCCACCACCTCCATAAACCAGTGTTACATGGGGTCTCGCCCCCCCACCTAGGGGTCTAGATTCCTCACCCCCTCGCGCTCCGGGGTCTTGGGGACTTCTAGGGGATGTTTCCCTCACGCCCCCTCATGCCCCCACACACCCCCTTTCACGCCCCCTCACACCCCCCTTCACGCCCCCTCACGTCCCCTCACCGCCCCTTTTAGTTTATGGTTTCGTGTTAAAAGTTGATGTGCCACTTAGCATATTTGAGAATCCAAGTGATTCTGATTCGGATGGTGACATGGTTGATCTTGATATATTCATGCAGAAGTTGGATGCAGAGACTAGTGGGGCATTAACTTGAGCATTTATGCTCATTTATCAGTATGATGATATCATTTGATATTCATATGTTATGTTTTATGTTTTATGTTTCAGACATAACTTATTTGCGTTTAAGTTTTATGTTTCAGACTTGAGTTGTAAACTTCGGTTTAAACTCTATTTTGAATCTTGATATAATATGTCATATGATATCTTAAACTTTATTTTCATTGTACATTGTTAGTAGTTACATTAATGATTATATAGTTACAAACTTACAAACTTACAAACTTACATGCATGATTGTATGATGTATGTTTTAACTTTTAACTTTTAAATTTGTTTCAATTATATGATTCATCATTCATCGATTTGTAATTTTATCATTTATGATTTATCTTTCATGATGCAAGTGTATGATGATTGTATATACATTCCTTGCAAAAATATAGTTACATTATAAATATTAAATTTTATAATTTTTATGACCCCGACGTCCCCCCACGTTTCCTGAAAATTGGTAGGGAGCTTTTGCATAGGCCGCTCCCGCGCTCCCTCGCCCCCTCGCTCCCACCTCCGGGGGACTTGGTGGAACATTGCCATAAACATATGCAAACATATATCATGATCTTGGAATTCCATTACATATGTATGTGCCAATGTTCCATAATCATGCCCCATCATCAATTTAAGAAATTTCCATTGAATATCAAATTATGGGGGGGGGGAACTTTTTTCTGCAACATTTGGCTCAAAATCGGGGACCATCTCCGTATGAGGTGAATGAGAACTATAGATATTTGAAGAAGTAGATTAGTGCCTTTTCCTCTGGCCATGGAGTCATATACAATCATCCATCACAAAAATTTTTCTTTGTTCATTCTCACCTTGAAAGTTGCAAAAATTCATGCCCTAATTGAAACGACACTAAATTTGAAAGATATAATAAAAATGCAGGCTAGAAGTGCCCTATTAATACAAAGGGAAAACCTTCCCACCTACCCTAACTGAAATAAATTTTGATTGAATAGGAAACATGATATTTCCTATGGAGTTGATCCAACAACTTGTTAAATGTATGGGACTAAATAATGCATTTGATTTCCAGGGAAACATGCGCATGAAGAGAAAAAGTGCAGAATTAATGGAAAATCCATACATGCCACTTATAAAAACTACACCGAAAGGTCAAAAAATACTTAAGGCCTTAACTTAATTTGAATCCAAAAATGACAAAACAGGATTAGTGAAAACACGAGAGTGGTGTGGGTGAACAACATAAATAAAAGTGAAGATACCTTTCCCCAAGATGCCTTTGTCACCGTTGTATGAAAACATGTTTTCCTTTCCCTTTATACATGCAAGTGAATGCATTATAGGTATGGTGTTTTCCCAGAATAGGAGAAACCTACTTAAATATATCATTTGTGGATTGAATGTTTGGGTGCCTTAATGTGCAATGACATGTTTCCAGGACTGAATTCAATGCAAGGCATATTTGAAACTCTAACTCTGTCTTCCGGTGTCTTATTAGAAATTATTTCAGTTTCATTTTGTGTTTTCAAGTTAGATATTGTTTTCAAGTTTTTACATTTATAATTTTATTGCAATGTGGCAGACTGATCAGAGCAGTGCAGGAACAACCCCGAGACGGGATGATCACGGAAAGAGGCCAGCGGAAGAACATGTAAAGTGCCAGCATTGCTCTATCTTCAGGTATTTTAGTTATTTACATAATTGAAATAATATTAATTTTGTTCAACTATGCAAACACCTAGCCATGGTACGCCTGATGATTCCCTCTTTGAGGAAGAGCTTTCTTCATCCCTATCTCCGGTGTTCTTGTTGCAAAAAAAGGCACGAGATGCAAGGTTGGAATTTAATACTTTGATAGACGCGCCTCAAACACCTGAAACAGAAGAGAGGATACAACATCTTATGAGGCAGCTAGAAAGATATCAGGTAATAATAAAAAGTCAAAAGGATATTTTTTTGTTCTGCATGAGATGAATTGTGATAGTTTGATTTTTAATTTTTACATTGAATAAACTAACAAAAAGTTCTTTTGTATGTAGCGTCTTCTGGCATTTGCTGAACCCGGTGTTGGTGGTAGTGGGACACAAGGGCAAGAGATTGCCCAACAACCCTCTCGTACACCTTCTACTCCTTTAGGTGCTAGCCAAAAAACACACCCTGCCCAAGCTGACACCCAGCCAACTGCTGAACGTGTTGGCAATGATGAGGCTGATATGGCCAGCTACATTATTGCGTTTCCTGGAGCTACACGTGTCAGCTCCACAGGGACCATTAATGGCACGTTGTTGGTGAACGATGAGGGTGTCCCTATAAAGCATGTACAACTCCCAAGTAAATTTTAATATTTTAACTATTTCATGTACTTTATCTAAAACATATTTATCATGATTTTTATTTTTAAATTAATGATAATATCTTCTTTTTTTTTTGGTTTTATTCTGTGTAGGAAACAATGAGTTCTATAGGATTCTAGAGAGCCATGCGTTGGTAATTTTTGGCCCAACCATACGTACAGGGTGGAATTCCCAGAATTCCAACTTGAAAAAAGATCTTCTAGATTATCTAGAAGCCCTTTTTGGGGTCGGCACATTTGACAGAAAAGCGGTGGCTCAGGTAGCCGGCAAATATTTGAAATATACCAGGGACACCTATAGGACGCAATTGCAATTTAACCCTATATATGAGCATCCTCTCGCAGTTTCAGAGAGTGAGTGGAGAGCACTCATCCATGACGGAAAAGAGAAAAGGGCAAAGAAAGAAGGAAAAATGCCAACTGGACCCGCAAGGTAAATTACAACTTTAATTCAATAGCTTTAATTTTCTTTATGTCTAAAATAAAAGTGTGCTACGTCATATCTGACTTCAATATTTGATGCTAGGTTGCCTGACACCTCAAAGGAAACCAAAGCTAGGATAGAGAAAAAGGGCCATCACAAGCTCGGCCAGGGTGGCTACTTGAAATTAGCTGCAAGAATTGTAATTAAGTAGCTAAACATATTATAATTAATTGTATCTCCTTCCAACGTTTTTGTAATCCTATCAGATATGATTAAAAATACACAATCATATGTAATGTAGGGTGATGACTTCGGAACAGAAACTACAGAGGAAGATAAAAATATCGCTTTTCGTTTTGGCTATCAAGTTGTAGTTGAACGTCGCAGAAGCTTGGGGCAGGTCCCAAGATCCAGAATGCCTGATAAGGTAAAACATTAACCTTTCAATATTTTTGTTTTCATCCATAAATTTAATGTCTAACAACTTTGTTTAAATCAGGGGAGCAGCACTACCGACGAGGCAAATAACCTAGTTTTAGAGCCAGATGTAGATGATCCTCTCGTGCAACCTGATCATTGTAGTGGGGACCAGGCCGACAATGCTGCTATCAGTGAGGGCCGTGACGGTAATTAATTTCCACTTATATTTTTTTCTAATTATACCTTGATGTTTGTCCTTATAACGTTTTTTGTTTAAATGACAGAGAATGTTTCCCTTGAGGATCTTACCACCAGAGAGGAAGACAGGGCAACAGTCTCAACGGCGACAACTGGTGCACCAGGTAAATAATCTCATTGCAATTTTTTTTATTAATATTACCGAGCTAGTTCAATGATATTTAAAAACTGATAATTAAAATTTAATATTATCTGTTTTTGTAGGCGATGCCCCGTCACTGGATGAGACCAGACATCGTGACAACGCAACTAGGTCAACGTCGACAACTGGTGCACTAGGTAAATAATCTCATTGCAATTTTTTTTATTAATATTACCGAACTAGTTCAATGATATTTAAAAACTGACAATTAAAATTTAATATTATCTATTTTGTAGGCGATGCCCCGTCACTGGATGAGCCCAGATATCGTGAATACGCAACTAGGTCAGTAGTGCGGGTTGAAAGGTACGAAACAGGAGTAGAGCACGATGATATTGATGATGTAATTAGGAGCTTTAAAAATAGGAAGAAGAAAAAGAAAATTTGACAATGTAAAATATTGTATTATTATAAGACAAACGTTACCATACTTGGAACGTTTTTGCGTTATATAAAAAACTCATTTATCATACTATTTTTATGTCAAGCATTAATTGCAATGTTTCCTTGCGTACTTTTTGTTGAATTGTTTTATTACTAGTTATTGAATATTTTTTTTTATGCTCATGAAAGTAAAAAATGAAATATAGATTGGGTATTGGGGAATTGAGAGTGATGTGAGGGGGGGGGGGGGGGCCATAAGAGCTTCCACCTTCACGTGGTTGGCCCTGTTTAGTAGAGAATAATTTATTGGAGCGATTTAATCTTGGAGCAAACCACCCTCGATCCAGTGTAGCAACAAAAAAGTCACTGTTGACTTAGTTGCTACTCTTTCAGATCGTGGGAGGCTTGTTCCAAGTTCATGCGACTCCGATAAATTGTTCTTGAAACGAAGAGGAGCTTATTCAGGTATGTTTTGACATTTTCAACATATGTTCTAACATTATCATAAGAATGCATCTTAGAGTAAGAAATACTACATCAATTACTTGTATTTATTGTATAGATAATGATGGATTTTGATTGACTTGGCAGTGCAGGTACAAATCCTCTTGCATCATGAGCAATAAAACTTGTCAACCAGGGTCATGTCCAGGATATTTTTGCTTGTGCGCTTGACCAGGTTCGTAATGTCACATTTTGTAAGTTCCTTTAGAGTTCATAATTCAATATTAAGCTTGTTCATGATTATTATCTAGGTTTTTTGTATGTGTTTTTTCATCTATTTGATTGTAAGCAACTATGCATGTTTCTTGTTGTTCACTATGATTTCTCCCATTACCACTCCCAGGATGAATCCGACTTTATTGTTACATAGGTTACTTTATTGTTACTATGATTTCTCCATTTACGATTTCATAGGTTACATCATGTAAAGTTGTCAATCTCAGGTTGGTGATGAGCTTTAGTTCTCCAGATTTGGGGCTTTTCTGATATTTTCTTTCTCATGTCATTCCTGCATCACCTCGTTGTTTGAGCATGCTAATTGTCTACCACTTGTACCAATTGGCACATGTCAATCTCTGAGTGGTGCCACATTTCACCTATTTTCAATGAGAGTTTAGGGTTTCTCTAACATAGCTTCAGAATTCCGATTCAGTGCCTGCTTGAATATTGTCACATAATACTTATGGTTTGGATTGATGAGAATGTTCTGAATGGTTGGTTGATTCATAAGAACCACCCATATAGTCATCTTGAGATATTTCAGAAGGTTTCTCGGGTTTTCTTTTTCACCGTTTCTAGTGGGTGGGATGGTGTGGGGTGATCCATCAATACTGGTGCTCTTGTAGTAGGGAATTTTTTTTTGGGGATATAAAGGAGAATTTGATGTAGATATCCCATTGGATGCATTCATAGATGGGTAGGAGAGGTCAAGAATTTAAATTAAAAATATGCAACCTCTAGCATGGCAACCTGAAGGCCGCGAGAGACATTGGTTAAAGATTGTTTTGTGCTGGCCTTAATATAGTCATGATTTCTTTCTATTATCTTAATGCAAATATATAGTCCGGTCTCATTAAAATGAGGATTTTGGTTGTATTTCTCTTTGGTTTTTTCTCTCTTAATGCTCCAGAAGTTGCCAAAAGTTGCAATAGTTGTTTAGTTTTCCTGTTACAACTTAAAAGTGGTTTTTAGCAATGGGAGTCATGTTTTTTAAGGTTCATACTAATATGAAGATCTTGTAATTATATATTCAGCATAAGAGAAGATGGCCTCTGCTTTGGGCGGTATGACAACAATTGCCACATCTACCTCATTGGGTAACAATGGAAAGGGGAAGAAGTTGGGTGCAATGTTTGATAATTATGGCAGACAATTGTCTTCTCTTTCAGTTTTTTCACCCATTCCTTTAATCGCTCAAGCAGAAGAGGGACTCTGAGATTACGCGACAGAGAGAAGGTAGTTAATACAAGAGCTATGGAAAAGGAGTTGTACTTCAACAAGGATGGCTCGGTGACAAAAAAATTGCAGGTCAGAGAAAAAATTATGTTTAAAGGAAGGTCACCTGCATGTGAAACTTCACTACGGTGGATCTTTCCTTGTCCACTTATATTCGATTTTAATGTGTTATTTTAATTTTTCATGGAGGGTTGTTTTGGCATATGGTCTGGCATTCAATTGCACACTTACTGAAAGCATTGTCAATTTGTCTTGCAGGCGGTGTGAACAAACTTTCTGATCTTGTTGGAGTCACCCTTGGGCGAAGGGAAAAATGTTGTCTTGGAGAGCAAGCATGGTTCTCCGAAAATAGTTAATGATGGTGTGACAGTAGCTAAGGAGGTAATTTGTAGATGTGTGCTCTGGTTTTCTTTTTAACGTTGTATTAGTTCCCCCTCTTAAATGTCTTAGATTTGGTAGGAATAATTTGAAAACTCAAAGGTGAAAGGAAACATATTTGTTACCCAGTGGTCTACTTGGCCTATGGACTAACCACATTAGAGTAATGCATAAAGCTTTTCACAACAATAAAAGGAAAGGGTTATGGCTGAGTCAAATTTTATTGTTATTGACAGTGTAATGAAATGTATATCAATGCTATGGTTTTGGCCTTTTTATTGGTTGAATTAGAGGACCCAGTTGAAAATATTGGGGCCAAGTTGGTAAGGCAAGCTGCGGCAAAGACAAATGATTTAGCTGGGGATGGAACCACAACATCTGTTGTTCTTGCACATGTTGGAATATTGAAAAATTCGAGAACAATGAATGGAGAATAAATCTCCCTTCCTCTAACACAGAGAAAATAAAAATTTCTTTGACAGGAGACAGAGTTTCAATACTTTGAAAAAAAACTTCTATTCCCTTCAATAACTCAAAAAAAAACTATTACACTTCTTCCTCACTGAGAGGGATTACAAAATTATGACTGCTACAAAACGTAGTGCATAAAACCAACTCACTGTCTGTTCAAAACAAACATACTCTGTCTCTAAAACACTCTGTTGTGTTTTTCACTTTCGCACTGCTGTGCATACACACTTAAAAAGTTACACTCGATCTTTCACTTTTTACACACTGCTGTGTAATAAAAATTTTACATACTGTCTATAAAAAAAACTACCAAGATTTTTTGTCCTTTTTATTTTTATATGCCGTAACATATAAAACATATTATAATAAACCCTCTTTTAAAAAAAATAAAATTAAAACTAAATTCTATGGCCCACCTTTCATTTCGCATATGATGAATATATAACATATGTTTAAAACATATGTATATATTAAACTATCAAAACATTAAAGAACCCTTTCTGTCGGACTTCAAAAGTTTGAATAGATTGAATTTCAAACCAAATTCGCGTTCCAAAATGGGATGCTGACGTCTGCCTAATTTTAACTCGAATTCTCAATCCAATGTGCCCTATAAAAAATTCGGGTTCGGTTTTCAGGTTTTTAGATTCCCTTCAATTTCATGCGATCCAATATTAATGCTCCACGTGTCCTCCTTTTGAATTTACAAAACTGTCGGGTAAATTTCTGTTTGTTTAATTTCTGGTTGGTGAATTGCGTTAATGCTGGCTGTTGTGTTTAAATGCAATCCTGTACAGAAATATGGCTGTGGCCGTCTACAAAAAAAACTTGCAGGAATTTTAAATGCTGAATTAAATTTCTGGATGGCATGCAAGCAACCTCCAAAAAAAAATGTTGCTGCTGCATCCGTCCTTCTGCTGCAGGAGTTGAAGTTAAAATTCAACAGCACAGGGTTTAATAAGTGAGGGTGTAAAGGTAACTTTTTGTCGATAGTACTGGATTAAGATCATCTATTCATTTTTGTAGGGTCTTATGGTGCTTGGTTTTTTAGTTTTGGGTTGGGCTTATTGAGTCTAAGATAGTTTTTGAGTCAAAAAATTGCTATCAGGTATTAAAAAATTTTGGTTCTTTTGTCAAAATTTATGAGCTTGTTAGGAAATACAAAACTGACAATGGTTGTATCTTAAATTTGTGGAAAATAATTTGAAATGAAACCTTTTTGTTTAGGTTGTTGCGGCAGGTGCAAACCCCGTTCAAATTACTAGGGGCATTGACAAGACAATAAAGGCCCTTGTTTCGGAACTCAAAATTTTGTCAAAGGAGGTAAACACTTGCCTTTTGAGTAGGCTGGTTTTCCTTTTTGCTGATGGTTTGGTGTATCTAATTGAATTAGTTTCCTAAGGTATTTTTGGTTGGAAACTCCTTTTCATTTTTCATACAGTATTGGCCTTGTGGAATACATTTGATTGTGTGGTCTTGTTAGATCTACAACATTTGTAGTTGTTTAGTCTTATGGCCGAGGTGCACTTTTATTATGGAAATAGTTGATGCCATATTGTCATTTAATCCTTACTGCAGGGTAGCATGTTGAGAAGTTTCTTGTGAAACATTTGGTATTCAAAATGACACTTGATCCTATACAACATCATGCACTTGACTTCAGAATTCATATTCAAAGTGTGCCAGACAATTCTTGCAAAATTTCAAATATTTATGTTGTTTTAAACCATTATCTTTTTCATGTATTGGATGCTGAAAATGTGAAAAAGACTTTGGTATGAAACCAGCGGGTGAATAATTTCCAGCAAAACAACCACTTCCAAGACATGATTTAGAAGTAGAACATATGTACTTATGAAGCATAGAAAGATATCCTTGATGCATTGTCAATGTTTGGCTAGGGTTATTTTTTGGAGAAAATAACTCCTTATTCCTAGAATAGTGATCTTCAATACAAGTAAATGCCAGAGAAGAGAGATCATCGTGTGACGCAACAAAACTGAAATTGGACCCCTAAGGAGAGCTGGTGTGTCTACAATCGCTCTGTCAGCATTTTCCCTTGGTTTACCTCGTTCTTTTCCTCCAGCCTGAGTCTTAATTGACTTCTTCTTTCTTCGGGTTTATTTATCAAATTCGTAGAATTTGATAAATAAATACTATCCACAATGGTTGGAATTTAATTTATATTCCCGAATTTATATTATCTCCAATCCTTATAACCAATGTTTAACTTTCAACACTTTGTATTTATACTCCACGTTTCTTTTTAAATAAATAACTTGTAATGAACTTTCGGCTCTATATTTCACCACCCAGCCTTACAACAATCACGCTCCAGACTTATGCTAATTATCCGCCAATCGTTTAATTAAACAATTTCATTATACTCCGGCCCCACCTATATATATCAATAACCAATCAAACACTCGTATCATACCTAGCTATCCTCCGCACACCTTAGTTAACCTCCGGGCAAGTTCAACGTGCGACCACCGTCCGATGGCCCTTCTCCAAATCAACGACTCTTGGCAATTTCGCTCGGCTTCCAACGTTGGGCTTTAACGTGCGATGGCGTGGGTTAAACGGTTGTTTTCCGGGGTCACTTCGCCACGTGTCGCATTCCCTATGGAATTGCTCGTGAATAGGAAATACCGCCTACTCCGCAAAAGCGGTGCGATATGGGCAACCCGCTTTTGTGATTCCGCTCGTGGTTTTGGTAGAGGGCTTGACCACGGGTGCAAGTCTGGTTCCGCTATCCTTTTGTTTGTTAAATCATGTCCAATCCTCGGGTCAGGTTCTGAAAGCACAACAATTTTGTCTCTTTATTAAGCGGGATTTTTATATTTGAAGAATTTTCACGACCCCGATTCTCTACACAGACCTTGCCTTGGATATTTTTACATAAAAATGATTGTTCTCAATAATTATTTATATAAAATTTCCACATGTTTAGTGTGGTATTCCCATGATTTATTATAAATATGTGTATTATCAAAGAAAACCAACACAAATTTTATAAGATGGGATCAAACAAAATTGTTCTTAAGTCGAGCCCGCCGGACTTCAAACGGCGATAAACCATAATTCAAACCAAATTCGCGTTCCAAAATAGCCTGGTGACGTCGGCCAATTTTGTGACGCGAATTTCTTATCAAATTCGCCCTAATATTTTACGGGTCCGGATTTCCACTGCACGAGCGGCCCAAACAAAGATCCGCTCCAATCAATTTATGCCACGTGTCCTCAATAAAAACTTGCCCTGCTCCCGGCTGCGGGTGCATTCGATGGCGTTTAAGGCGATGGGACATGGATATGGCGATTTCATATCAATCGCATTAACATTTAACGCTGTTCAATTAAGTTTTCACATCAAATATGCATTAATTAATTTTTAACACTGTTCAAGATCGGACCTCCACTCCTCTTAGCAATTCCGCACGCTCCAATTTGATCCGGCCTTCGGCTCTCATTATTAATGATCAGAGATTAATTATGATGGGCGTCCTTTGATTGCATTGCAGACGGGTCAACAAAATGGCGTTTAGCCATGGTTTTTCAGACAAGCCGGTTGCTGGATTACACTGCCTGCTAACTGTGACGATAAGGATAAGTGGCCAACTGAACTGCTGCCTAGACCTTGCTGCATATTTTCATTCCTCTCGGTTCTGTCTCTGTCTGTCTTCCTCTGTTAATTGGAATTCTGCTTCTTTGTCTCCTCTTGTGCCCACTGGGCCTGAGATTGCACCCATGCCTCGCGTGCGTCATAGGATGCGTTGCCGCAGGGGGAGCACTAGAGGTCAACCCCGACACGCTCCCACCAGCCCCTCAACAGAGTCGACTTCCGACCAGTCCAGTGATTATTACTTAGGTCGATATCCAAATACTAGGAGTGGGCGGGGTCGGCTTGTAGGATCTGGCTACCGTATGGATTCCCCTGCTCCTGGCTTCCCCACCGCTAGTTCACCTTCTCCCACGACGCGCACTGCGCAATTTTCCTTTAATTGCTCTCTCAACCGCCTGCGAATCACGGCTTTAGTCACCGTGGTCTTCCGTGAGGAGGCCCAAACGGAGGAAGAATGCACCCGTCCGGCGGGTCTGAGCTCGGAAAAAGCCGGCCAGCATTCGGGCCTTCAAGAGGGGAGCCATGGCATGCATGTGGAGGTAGCACCTAGCGATCCTGGTCCGAAGGATGGTGCCGAATCGTGGAGGAACCACCGGAGGAGTAGTTTGGTTAATTTGTTTTTCTTGCTTAGCAGGCCCACTTAATTGGGCTGCTTTTACTTTATTTTACTGTGTTGGACCTTTGTAATATTTTTGAATTCTGTAAATTAAACGTTCAAGACTGGTTTCCCCGTATGAGGGCAGTCTTCTTAATTTTTTGATTTTTTGATGACAAATTTTCCATGAGTATGGCCAGGCAATGTTTTTGACTTCGATGTAATTTTATTCGCAATGTTAATAGATTAAATTTACTTTGAATTCTCACATGATTAGCATTTTTATTGATCTGTTCAAGGATTTTGGGTACTTTAATTTGTATTTGGAACAATGGACGTCGGTACTCTATCTGTTGCTTTACTATTCTACATACTACTATTTCACTTTCTTATAGATGCCTCGGGCATATTTGGATGCTTTCTCGGATTGTCGATAATCTCCATGTGGACCGTTACTGGGTTTTATATCAAGTCCCTGTATGTGACATGGGGTATTTTTCTATCACTGTCTGGGGTGGGACTTCCACTTTTCTGGATGGATATTTGGGTTCCAATCTTCAGATGTGAAAATGTAATGACTTCATGGACTATTTTACTTCATATAATATATTCAAAATAGTGTTTTTTCTCTTCTGAAAAAAAAATGATTAATGTTTATCATTCTGCCTTCAAAACTAGCGATGCTGGTCTATGTTGCTGGTTTATTGATATGGTATGATGGTCTTTTTATATTTTGGACATATCACACTCCTCACATGATTAGCGTTTTTCTCTGTTGCAGGATTTTGGGTACTTTAATTTGTATTTCGAACAATGGACGTCGGTACTCTATCTGTTGCTTTACTATTCTACATACTGCTATTTCACTTTCTTATAGATGCCTCGGGCATATTTGGATGCTTTCTCAGTTTGTCGATAATCTCCATGTGGACCGTTACTGGGTTTTATATCAAGTCCCTGTATGTGACATGGGGTATTTTTCTATCATTGTATGGGGTGGGACTTCCACTTTTCTGGATGGATATTTGGGTTCCAATCTTCAGATGTGAAAATGTAATGACTTCATGGACTGTTTTACTTCATATAATATATTCAAAACAGCGTTTTTTCTCTTGTGAAAAAAAAAATGATTAATGTTTATCTCTCTGCCTTCAAAACTAGCGATGCTGGTCTATGTTGCTGGTTTATTGATATGGTCTGATGGTCTTTTTATATTTTGGACATATCACACTCCTCACATGATTAGCGTTTTTCTCTGTTGCGGGATTTTGGGTACTTTAATTTGTATTTGGAACAATGGACGTCGGTACTCTATCTGTTGCTTTACTATTCTACATACAACTATTTCACTTTCTTATAGATGCCTCGGGCATATTTGGATGCTTTCTCAGATTGTCGATAATCTCCATGTGGACCGTTACTGGGTTTTATATCAAGTCCCTGTATGTGACATGGGGTATTTTTCTATCACTGTCTGGGGTGGGACTTCCACTTTTATGGATGGATATTTGGGTTCCAATCTTCGGATGTGAAAATGTAATGACTTCATGGACTGTTTTACTTCATATAATATATTCAAAACAACGTTTTTTCTCTTGTGAAAAAAAAATGATTAATGTTTATCAATCTGCCTTCAAAACTAGCGATGCTGGTCTATGTTGCTGGTTTATTGATATGGTATGATGGTCTTTTTATATTTTGGACATATCACACTCCTCACATGATTAGCGTTTTTCTCTGTTGCAGGATTTTGGGTACTTTAATTTGTATTTGGAACAATGAACGTCGGTACTCTATCTTTTGCTTTACTATTCTACATACTGCTATTTCACTTTCTTATAGATGCCTCGGGCATATTTGGATGCTTTCTCAGATTGTCGATAATCTCCATGTGGACCGTTACTGGGTTTTATATCAAGTCCCTGTATGTGACATGGGGTATTTTTATATCCATTTACGGTGGGACTTCCACTTTTACGGATGGATATTTAGGTTCAATCTTTAAGATGCGAAAATTTAATGACTTCATGGATACATTTTTTTACTTCATATAATATATTCAACGATTGTTTTTCCTCTTTTTTAAAGTTTCGTTTATTTTTAAATTGAACCCGTCCTCGTTATCTGATGCCTTATGGCGTGAAGTGCGGCTTGACTTAAAAAGCATTAAAGCGACAGTATAGCGATAAGACGTTCAAAAGCGGCAGGATCACATTTAGTGAATTGAAACAGTTTACAACATTGAAGAAGTCACGTTCAAAGCGTGGGACCATTTAGTGAATTGCGACGATTTAGCGATGAAAGCGGCGTCAAAAGCGTCGGACCACATTGCGCCAGGTTGCGATGATTTACAGCGTGGAAGGCGGCGTTCAACGTCAGACCACATTTAAGTGGTGCGACGTTTAAGCGACCGGAAGAAGCGATGTTCAACGTCCGGACCACATTTAAATGCGGATGTGCGGCGATTTACAAGCGTCCAGGCTTGATGGTTTGAAGCGTTGAAAGAGCGACATTTTGAAGCGGCGGAAAAAAGTGTCGATAGTGTGACACTTTTTAAGGGTACATCGGCTTCTAACGACGATGTGGCAAACCACGTTTTTCGCCTAAAGCCTTAAACTCTTGCTGACGACTATGTGTAAAAATAGCGGCTTAATTGGCGTGAGAATTCCACCAAATTTTCTAGTGCATGCTTAAGAAAGGTTATAGGTAAAAAAATTCCGAGTTCAAACAATATTTCGAACGATGAGGAAGGAAAAATCATGTTGAACACAAGCGGTCTGAAAACAAGATCTCGATAGCCTCTCTGAAAATCAATCAATTTCGAGTATTTCATCAAGTGGAAGAACTTACCTCGAAGATTCCACATGGGAGGATGATAATTTTATCTGACATCCCGAGTTACTTAAGCATTTGAAGGGACAACAATTTTTTAAGGATAGGGGCATGTTAGGTCCCTATATTATTAGTGTAGCCTCCTTATTGTTATTGTTGTACTGGCCTATATTTGTTATTAATATGCTATAAAATCACTATTGTTATTGTTGTGCCCTTGTTATTATTTGTTAGGTCGACTAGGATTATATTATGACCTGGACTCCTATGTATAGAAAAGTTTTTCATTTTGAATCATCGAAATTGTTCATTTATGTAAAAAGTAAAGGAGGTTGCCCCCTCGAAGTAGTTTGATTTCTAAGGCGTTGATCTCCTCTTTTCTTATTTTGGAGTTGGTTTCTGTAATCACACACTCAAAAAATTGACATTGATCACTTAGAAAACAAGAACATCCATGATGTACTCAATGTGAAGGTATACAACATACCTCTCTAAGTGTGCCATAAAAGGTACACTTTTCGATGATGATTACACTTGATAACGAAAGTGCATAAATCTTTGGGAATGGTGTAAAACATGTTTGCTACTTTGAGACTCATCAAAAATCAAATTTACCCTTTGAAACAAGCCAAAACTCTACTTTACACGATAAGAAACACTTCCCATGCCAAAATATGTCATTTGTTATGTAAGAAAGAGTCTGAGTGACACTTGTGATATGCGAGAAAGGTGAAACGACAGAAATGAGATAAATATAACATGAAAGTGAAACTATTTAAGGGTGAAATAAGTGAAAGTGACGATGAAAACACAAAAAGTTTTCCGAAATAAAGAAAGTGATGCAAGTGACATTTGGAAAACTCTAAAATAGAACTACAATCATAACCAAAAGTGAGAGACTCTCAATGAAAGCCACTGCAGCTATCAACATGTGTTGATCATGGCACATGAATAGTCTTGGTGGACTCATGCTGTGCCTATTCAAGCTTGCATAAAGGTGCACTCATGAACTTGTTGTGGATTGAGCATGTGTAGCGAGGTGACTTTGACACTTATTGATTGACCATAAAGTGACTATGGAACAAATGATCGCAATACCAAAATTAAGCTCCAAAATTTGGTGTAGACGAATTTTGGAGGATGTGTACGCATCGATAACAATACCTAAGTAGATATTGAAACGCATGAATGAATGATTTTGTTGAGTTACTCTGATATTTACAATCAAGGAAATTGGTGCATTCCCCTTATTGTCAATGAAAGAAATATACTAATATTATGAAAAATACAAGGTGCTCGAAAAATAATATTTGATATCTCCCACATAAAGTGTTGAATTTGATGGGGAAATGTCTATTGGAAGATGGGCCTTAAGAGATACCCACATCAACTAAATCAACATAACAAAACCAAAAATATTTTGAGAACCACCATACAAGTTGGATCAGCATTATTTAATAAATTATTGTAGGAATCTTGTCAATAGTATCCTCATTTCAAGTAAGACTCATGTATAATTGCACAAATACTTGTTTTCACAATTACAATTATTTTATCTTTACTTATTTTCCTACTTAAATTAGAACATTCTTCTCCTTCAAGTGTAGAAGTATTTCCAACAACTCATGTGCCTGACAAAATTACAAATGTACTCATACTAGAGTTTGAAAAGTATGCTTTAATGTATACTAGGCATGAGAGACAGTTACTTTGCATGATATGATAAGGAGATCTTGAAGAAGACAATGGTGTTTGAACATGATGGTCATCTAGAACCAACATTCAATATAGTTATAATGTTCTTGTCTCTCTTGATTATTCGGTCCACGATGTATGTGTTCTGTGTATGCAGGAATTTTGATATTACATGGTTGGTCTCTTGATGCATGAGGTTGATGATATGCATGTTGAGAAATACTCAGTAATGGGTTCTAATTGTAGATGTGTTGTAAATTCAATACTTCTCATGTAATGTTATAAAACAAAAGAAAAATATACTTCTACTCATCTATAGAAAGAAATCCACGTTTTAGAATAAATATAAGAAGCTTGTACGACATGAATCAATTAAAAACATAACACGTGGATATATCTGAAATTCTTTTGCTCAAAACATACTTGTCGTATTGCATTAATAAAAAAATAAGAAAGAAGTACAACTCTTATTCAAGCTTGAACAATCTTTGCTGATAATCTATCTCCACAACGCCAAACCTTCTCTGGCCAATACTTGACAAATTTAAGCACTGACTCCTATTTCCTTGTGTTGTTTCCTTGGGAATTTGTAGCTATTATTTAGCAGAATTCCTCATCCATAAATGTGTAATCCCTACGAGCCCTTCTCTAATTGCATGCACAACACTGTGTGATAGTGCAAATAATAGTACACTTCCCTTGAATTACATTTTTATCCTAATTTAATTCGAAAACTAAATCGAGAATTTTTTGTTGCCATTTTTCAGGAGCTCTCTCAAAAATAAAGAAATTATCGGATACCCCAATCCTTCTCTATGGAACTCAAATTTCCTCTTGAAAATGCCTTCATAAAAATATATGCATCTTGTTCCTCTATAGAATGCATTCCAACAACCTAATCGCCTCTACACAATATTGTAGATGGTGGTGCAGGGTGATATTGTTAGGGTCGATGTCATGAGCTGATTTTTAGAGTTTCGGTGACTCATTGTAGTAGTAAATCAAAATGGGATCCATCATCTGAAAAAATAACCCAACAAGTCTTCCTAATAAAAATAACATCCTGGTGTGACTACATCTGTGTACTGCCTCTGTTTAGTGAGTCACCAGTGATCTCTGTTAAGCCCCTATATTAATAGTGTAGCCCCTTATTATGTTAGTGTAGCCCCCTTATTGTTATTGTTATTGTACCTGCCCTTCATATTGTTATTATTGTGCCGTTACATTATTATTTGTTAGGTATTCTGGGTACATTATTGTTCCCACTAGGATTATGTTGTGGCCCCATGGACTCCTATATATAGAAGAGGTTTGTTCATTTATCATCCAAGAATTGCATTTATGTGTGTATTGGAGAGTTGGCCCCTCAAAGTAGCTTGTTCTGAGCGTTTGTATCTCTTTTCTTCTGTTTTGGTGATTTTGTTGTTGGTATCGAGCTTTGGGATTAGGTTTCATGTTGCTCCAGAAACGGTCATCGTGGAATTTTCGCTGTAACTTTCTACGAAGCTTCGAAGCTGAAATTTCTAGGGTGCGAAGCTGAAATGTGAGAAGTTTGTCTAAAAATTTCAGATCTTGGTCGCAATATTTGAAAGTATCTCTTGTATTGGAAGTTAGGTATCTTTTCGGGCTCATAAGCAGGTCATCGTGGAATTTGCATATAAAAGTTTTTTGTACGAGGTTCGGGTACGAAATTCACCTGGTGTGACCTTAAATCCTGAGGAAATTCGTCAAGAATTGCAGAGCTTGGTTCACGTATTTTTGGAGGGAATGATACGTGGAAGGTAGTGCTTTTCGGGCTCACAATTTCATCTCAAGGGTGATCAATGAGAGCTTCAATAACTCTCTCTGCGGGCATTGGATTGAGTGCCGTAAAAAGTGGTCATAATTACACAGACAGTTTTTGCTATCCAATTTCAGAGACAAGAGGACAAAACAGGCAACCCGTGGCAAGTCGTACAAGTTCGCTCTACTAAACTGAGTCCAGGTGGTCATTGTGGAATTGGACACAACTTTGTCTTGGAAAAGTCAATCAGGTCCAGACACCATGGCATACGAAGAAGCTTGAGAGATCTACTACAGGGCTGGTTAGATGTCAGAAGATTTTCAACTATAGAGATAATTCAATGGCTCTCAGGCTCTTAAAGGTAGTAAAGGGTGTGTCCCATTTTCCGAATTGCATAAGTCTTGTTTGAAGAATCAAGTTGAATTGATTCCAAGGAAGCTCTGCAGAATATATCAATATTGGATTCTAAAATGGCCCCTAAAGAATTCAACACCCATCTAAGCCTTGAGAAGGCTCTACCATGACTCATGAAAGATGAAGAATTGCAACATGATCTATCAAAATTACAAGAACAAGTGCAACAAATTTCACTCTCGCAAAGACGACAAAAAATATGAAATGGAAGTTTGGAGAAGAAAGAAATTGAGTGAAGATGGATGGTTGAAAGAAAGACATGGAAGCTAAGATGGATGGGTAGGAAGTAAAGATGGAAGGTTTGAAGAAAGGCAACCAAATACAGTATGGATGGATGTGCAAGCCAAAGATGGATGTCATGGAAGTGGGCATGGAAGCTAAGATGGATGACATAAAAGACAGCCATAGAAAACATGAAGAATGATCTAAAAAACGTGTGGAAGACTTGGTGACAAGCCAAAACAAATGAGTTCAGCAAATGAAATATACAGGAGAAGAACCTCATGATGAGAACAAAATAAATGTTAATCATGATTTCATAAACTCGAATTTTGGTGGGAAGAACCACCATATTCCAAAAATGGATATGAGGAAGTTTGATGGAAAGGATCTGTAACATGGATACTACAGATGGAGCAATATTTTGATCTCATAATATAAAAACATACAAAGTCGCATTGCAACTTTACATTTAGAACAAAATACATTTTGTATGGTATGATGGCTTTGTTCCATTAAAAAAATTGTCACTTGGTCAATTTTTACGGAGAAATATTTTGATGAGGATACAAAGAGCAACACCTAACACGGACAAATCTCAGGTAAAAGTTTGATGGGGGCGACACATTGAGACTTAAAAATTGGTATAAGGGTAATGATATTTCGAGGAGGACACGGATTGATCTCTTCTTCTTGGGCGGTTTAAAGGATAACATTCAACATGAAGTTGGAAATTGCGGAACGATTCATTCAGAAGGCATTCGAGTTGGCAAAGAAAAGTTGAATGTCGAGTGGCAGCAAGGGAAGTCTGCTGCCAATTCTATAAAGAAGGAAGTGTAGCTACATCTGAATTTCCACAACCTACAAGGTTATTCTGACAATTGAAGAAAAAATAAAGGGCTTTGCTACAGTTGTGATAGCAAATACTAAAAGATGCATGAAATTAATGTTGAGAAGAAATTATTTACACATGAATTGTGAAGAGGAAGAAGAAAATGAACAAGAAGGATATACCCGAGAACCAACCCGGAAAAGAGGAAGAAATGAATCCAACCATATCGGTGTAATGCTGTGGCGAGGAATTACCCTCCTCAAACTCTCAAGATAAAAGGACAAAATCAAGGAAGAAGGTAGCAATAGTGTTCGATTGATGGGGTGGCACCCATAATTTTTATTCATTGTAAGGTGGCAATTAAGTGTTTCCTATATGACACAGTGTCAAGTGATGGTTGCAAATGAAACAAATTTAACAAATATATAACCTGGAAAGCTAACCATGAAGATATGTGTTCGCTAGTCCAGTAACAAATTCCTATGGGAGGTGCGATGTGCCATACTAAGTCTGATAGTTCTGATCTTTGAACGATGACTTTTAATTTTCCGAACTTTTTCAGCGAAATTCTTTTCGAAGGAAAAGTCGAACTACGGGGTATTGAAGGCAGGAAGGATAATAGCTCTATTGGCATGACAAAGCTTCTAAAGAAGAAGAACAACGAGCGTAATTGCACAGTGCTCACTAGAAGTTCAACATCAAAATCATCTGTTACCAGGATCTCCAACAAGTCTTGGACAATCTCATTCCAAAAGCGAAGCTCCCAAAGGACTCCCACCTGTTCGTGATCATGATCATGCTATTCATTTGATTCCGGAAATTGTTCATAAACTTGTCAGAAGCCTTATAGATATCCTTACTTCCAAGAGCGAAATTGAACGCATGATTGCAGAAATGTTAGAGCGGGTACATAATTCAACCTAGTCAAAGTTCTTTCTGTTGCTCTGCAGCAGTATTGGTACACAAGAAGGATGGATCATGGCGGAGTAATATGGGATTATGAGAACTCGATAAGCTCACCATTAAAGATAAATTTCCCATTCTTTGTGATTGATGAATTATTGGATGAATTACATGGAGCAATTTATTTTAAGTTGGATCTTGGATTCGGGATATCATCAAATTAGAATAGTGAAGATATTCCAAAAACATTTCGAACTCATGAGGGTCATTGTGAATTTTTGGTCATGCCTTTTGGCCTTACCAGTACACCTTCTACATTTCAAGGGTTGATGAATTCCATTTTCAAACCCTTCCTTGAAAATTTGTGCTAGTATTTTTTGATGATATACTAATCTATAGCAAGTCTTGGAAGGATCATGTTAGTTGTGTTGGCGAGTGCTCAAACGCTATTGGAGAAACAATTATATGCAAAAGCATCAAATGTTTCTTTGAGTACGAGGTGGAATATCGGGTCTATTATCACGAGGGTGTTAAAGTAGACAACAAAATTAAAGCCATTAAGGAATGGAAAGTCCCTAAGACAATAAAGCGATTTGCGAGGATTTCTCGGGTTAACGGAGCTATTATCGTAGTTTGTTAAAGAATTATGGAGGGCTATAGCGACACCTCTAACAACATTATTGAAGAAAGATGCATTTTCATGGACTCACAGGCTTAACTAAAACCTTTGAACATCATAAAGAAGGCAATGTACCTAGCCATAGGTCTTAACTACGCCGAGACTTCACAAAAACCTTTATTGGAATGTGATGCCTCGGAAATGGAATTGGTGCGATTTAATGCGGAAGGAAGACCCATTGCTTTTGGTAAAATGTCCAATCAAAGTATTTACGAAACCTATTTATGAGAAGGAAATGTTAGCAATACGCGCCACCTTCAAAAGTGGAGAACTTACCTAATGGGGAAGACACTTCAAGGTAAAAACTGATGTGATAGCAGTACGAAACCTTTTTTGGAACAAAGACTATCTTGAGAAGAAGCAGTAAAAATGGGTCACAAAGATGTTGGGTTATGACTTTGAAATAATCTACAAAAGGAAAGCTTAATGTTGTTGCGGATGCACTCTCAAGAAAGAATGAAGAGGTGGAAGCATTGCTTTGTGCCATTTCTGTTATCCAACGAGTTGGATAACCGAAGCAAGAGATGAATGGAAGAAGGACAAAAGTGTATGGACACTCATTCAAAAGTTGCGGCAAGATCCTAGTACATACGATACATTTGGTTGGAAAAATGATTCCTTATGGTACAAAGATCGCTTATATCTTTGTAAGAATTCCCAACTAAAACAAAGATTCTTCGGAATTGCACACTTCTCCTTTGGGAGGACACTCGGGGATTTTAAAAACTTACCACGAGGTGAAGAAAGAATTTTTTTGGGATGACCTTAAATCTGATATTCAAAAGTTTGTGGCGGAATGTTTGGTTTGCCGGCGAGAATAAAGTGGAGACAATTAAGACCAGGGACTTCTACAACCTTTATCCATTCCAAGTCGGCGTTGGGAGGAGATTTCAATGGATTTTATCACGGAGTTTACCTAAGTCTGAAGGAAAGAATGTCATCATGGTGGTAGTTGATAGACTGCAATGTGCACTTTTTGTGGCATTATCTCATCCCATTTAAAGCAAGTACGGTTGCTACATTTGTGGACGGAATTCAAAGCTACATGGAAGCCCAAGGGTTATTGTGAGCGGCAAAGGAGATCACCATTTCATGAGGAAATTTTTGGACGAGGAGTTATTTTCTTGTTTGGGTACTAAATTGGCTGTAAGCTCATCCTTATCATCCTCAATACGATGGTCAGCGGAATCGTAAATAAATGTTTGGAAGGATATCTTCGTTGTTTTGTGTCACGATAAACAAGCTTCTGATAGGTCAGTGGTTACCTCTCGCTGAATGGTGGTATAACACTTCTTCCATCACTACGGCAAAATGACACCATTTGCACCAGCACTTTATGGATATCATCCACCATCGATCACATCATCTTTAGGGAAAATTTGAAGGGTTCAAAGCGGTGGAATATGTCCACCGTCGGCATCGAGCGAAGTTCTCCAACTCTTAAAGGATGACTTTGGTTGCTTTCGAAATCGAATGAAACAACGAAGCGAGATCAACATCGACGAAAGTTTTGATGAGAGTTAGGTATTTTACGGCTACAACCATATAAACAAATGTCCCTCAAACAAGCCTAAGAAAGGAGATAATAAATTATGTGAAAGTACTATGGTCCCTTCTGTGAGGTGTTGCGAATTGGTACTATGGCATACAAGTCCAGAGCTTCTGCTTCTTCGCAGTACATCTAGGTTTTCCATGTTTCATGCTTAAAGAAGGTTATAGGAGAAAATCTTCCGGTTCGAAACAATATTGCGAACTTGATGAGGAAGGAAAAATCATGTTGGAACGAGAAGCGGTCATGGAAACAAAGAACTGGAGAAGCTACGGAATCGTCAGTTTCGGGGTATCTCATCAAGAGTGGAAGAACTTACCCACTTAAGATTCTACATGGGAGGATGATAATTTTATACGAAGCACCAGAGAGCTACTCAAGCGTTGAGGACAACACTTGTTTGAAGAGGAGAAGAGGCATGTGCTTCATAATAATGAAATGTAGCCCCTTAGCCCATGTTTAATTGTATCCCCCTTATTGTTATTATTGTGCCTGACTTGTATTGTTGTTATTATTGTACGCATTACACATTGTGTGTTGATACAGGTCGGCTGGGATTACATTGTGTGGCCCCACTAGGATTATGTTGTGGCCCCATCAGGCTCCTATGTATATAAGAAGAGTTTGTTCATTTGTGTCATCAAAATTGTGCATTATTTAATGTGTTGGAGGTTGCCCCCCTCGAAGTGGCTTGTTCTAAGGCGTTTGTATCTCTTTTCTTCTGTTTTTACATTTGATTTACACAACAATCTACTGCTTCTTGATGTGTAAGAAACTACTAGCATTGTCTTGGGAACTCCTTCTGATGTCTTCCGATCTGATGGAATACCCGCTCCAATATTACGTAAAGGCATGGAATCTTCACTCACCCATGTCTGTTTATGTGATATGGTAAGATAATGCCTGCGAGGTATCCTCAACACTTGTTTGGCACTTCTTCAATGCGCTCTGGTTGGATTAACCATTGATTACTAATATGGACGTTAATTGCATAATACATGTGGTCATGTGTTCTGCACGTATGTAAGGTAAACCCACAAGCTACACATAGCAATAGTAGCTCTTTCTCACCGAAGAAGTGGCATCTATTTTCTTTAAAATTCCTATTAGAAAACCATAGTTTACTTTCCCATGAAAAACTTATTCAATACTAATTGGCATACTTTCCTAGATAAACAATTTCCCATCTCCTTACATGCCCAAACCAATGAAATAATGCATGAGTCCATGTATGCATCTTGGAATTCTCTTACAAGATCTCTTTCTGAAAATTTGATCGACTTCATCATGGTTAAAATAAAATCATCGACATAATACTATAATCAATAGTTTGATAAACAACAATATGATAAAAGGTTTGCTTGTAGTTAAATTTTTGGTGACCCAACTTGGTGAAATATTGTTCATCTAGGTACATCTCAGCATGATCTGCTTATTTCGATCACTACAACTCTCTTGAGTTTGCATATTTGACTCTCTTGTTGAAGGTCTCAAATCCTTTTGGTTATTCAATATACCTCCTCTTGAGTCACTCCATTGAGGAATGATTTTCTCACATCTATGATGGATCTTCCATCCCATGGGATCTTGGTGCTAAATTGATGCGATAGAAGATTACCTTGCTACTAGAGCAAAGGTATCATTGTAATAAATCCCCTGCTGAGAGAAGCCTCCACAATGTGGCCTTGTGTTCTTGAGTGATTCGATCTCACAGTCCTTGGTTCTTGTAGTCCACCTCGAACCTACCAGCGACTTGTTCTCTGGCTTGGGACCTGTTGAGCCTCGTATGTGCCCATGTTTTCCATCATGAAATCTCACCTATTTATACTAAAACCCTAGATTTTTAGCCCATTCATTTTACTAATTCCATCACTGTACCATTAATCTCTGTAGTTGGTCTATCGTTTTCTTTACTTCTCAATGATTAAATATTATTGTCATTTTCTTGATAGTTTTAGATACATTTATCATAGGGTTCATGTTGGAATCACTCGCAGGCAGTTAAAATTGTGCTAATTTAGGGCTTTGGCATTTTGGTGACGCTTAGAAAACAAAGGAGGTTATGGTCAAAAATAATGTTTTAATACCTTCCCATGCATTTATTTCATGAGTCACACATGTGGGTCCTAGAGTTGATTAACAAATCTACTCAAAATGTGAAAAGTTCCAAACTATGATGTTTGACCTCAATGTGTGCATATGGAGGTGAATATAAAATGTAATCAAATGGTTATTAAAATATAATAAATTATGTATATCCAAAATGGTTTCTCAGATTCGAATTTTCTAAAATTCATACGCGATTTTGAGCGGTTTTGTAAAGTATCAACATTTTTCGGTTACGAAACATTGCGAGAAAAACAAACAACCAAATTTGGGCACGATTTAAGGAGATGGATTGAATGAGAAAAATCCAAGAGAAGTTTTGTGGAAACATAACAAATTAGTCTCCCTCCGAAAATGTTTCAAAATTCCTCATGGTTAGGAAGATATACTAATGTGTTTAGGTCGGTTGTTAAAATTGTTCAATTTTCTCGGAATTGAAAATGAATAATTCGCCTTGAACATATAAATGGCGGCCATGATTTGTGTTACAAGATTGGGAAAGTTTTGAAGGAGAGGGATGAAAAAGGTGTGAACATGAGATAAAGATTGAAAGATATACGTAAAGTAGGCTTTTAACAATTTGAATCTTAATACGATTTGACTTTGCCATGAATTCTGCTTTGTAAATGTTATGGTTTTTTTAATATTTAGACATTGATTTAGTTGCCTCCGAGAGTGGAAAGGATCCACCATCACACTGGAAGCAGTTTTACTATAGCTAACATCAGATAGAGGTAGCATGTTTGATTTATATCTAGGTTTGGATTTTATTTTGAAAGCAATTGTTAAAGTTAGATCTCATAATTTTGATTATGTACTTAATAATGTCTAATTAGTTTGCTGTAAAATTAAGTAGACATATCATTCAACTCGTTGCAAGTAATGAATGAAAGCGTTGATTAATGATTGTATTGGGCCTTTATTTATTCTGGAGTTTTATGATTGAAAATATTTAAAAGGTGCTTCTTAATTGGATAGTAAAGAGATCAATACTCCATTTGTTTTAAATATGAATTGAAATATATTATGTACATTATTTATGTTCTTATAACAATGTGTTTTGGAAAACCAAGTATTTGAAAGCAATGCAATGAGACCATTAAATCATTGTTTTGAAAGTTGTAGTTTAGTTTGAAATTCATTATGATTGTAAGTTAGTTATTGGTAGAACCATTTTATGATATGCTCATGTTTGAGTGATTTCTTGGAGTTTGATTAAAGAAGGTTAAGGATAGGATGATTCTTATTTTTGGTCTCTGGTCAAGCATATGAATTGATCTTGGTTTACTTAGTTTCTTTTGAAGCAATTGAAAAGTGGTGATAAAGGTTAGTTTGAATACTTGTTGATTTCTTATGCATCCCAAGAATTAGATTAGTTGAAGTCTTCTTTTCCATTGTGTAGTTTAAGATCATTTAATGGTGAATTTTTATTGGGATTAAGATTGTGTAATTTTGGTATCATTAATCTTGATTGAAGCAATATTCTTATTTAGATTAAATGATCTTAGTATTTATGTGGGGATTTTTCGTTTAGATTAAAATCATTTCAATGTTAATTGTATTTTATGGTTTATGATTAATTAGATTTAGTTTCGTTTGGGTTATTAAATTTCTTATTTGTTGCAAAGCATGTTTTCCTCAATTAATTGAAAACTTCAATTAGAAATAGTTGCTTAAACAACAAGTTGATTCTCTTGTGGTCTTGATTAGATGTTCTGATCATCGTGCCATTTGTGCTTGTACCTCGAAGCTTACGAGCCATGGTTCAGTAATTCAATGTTGGAAATTATGGCAATATATTTTCCCAACATTTTGGCGTTGTTATTGTCAGGGAAATTTTCAAATGGATCAAAGCCTGGTTTCTTTCTGATTTTTATTTATGTGATCATGAATTGTAGAAATCGAGAGAATGACGAGGAGAGTGTATAAGTAATATGCACAATTGAAACCCACGCATCCACTATTGTGAAGAGTTCCAATTTTGGTTTCCGAATCATGCGATTTTGGTGAGTTTTGATTGCAATTGAGTATTTAATTCATTGAGATTAAAAATTCAAGTTATTTAAATATAAACATTTTGAGTGCGTAAGAACCCCACATTTTTTGTACTAATCGATGTGAGTGGGAGAAATTAAGAATGACGGGAGACGAAGAATGTCCATGTCGGCGCTTTCTCGTCTCGCGATGGTGGGGGTATTCTCGAAGAGTTCATCCGTGCATTTACCCAAATTATCTGTCTCGGCTAGAACATGATTTGGAAATATCCTCGAGTCCTCTTGCCTGTCTACCAAGGAGATCAATGAGCCATGTACCAAATACGGTGGGAGGCATCCGGCTAAATTGGAATCGAAGAACCTTCACCATGCCCGGCAACAAGCCTTGTGTGCATTCTAGAACCAATTATCTAAGTTTTACGGCATGACCAAGGAGGAAATTCGAGTGGTCCAAAGAATAAATGAGCCAATACCATGATTACATCGGTTGGTTCTGAATCATGTCTGAGAAGCACCACTCTCATCTTAAATGCGTGTCATATCAATCGAAGCTTATTTGGTTTCTCATACTTTAGTATGTGTTGAATTTTATTCTTTCGAACATATTGTGGTATATTTAGCATATTGTTACGAACATGGTTGCATTGGAAGTACTCCTACACTTAGAGGAGACCTTCTCTCTGGAATTAGGGTAAAGATGAAAATGAATAAAATTGTTGTTACAACATCATTCTTGAAATTTCAATTCCTAAGGCATAACCATTGAAATTTTTGTCATTATGCCACTCTTGTGGTAACACTTGTCAAAATAAATTCACTCTTAATACCTCATATTTTATAAAGTGACTGCGATTATTTTCAAAGTTATTCATTGCGTTAGTTAGAGAATTGTTATTGTTATACTTTCCATTCACATAAGCTTAACATACTATCATCCAAGAAACCTTTTCAAGTTTCTCTTTGAAGAAATGATATAGAAAAGCCTCCTGGTGGACCACTCTATAAAACCATCATAGCTCTCGGAAGAACCTAGCATGTCCTATCGGAAGGAATCTTTCGGTCATTATACGAGTTATTTTCTTTTATTGGTGTTTGAAGACAGAAGGATCAACCAATAAAGATTAGTAATTAAAAAAATTTTAATGTCATCCAGGTGCTCTGAGGTAGATCTGTCTCCCCACTTATTAAGTAACCTCTAAGTTTAATCATAATCGAGAAACTACAAAAATATTTAGGGGAGGATAGGAGGTACGGTAATGAGCCGACCTACACACGATCATGAGACCTAATGCCGCAGTGTTCTGCATGCGGTCACGAAGCAGAAGTAATGGCTTTCATCTGGTGGGAAGATAGGAGGTCTCATAACAAGCACGTCCTATTCATCCTTGTTGCTTCTTGTGGTGGCAACGCCATCATACGAATTTACCAATTGAGGACAATGGCCTTTATCTAAAGTCAAAATAAGCTAACTCTGAATCTATGTCTAGTAAGTGGGACACGGAAATTTGGGTGGGTTAAAAGGCATCCATGTCGAGGGCTATATATGCTGTTGCTTGTGGCCATGCACAGTATCAAATTTAATTCTGCTATGATTTACTTGGTTGTTTTTTGTCTTTTCACCCGAACTCACTATCATATCTCCTAGAATGGATTTAATATCCTTCGATGGTGTTAACTGCCAGGTTAAATGTTTTCATAAATAATTTGGTTTTTATGGATGTGAGACCATAGTGCAGGTGATTCACTTTGCTTGAATAGCAGGCTTTAACTATATGCTTGAGTAACGGTAAGACAATCATCCTCGGAAGTTATCATTTTGTAATATATATTTTCCTACTTTCAATCCATTTAAGGCCTTGGTTTTAAATAAAGTCACTTTTACTTGTGCTAATGAGGCTATTAAAAAGTGAAGACACTGTACTTTGGTTACTCTTGAGATGCTTTTTGGAAATTCTTGTGGTTAATCATTTTAGGATGGCATTATCTCTGTAGTAACAACATTGTTAAGCATTCCTTTAGCAACCTAGCATCATTTTGCTCTTTTGGAATATTAAACTTAGTCTTAACGTCCTTTGGATCTACTGGTCACTACTTTTCTTATCTTATTGATGCAAGGAATATGAATTCGATGAAACTTCTTGCTCTCACGATTCGCCTATGGTTTAAGTCAATGAAACATGACTTTAATATAGAAACCCTAGCCCTTCGATCTTTTGGTCTGTCGAAGTTTTTCTTGCATGAGGACATGCAAGATGATAGGCATGGGGGGGGTGAGATGTTAGGAAAAAAATGATGAGAATTGTCGGTTTGATTCATATTTTCACTATGCTTACTCATGGTTCTCACTATCATTTTTCACAATTGTTGGGCTTGGAGCATGATCGGTAAGTGTTCATTGTTTAACCTATTTCCTTTATTTCAATAAAGAGGACTATTGATGATGGTTCTTGTTTTTTAGGAAGTCGTATGAAATCACACATGCATCAACATTTTTAGGATAATGTGGATATTTAGACCTTTCATGTCAGTCACATCGGCTCGAGCCATTCCATCATTTACTTCCTCTTGCGGCTTTTAAAAAAGGACATCAACGATAGGGTAAAACTTGTGAAATTGTGACAATATTGTTTAATTGCTTAGAGATTCAAGAAATATTTGTTGATATTGCAACAAGATGATGAGCATAGTGGAAAAGAAGTCGCCTTCAATAAGTGAGCCCGCGAGGAGCTATTTTTGGCACAAAGTCTATTTTTAGACATGTCGATCTGTTCTATGAGTTGCGGGATGCTATTTGTGGATGGTTGGTCGATTTGGAAAAAATAGATGGACATATTTTTAAAATGTTAGGCGAGTCTATTTTTAGATTATGATCCCTAAAAATAGATATGTCAATATTAGTAGCTCTTAATAATATTTGGACTATAAACATTATCTTATTCTCTTGGAGCACTTCATTTAAGTGCATAGATGTGTACGAGGCTGACGAGGAAAGGTGCTTCTTCTAAGGGTCGATTGGAGCTATTGCATGGATACTTCAATTAGAACTCATGTGAGAGAGTGTGGTGAGTTGATTTGAGGAGATTAATGGAGTTGTGTTTAGTTTAAGTAGGCTAAACATAGTTGAGCTAGTTGCATCTAGTCTAACTAATTGATACACTAGTGAGAGTGGTGTGAATTAATTATTAATTAATTCACTAATTATAAACTCATTAATCCATTAAATAATACATCGTTCTTCAATGCATGGACGGAGTTTCGGTGGAGACCGGTGAAGAGATAGGTGAAAGAGTAGTGTGACTATGAGTTGTGACTATGATGTTGCATGATTTGCGACAACTAGTGATTAAGAGATGTAATGAGGATTGCGTAGTACAATCTAGGTGGTTCGAAAATTGTTATGAGCCATTCTTCGACATTTATTGCGCGGTGGGCGAGGCTATCGGTGTAGGAATTGGATCATGTGTTTTGCTAGATCTAGCTTGATTAGTGTGTAGCAATTATGAAGTTATCTTGAGATCTTGTGAGGAGCTTTGTATGATGATTGTTACTTGATCTCTATGACATATAATATGCATATAGTTGGGGGTTTTTCAGCTTTAAGCTTTCCCATAAAATCTTGTGTTCATATGTGTGATTGTTTATAGTTTTAATGTGCGCATGCGGTGTTTTATTTCTCGCTATTAATGATCAATGGTAGAATAGATTGTGTATTGTGCATGAGATTAAAATAGTGTGTGATCGGGGAGAATCTTGTTAATATAACATATCATTTATCAAATTTCTACAAGCTTTGATGATTAACCACCACATGTTACACGTATATACGGTTTTCATATACCCTCCATTTGCATGCTACTCGAGGTCATAATAATAATGGTTCATGTAAACAAAAGTAATGCTTCATAATTCATTCCCCTCCTATATTCAAAGATATTGTCATTTGAATCCAATAGAGGATAAGGTCGTTCTTGCCTTTCATGAAGGAACCATCATAAGCATTAGCCCACGAAAATAGAGCATGCAAGCACATGTCTTCCATCTCCATCACCACCTCATCTCATATACCATTTCCATTGTCACCTATCTGTATATGCATTTTCCACCTACCAGATCTGTGTGTTTTTCCTCTATTTGTGTACGCTCTTAAAAATCTGTAATGATCCGTCCTAAGGTCGGTGTTGCTCCACAAGAGCTAACCCTACCTAAAGCTATGATGCCATAAAAGCCTATGAATATGAATAAATTCTTTGTTGCCAGGCCACATGAAAATCCTCAAGCATAGGGGGATGTTGGGCCTCGTATATACTTGCCCATGTTTTCATCATAAAATCTCACTATTTATACCCTAAAACCCTAGGTTTTAGCCCGTGTCTGCATACCCTAATTCCATCGCTGCGCCACCAAATACTCTCTATGGTTGATTATCATCAATTTTTCTTTAATTCTCAATGATTAAATATGAATATGTCATGTTTTGCGATGACATTTTTTAGTACACATTTATCCACGAGTTCCATCGCTAAAATCACTCTGAAGCCGATTTAAGGATGATTCTAATTTAGGGCTTTGGCACTTTCGGCATGCTTCAAGGAAAACCAAGGGATTTTGGTCCCAAAAATAATGTTTTAATACTTCCCATGCATTTTATTTCACCCGAGGTCGCACATGTGGGTCCCTAGGAGTTGATTAACAAATCTTGCTCAAAAATGTGCAAAGTTTCCAAAGCGCATGTTTGACCTCGATGTGTGTGCATACGGAGGTGAATATATAAACTATAATCAAATACAGGTTTTATTAAAAATATAACTTAAATTATTTATATCCAAAACGATTTCACCATATTCGAATTTTATAAAATTTATGCGGTCTTGGAGGTAGTTTTGTAAAAAATCACTTGTTTTCGAGTTCTAGAACATTGCAAAAAAAGCCAAACAACCAACTTTGGGCATGTGAGTTCGGGGATCGGATTAGAATGAAGTTGTAAATACGAGAGGTTTTTTTAAACATAAATTAGTCTCCCACTCAAACCTTTTTTCCAAACTTCCTCATGATTAGGGCTATACTAATGTCTTTTAGGTCGTTAGATTTAAAAATTGTTCAACTTTCTGGGAATTGAGGAAAATGAATAATTCGCCTTGTAAAGTCTTATAAATGGCTCAGCCATGGTTTGTGTTGTAAGCTTGGGAGGGTTTTTGAAGGAGGAGGATGAAAAGGTGTGAACATTAGACAAAATAATGAAGGAATGTATATAGTGAACATGATTTGAATCTTAATACAATTTGACTTTTCCATGAATTCTTTGTAAATGTTATGGTTTTTAATATTTAGACATTGATTTGATTAGGACTTGCTCCGGGGGTGGCAGGATCCACCATACTTTGGAAGAAAATTTTGTAAACATCATGGGGATAGAGAGGTAGCGTGTTTGATTTAGATCTAGGTGCGTGGATTTTATTTTGAAAGCTTAATTGTTAATTAGATCTCCTGTTTTGATTATGTACTTAAGACTGTAATTTGTTTGTTTTCTTAAAATTAAATAGACATATCATTTCAACTCATTACAGAAAGCTAATGAATGGTGTTGATCAATTATTTGTGCATGAATAGCCATTTGTTACGGAGTTTATGATTGAAATATTTAAAGTGCTTCTTAATTGGATAAGCAGGGATGAATTTAACCCCATTTGTTTTAAATATGAATTGGAAATCTATTATGTGTATTGATTTTTCACTTGTAACATTGTGTTTGGAAACCAAGTATTTGAAAGCAATGCAATGAGACCATTAAATCATTGTTTGAAGTTGTAGTTTGAATTTGAAATTCATTATGATTGTAGTTAGTTATTGGTAGAACCATTCGCCGATGTGCTCATGTTTGAATGATTTGTGGAGTTTGATTAAAGTTTAGATGGATAGTTTCTTATTTTGTAGTCTCTTAGATCTGAAGCATATGTCAATTGAAATCTTGGTTTATGATTATTTTGAAGCAATTGGCAAAGTGGTGTGAGAGGTTAGTTTGAATGCTTATTTGATTTGTTTTATGCATCCCAAGAATTAGATTAGTTGAAGTCTTCTTTGTTCATTGTAGTTTAAAATCATTTGAATGAGTGAATTTTAGTGGGATTAGATTTAGCATAATTTTGGTATCATTAATCTGATTGGCTTCTAAGATTCTTGTATTTAGATTAAATAGATTTTAGTATTTAAATTGAGATTTTCATTTAGATTCAAATCATTTCAATGTTAATTTGTATTGCTTCATTTATGATTAATTAGAGTTAGTTTCATTTGCAACAAATTTCATATTTTGGGCTTTGTGTTTCCTCAATTGATTAGCTTCAATAGAAATAAAAATTTTATTACTTAAACAACAGGTTTATTCCACTATAGTCTGGGTTATATGCTCTAATCCTTTGCATTCCCCTACGGTTGTGCATAAACTTACGACCACAGATTGATAATTTAATGGAAATCATAGCAATATATTTCTTAATGTTACCACTTCTGAAACATTGTTCCCCGACTATGGAACCATATTCCTCTACCATGGCATCAACCACTAGGTATACACTTCTTCCTCAAATGAGGATGGCTCTATCTCAACTATCTCACTCATCGAGTCCATGTACCCGGTGTATGAATCTAGTGATCTCTTACTATGATGTGGTTTCTTACATTCATCATGCAACTAATATTTAACTTCCCTAGTGCGCTTCCTTCCTTCTCTAGATGTTTGCTGAGTGGGTGCTTTCACTCTCACGCTCCTCTACATGTGGCTTCCTCACAACCTTCTAAAGGTTCTTCCTTTCGTTAACAACTCCTAATTTATAAATTGAAGCTCCCTCTCACGGGAACATCTCCATGACCTTCTCTTCATCTAACCTTCACATCTCTACGAATATTTTTCATCCTGTGAGATGGAAGGTACACCTGATAGTTGTGAGGTATATTAGTGTACCCCAAAAATATGCCCAACTCTGTTGTTAGTTCTAGCTTTTTCCTTGCATCCTTGGAAACATGACAGTAAACTGATGAACCAAAGATCTGAGAAGCCAGACACATCTAGTTTCTTCCCTAAAAATATTCTTACGAGTGTCATCCCAGAATTCAATGATGAATCTGATTACACACATATCTAGTTGTGATGCATTATTCATGCGACAAGTGAAATGTTAGGCCACGATCATGCAACATTGCCTATGAAACTCCCATAATACTTCTATTCATCCTCTCGAAACTCATTTACGCTTTTTTATGGGGTGTTATTAATTCTGTCAAATTCCTTCTTTTCCACGAGAATTTCTTGAACTCATCGGACAGATATTCTCCTATTGCTCATGAGCCTTCACTTTCTTGCCGGTATCTTTCTCAAAAAGTGATTTAATTTCACAAAATTTGGAGAATTTGCAGTATTTCTTCAAGAAGAAAATCCATCACTTACGTGAGAAATCATCTAAAAATATAAAATAATGCATGTGTTTGGACGTGGAGGATGTCGAGAAAGGTCCATACACATATGAGTGAGATATTTCGAGGATTTCTTGTGCTCTATTTTCGTTATCATGAAGGGTGGATTTAGTGTACTTCCCCAGTGTACACCCTTTGCATGTATCTCGCTGCTCTAGTGCACCATTGGGAAGTCCTGTAGAATTTTTTTACATGATATTCAAAGCTCCATGGTGCAAATGGTAAAGTCTCCTATGTCATAATTAAACAATGTCTTGGCTTTGCACCTTCTCTGCTTTCGTGCTCAAAGCAACACAGTATTCTACATCCAATTTGTAGAGGTTCTTCAATTGAACCACAATTCGATTCACTTGTCTCGTGGAAATGTGATGAAGGAAATCCTTTCCTTTCCTAAATATCACATCGTAGCCACGATCTTCCAACATAACAACTGAAACTAAATTCTTCTTCAAACCCAAAACATACATGACATATTTTAATGTGAGAGGAGAATGAGACTCCCTCTGAAAAGTAATTGCATTGATGTCGTTCATTCTATACCTTCCATCATCTCCCATATCGATGTGCATCTGGAGGTCCTTCTCCTCCAAGTCACTAAAAAATTATTTGTTTCCCATCATGTGGAATGAGGATCCACTATCCAGATACCACACACTACCCATCATCAATGTCACCATGATGTAATGAGGGTGAAATCCAACTCCAATTGTGAACCTAGAGCTTCACCTGCCACTCCTCCTGAGGACTTCTTGTCGGCCTTCTTGTGCAAACACTTCGTGGCATAGTTTCCCAGCTCATGACAGTGAAAACATTTAATATTTGACAAGTATTTCTTCTTACCTTCGTGAGCAGACTCTTCTTTGGAATGGGATTTATTCCCTTTCCCTTTATTTTCCTTTCTAGCCAAGGCACAGTTCTACTCATCTACAACCTTGGATGAGGTCCCATCTCTGGTGTTCCACCTGAACTCTTCTTGTACCAAATATGACCATAACATTTCCCAGTTTGGTAGCTTCTCCCTCCCATTGATTAGATCCAAGTTGTGTCAGCTCTTAGAAAGGCCTAGAAGTGCTAGGATTACCAGATCATCTTGTACAACCATAACACCAACAATCCCAATTTCATCATGACATTGTGTGAACATGTCGAGGTACTATGGTATTATGTCACCCTTCTGCATCTTGATATTCCAAAGCTTGTCTTTGAGTATCAGCTTCTTGTGGTCGCTATTGTTCTAGAAATAATATGTTAATGTTTTCCACATTGCATATGGTGCTTCTTTCCTGTGGATATTAGAGACAATATGGTCTCGTACTCCCTCCAATATGATCCTCCTCGCCTTAGCGACACTCTTCTTCCACTCTGTTAGATCCTAGGAATCAGCTGGTGCTGGTTTCAAGACATCATTATTAATGAATTCCTTCAACCCATTATCTTCCATGACTGCTTCCATCTGGTCCTTCCAAGCAAATTAATTTGAGATACCCCGATGGGCATACTCAAGCCTTAGACCATAGAACGCCATCTTGCTACCTATGAATAATAGATCTGCAAACTCATTCCTCCTGCAAAGATAACTTTGAATTCTCTTCTCTACTGTGATTCTATCTCTCATACCATGTAGAAATTAATTGTAGATTCAATATGCTCATGTAATGTTCTAAAACATAAGACAAATCTACTTCTACTCATATGTGGAAATAAATTCACGATTGATAAGAAATATCAAAAACATGTGACATGAATCAATTAACACACGTAACATGAGGATATGTTTAAGGAAATCCATTGCTAAAAACCCATTCCCATTTGTATTGCATTAATCAAAAAATATAGAAGAAATACAATGCTCATTTAAGCATGAGAAACCTACGCACAAGTATAATCTATCTCCCTTATTCACAAGCTTGCTTTGGCCAATACTTCACCAATTATGCTGCTTTCAAAGATCCTATTTCCTTGCGTTGTTTCCTTGGGGCTTCACCCTGCCCATTAGGGAAATTTTTCATCCATAAGCGCACAATTTTTTGGGAAAAATCTTGAGAGGGAGGTGAATCGGTATTTAAATTTGAACCATTTTTCTTTTCTTTCTCTTCAAACCATATGTTACGGTACTACATTCAACATGTATGACTAGATATCTTATTATGTCTTTACTTAGAGCATTGCATCAGATAAGCATTAAGCTTGAACAGAATAGAACAAACCATCAAATATAAACAGCACATATGAACACCAGAATTTAAGGTGGAAACCCAATTTGGGAGAAAACCACCGCTGTTGTAATCTCAATCTTCAATATTTGTTATAGAGAAAACTTCTTACAATATATGCTGGTGCAGACTTATACCAGCACGCAGTCACCCACCTACAGAAGGCTAAAACCTTCTCTCGTTTACCAGCTACCACTGGAAGGGAGCTACAACCCCCTTTCTAAAGGCTTCGATCCTCGACACTACTGCAGACCACGTTTCATCAATTTTCATACTGGATCCACTAGTTTCCATACGACATACCTTGTCGGTCACCAGATTTATTTATTTTCTATATACTCACACGAGTTCTTCATAATTTCGTCCGTCATTCGAATCAGAGATTTATCATCGTCAGATCATTCTATCCATGGGTGCATCGTAGTTTCAGATTTATCAGTTAAGAACATAGCTCGCCCATACAGATATTCCTTGGAGAAATTTTTCATTCACAACCCTTACAATGCACACCCGTTCTTTATTTTTCTTCTCCTTATATAGTTTTCTCTTTATTAAAACCATGAGGCAAAACCACGAGCCTGCTAATGGTATTCCTCCATCGGTATTCCTTTTAGTTTCCACGAGAGGCTTTTTGATCTTTTTAATTTTTATTTATCAATTACAAAAGAAATTGACAAATAAATATATTTACAACTTTTGAATTCCCAAGCCTTATGTCTAAAGTTTAACCCTTCGGAATTTATAGAAATATCCAACGCTTCCAAATAAATTAATCTTATGATAAACCTTTCACCCCGGGCCCACATACATAGTCAATAGCCAATCCAATATGCCCATCGTACCACAGTAAACTTCGCGCAAGTCCAATTTCCGATCAACGTTAGATTAGCAAGCTTCTAGATCAACGACGTATATACATATCGCTCTACCTCCGATGCCGAAAGTTAACGTGCGATGGTCCGTTATACCTGTGTTAATCTTCGCACATCTTCAACAAATGACAACCATCCGATGACTCCTTCCCAGATCAACGGTGCTCAACGATATCACTGGGTGTCCTGGGCTGAACTATAACGCACGATGGCGCACAATGAAAAGTGGTTTAGTAAAATCGTACAGGGACGCGTGTTGCCCGTTCTATGGAATCGCTCCCCACCTCTTGAATATCGCTTGCCCGTTGAAAGCGGTGCGATGAAAACCATAAACCACCTTCACTATTCCTCCTTCATGGTTCCTCCCTTCGCTCAAGGTTCCGTTCATGATTCTAAAGGGTTATTCTGGGTTTGCGCTATAACTCTGGTCTATCTTTGGCAGGATTTCCAATATTCAACGAACAAATGTAGTTCTCTTCCGACGGGATTTCCTTACAAACATTAACTCGTGACAATTCAATGTCATTATTCAATTCTGCTATGATATATATAACATATCATCCTTCCATTTTAGAGTTCTATCCTGTCACAGTTCCGCTTCTACTTGTACATGCAAAAACATCATATCTCTGCCACCATTAAGTTCTTCAATGGATACACTGAATGCCTCGAGAGCCCCTCATATATTCAGCCAAGTAGTTCCACGACTGCAAATATCAAACTAAGCCAGTTCTTCATTACAAGAAGGTTTCATCCTGGAATTCGAATCCTACCACCATGATTCCTCAACAGGGTTTCAATTTTAACTCCATACGCAGAGACTCATACAGAGGTTCAGGGGATTCCACACAAGAATTACATCAGCCAGTACACATATAATACACATATCCCTAACTTTGCAACAATGATTTCATTCCTCTCTAGGCACCAAAGGTATCCTCTGCCCATTATGAAATTGATCACACAGGTCATATATATTCCAGATTTACTCAACCATACTTAGCACAATTTCACAGTTCTTCATTAACATATACAAATCTTGACCAGATATTCAATTTGTCCTTCAATCTATTACCTTGTCTCTTCCTAGCAGCTTTCCCTTTTGTCATCTCCTTTGAAAATTGTATTAAACCCCTAATTCAACTCTACTGCTCTATCTCTAATTCTTATGTTTCATATGTTGCCTCTGCTACCCTCTCTGTCTCATTTGCCTTAGCTACCTCTCTGTTTCTTTTGCCTTATGGATAGTTTAGGTGTTGCTCCTGTCTTTGCCAATTCCTTTGCCATCAATGACAAAATTTCCAACAATCTCCCCCTTTGGCATTGATGGAAATAATCTTCCTATGATGGCATTATAGAAGCCCTTTGTTTCTTTTCCTCCCCCTTTGACATCAATGGCAAAGAGTTTGACAATGCCATGCTCCCCCTGAGATCATGTTGCATCTTCACAATATAACAAGATGACTTATAAATGCCAACAATGCATCCTTTTCATATGACCAATGCTCCCCCTTAGCCTGTGCATTCAGAGATGCCCAACAACACCTCACAACCAATTTAATCTTTTGTATTTAAGTAGACCTGATCCTCTGCATGGAAGAGACTACTCCTAGTTTCTGTCTGAGATATTCGAACGCTTCCCTGGGTAGAGGTTTGGTAAATATATCAGCAACTTGTTCTTTGGAGGAAACATACTCCAATTTCACCTTTTGTTCAAGTATTTGTTCACGTAAGAAGTGATATTTGATGGGAATGTGCTTGGTATTGGAATGCATAACAGGATTCTTTGAGATACTGATGGCACTTGTATTATCACACATAATGGAGATAGGAGGTGAAAACTTGATTTGAAAGTCTTGTAGAGTTTGCATCATCCAGAGAATTTGAGTGCAACATGATGTTGCAGCCACATATTCTGCTTCTGCTGTAGATAAGGCAATGGAGCTTTGCTTCTTGCTAAACCAAGATACTAACCGGGGCCCCATAAAGAATGCACCACCACTAGTGCTTTTCCGATCATCAACACTTCCAGCCCAATCTGCATCAGTGTATGCATGAAGAGTAATATCATCATTCTTTGGATACCATAGTCCAAAGTCTTGGGTTCCTTGTAGATATTTGAATATCATTTTCACAGCCTGAAGATGAGATTATTTTGGGTTAGTTTGGAATCGTCCAACAATCCCAACTGCATGCATAATGTCTGGTCTTATCCCAGTGAGATAAAGTAAACTTCCTATCATAGATCTGTATTCTGGTTGATTTACGGTGGGGGAATCATCATTAGAACTGAGATTACATCCGGTTATCATTGGTGTACTTACAAGTTTGCAATCTTCCATGCCATACTTCTTCAGGATTTGCTTGAGGTACTTTGCTTGTGATAAGAATATACCATCTGTTGCTTGTTGCACTTGCAAGCCAAGAAAGAATGTTAGTTCCCCAAGTAAAGACATTTCAAATTCTTGCTGCATATCAGAAGCAAATTTCTGACTCATAGACTCTTTATTACTTCCAAAAATGATATCATCGACATATACAACCACAATCAACAATTTTTCATTTTCAGTTTTTGTGTACAAGTTGCTATCAGCAGACCCCTTTGAAAATCCTTGTTGATGAAGATATTTGTCAAGACGATACTACCATGCCCTTGGAGCTTGTTTGAGACCATATAGAGCCTTTTTAAGTCTACAAACAAGTTTTTCATCATTTCCCAAAATGAATCCTTCTGGTTGTTCTATATAAACTTCTTCTTCTAAATCACCATTTAGAAAAGCAGATTTAACATCCATTTGATAAACTTTGATTTGTTGGAAGCTTGAAAAAGCAAGAAACATTCTTATGGCTTCAAGTCTGGCTACAGGAGCAAAGGTTTCTTCAAAGTCTATACCTTCTTGGTGAGCATACCCCTTGCAAACAAGTCTAGCTTTATTTCTTATAACATCCCTATTCTCATTTAACTTGTTTTTGAATATCCATTTAGTTCCAATGACATTTTTGTCATGAGGTCTTGGTACTAATTCCCAAGTGTGATTCTTTTCAATTTGATCAAGCTCTTAATTCATGGCTTGAATCCAACATTCATCTTTGCTAGCTTGATTGACATTGTGTGGTTCAATAGTGGATAGAAATGCCAGATAGCTAGAAGATCCCACAAGAGTCCTTCTTGTTTGTACACTTGATCCCTTTTCTCCCAAAATTTGAGATTCTGGATGATTCTTTTGAACATATCTAGATGGAGCTTTTTTAGATAAATCATCTTCAGGTTCTTCATTGGGTTCACTATCTATATCATTCCTATTTGATGTAGAAGGATATATGTCATCATCGTCTTCATCTGTTGTTTGTTTTTCTTCTTTTGGAGCTGCAGGAGACTCATCAATAACAACATCAATACATTCAACAATATTCCGAAGTCTTTTATTGTAACATTTATATGCCCTACTCCTAGAGGAGTAACCAAGAAATATTCCTTCATCTGCTCTGGGTTCAAACTTGCCAATTTTTTCATCATTATTCTTGATAAAGCATTTTCTTCCAAAAATTCTAAAATGCTTTACAGTGGGAGGATTACCATACCAGAGTTCATATGGAGTTTTATCACTATTTACACGAACATGTGCCTTGTTGAGAATGTTTACTGCTGTATGTGCTGCTTCTCCCCAAAATGTGTTAGGTGTTCCGGAATCATCAAGCATAGCTCTAGCCATTTGTTGAACTGTTCTATTCATTCTTTCTGCAACACCATTTTGTTGTGGAGTTCCAGCTACAGAAAACTGTCTTTTTATGCCATGTTGTTCACAAAATTCAAGGAATTCATCTGATGTATATTCTCCTCCTCGATCAGATCTAAGACACTTGATTTTTAGATCTAATTCATTTTCAACCAGTGCTTTGAAGATCTGAAATTTATCAAATGCTTCATCTTTGTGTTTAATCAACCCAATCCAACACATTCTAGAGAAATCATCAATAAATAAGATATAGTATCGTTCACCACGTGGTGACTTTTTCCTCACAGGTCCACATATGTCAGTATGAATGAGTTCAAGAGGCTTACTTGATGATCCTTCCTTGGCATTAAATTGTACTCTGGTTTGTTTACCAAATTGGCAAGACTTGCATATGATATTTTCGGGTAGAGTAATATTGGGAAGATCACGGACAACTTTAAGTCTGCTTGATTTGTTGATCTGAGAGAAGCTTAGATGCCCCAACCTTCTATGCCATAGCCAGTTTTCTGAAGATTTACTCAAGTAACATTGTTCTTTGCAGTTCTTCAATACATACAGGTTTCTTGGAGTTCTTTTTCCTTTTATAATTGTTTTACCTGTATCAAGATCACGTACCACACATTCTTTTGAACTAAAGACAACTTCAGTTCCTTGATCACACATTTGACTTACACTTAACAAGTTATGCTTTAATCCATCCGCATACATGACTTCATTGGCTTTCACCTTTTCTTTTAGAAAAACAGACCCTTTTCCCTTAATGACTGCAGGAGTATCATTTCCAAATGTAACATTATTTTCTTTTTCTAGAGCACTATATGCAAGAAGTTTGGTTTTATCACCTGTCATGTGTCTTGAGCATCCACTATCAATGTACCATTGGTTTTCTTCATCTTCTGCAAATAACACTATGCCACAATTTTCAACCTGTAATTCCTTCTTTTTCCATACTTTGGAGCTTGAAGGAACATGTTCTTTTGGCTGAACTTTGCTCCTGCATTCAGATTCTTCATGGCCAAAATTATTGCAATAAGCACATTCAACTTCATTTTGAAGAGGAGAAAATTTGTTATAGGTATTCTTCTTTGTTACAATATCAATCCTTTTCTTTCTTGCTTCTCTTGTCATGATAGTTTTATATGCTACACATTGAACAACTTTATGACCAAAATTGTGACATGAGAAACATTGTCCATTGAAGAAGAAATTTCTGCGATCATAAAATCTTCTACATGAATTTACCTGTTGATTGGTGTTTCTTTGAAAGACATTCCTGTTAGTGTTCTTTTAATTGAGATGATCATGCTTTACCTGTAAAGATTCTTTATTCCCTTGCTGAGTGGCAGCATGTTGTAAACCAGCTGTAACTGCTTTTAGATAATTTGGTGCTGAAGCCTGAGAAGATTCTCCGATATATCCAAGACCTGTCTTTATAAGAGGAGAACGTTGTACCTTGATAATCTCATCTAAGGTTTCAGACCCTTTAGCAAATCTAAGATTCACAGTCTTTACTTTCCCAAGTTCTTTTCTTAGATCTACTACTTCACATTCTAATTTCTCATTGTGTTTCTCTTTATCTTCAAGCTGATTTTTCAGAGTTTCTATGATTATTTTGCTCTCTTCTAAGCAAATTTTGAGTTTATTGTTTTCATTAAGAAAATCACTGTCTTATAGAGCATCCACAAAAGTATCCTCTTCTTCTCTAGATTCTTTTTCAAATGCCATGAGAAGTCTCAGATCTTGTTCATATTCTTCCTCACTATTAGATAACCCCTCACTATCTTCATGAGTATAGTAACTCCTTTTAGAGCTAATATGATTCTTATTCCTTCTTGCTACTTCCTGCCCCTTTTTATGTGTTTCTTTATAAGGACACTTAGCAGCATAGTGACCAACTCTTCCACAATCAAAACATTTGAAAGGAAGCTTACCTCTGAATCGTCCTGTGCCAAGTTGAAGTTTCTTTACGAAGTTTATCTCATCTTCTTCTGAGATATATCCTGATCCTTCTGTTATTTGTACTTCCTTTCCTTTTGTAGAAGTTATAAAGACTGCTTCTTTGACTTCAGATGGTCCTCCTCTTCTCATTTCATATGCAGTTAGTATGCCATGAAGTTGCACCACAGTAAGATTTTGAAGATCCTGCTTTTCTTCAAGAGCAGAAACTTTTGACTCAAATTTTTTCGTTAGTGATCTTAAGACTTTCTCAACCAAAGTAGATTCGGTTATTGTTTCTCCCAGATTTCTCATACGATTTACAATATCATCAAGACGTAAAAAGAAATTGGCAATGCTCTCCTCATTATCCATTTTTATATTCTCATATTGAATTCTGAGAGTTTGGAGTTTAGCACTTTTTACCTTTGCATCACCTTCATAACTTAGAATAATTTTCTCCCATATTGCCTTTGATGTATTCAGCTGCATGAATTTGACAAATTCTGATTCAATTAGACTTCCCAATAGAGCATTGACCACCTTTGCATTTGTTTCATAATTCTTTCTTTCCATCGGATCTGTTGGTACTGCAGCTGGATATTGATATCCTCCTTCAACAATTGCCCATACCTCTGCTCCCAGAGACTGAAGATAGGATCTCATCCTTGTTTTCCAGAAGATTAAATTGTTTTCGTTAAAGAGCGGAGGCCTGATAGATGTTGTTCCATCTTGATTGCTCATCTTGCTTGATCTTCCTTCTAGCAGCTAAGCTTTTTCAGAAGGACCTGCTCTGATATCAATTGTTGGGAAAAATATTGAGAGGGGGGGTGAATCAGTATTTAGGGCTGAACAATTTTTCTTTTCTTTCTCTTAAAACCATATGTTACAGTACTGCATCCAACATGTATGTCCAGATATCTTATTATGTCTTTACTTAGAGCATTGCATCAGATAAGCATTAAGCATGAACAGAAATAATAGAACAAACCATCAAACATAAACAACACATATGAACACCAGGATTTAAGGTGGAAACCCAATTCGGGAGAAAACCACCGCTGCTGTAATCTCAATCTTCAATATTTATTATAGAGAAAATTTCTTACAATATATGTTGGTGCAGACTTATACCAGCACGCAGGCACCCACCTGCAGAAGGCTACAACCTTCTCTCGTTTACCAGCCTCTCCTGGAAGGGAGCTACTACCCCCTGCTCTCGTTTACCAGCTACCACTGGAAGGGAGCTACAACCCCCTCTCTGAAGGCTTCGACCCTCAGCACCACTGCAGACCACGTTTCATCAATTTTCATACTGGATCCACCAGTTTCCATATGACATACCTTGTCGGTCACCAGAATTATTTATTTTCTGTATCCTCACACCAGTTCTTCATGATTTTGTCCGTCATTCGAACCAGAGATTCATCATTGTTAGATCATTATATTCATGGGTGCATCATAGTTTCAGATTTATCAGTTAAGAATAGAGCTCGCCCATACAGATATTCTTTGGAGAAATTTTTATTCACTACCCTTACAATGAACACCTCGTTCTCTATCTTTCTTCTCCTTATATAGTTTTTCCTTTATTAAAACCATGAGTCGAAACCAAGAACCGCTAATGGTATTCCTCTGTCAGTATTCCTTTTATTTTATCCCACGGGGCTTTTTGATTTCTTTTTAATTTTTATTTATCAATTTAAAGAAATTGACAAATAAATATATTTACAACTTTTAAATTCCCAAGCCTTATATCTAAAGTTTAACTCTTCGGACTTTATAGAAATATCCAACTCTTCCAAATTAATCTTACGATAAACCTTTGACCCTGGGCCCACATACATAGTCAATAGCCAATCCAATATTCCCATCGTACCACAGTAAACTTCGTGCAAGTCCAGCGTCCGATCACCATTAGATTAGCAAGCTTCCAGATCAACGACGTATATACATATCACTCGACCTCTGATGCCGATCGTTAACATGCGATGGTCCGACGTACCTGTGTTAATCTTCGCGCATCTTCAACAAATGACGACCTTCCGATGACCCCTTCCCAGATCAACGGCGCTCAACGATATCGCTGGGCGTCCTGGGTCGAACTATAACGCGCGATGGCGCATAGTGAATAGCAGTTTTGTAAAATCGTACAGGGACGCGCGTCGCCCGTTCTATGGAATCACTCCCCACCTCTTGAATACCACTTGCCCATTGAAAGCGGTGTGATGAAAATCATAAACCGCCTTCACTATTCCTCCTTCGTGGTTCTTCCCTTCGCTCAAGGTTCCATTCATGATTACAAAGGATTAGTCTGGGTTTGCACTATAACTCTGGTCTATCTTTGGCAGGATTTCCAATAATCAACGAACAAATGTAGTTCTCTTCCGACGGGATTTCCTTACAAACATTAACTCATTACAATTCAATGTCATTCTTCAATTCTGCTATGATATATATAACATATCAACCTTAAATTTCGGAGTTCTATCCTATCACGGTTCCTCTTCTACCTGTGCATTCAAAAACATCATATCTCTGCCACCAATAAGTTCTTCAATGGATACACTGAATGCCTCGAGAGCCCCTCATATATTCAACCAAGTAGTTCCACGACTGCAAATATCAAACTAAGCCAGTTCTTCATTACAAGAAGTTCTCATCCTGGAATTCAAATCCTACCACCATGATTCTTCAACAGGGTTTCACTTTTAATTCCATACGCAGAGAGAGGTTCAGGGAATTCCACACAAGAATTACATCAGTCAATACACATATAATACACATATCCCTAACTTTGCAACAATGATTTCATTCCTCTTCGGGCACCGAAGGTATCCTCTGTCCATTATTAAATTGATCACACAGGTCATATATATTCCAGTTTTACTCAACCATACTTAGCACAATTCCACAGTTCTTCATTAACATATACAAATCTTGGCCAGATATTCAATTTGTCCTTCAATCTATTACCTTGTCTCTTCCTAGCAGCTTTCCCTTTTGTCATCTCCTTTGCAAACCTTATCTTACAAACCTTATTAAACCCCTAATTCAACTCATCTGTCTCTAATTCTTTTGTTTCATCTGTACTTGCCTACTTCCTCTGTCTCTTTTGCCTTAGCTACCTCTCTATCTCTTTTGCCCTTATGGATAGTTTTTGTGTTGCTCCTGTCTTTGCCAATTCCTTTGCCATCAATGACAACATTTCCAACACAATCCATATAGGTCCTTCTCTGACTGCATGCACCACCTGTATAACTTGGGTAATTATACAACTTATAGTACACTGACCTTGAACTCCAATCTAAACTGGGTAACTTGTAGATCATGCATGCATGATTTAATTATGGTTGATTTATCAGTTAACTGGTTGATCGCTGAGTAAACACCCCACTACTAGATTTCCCACTATTTCCTCCAACAGTTGGAACTAGTTTAACTAATTTTAACTTAGATTAACTGAATTAAATTATTACAACTCAAATTAAACTCAACCTAGGCTCCTAAAATTTAGGAGACACTCTACATGACTCAAGTTAGGCCCTCAACTCGAATTAATTGAGCCAACTAAGTCAAACTAACTTAGTTAACATTCTTGTTGCCTTGTGACGTGGAATTACAATTTTCTCCTAATTTAATTCAAGGGAAAATTAAATGAGGATTTTCTTGTTGCCATTTTCAACACTACTAGATACTCTCCATTGAATTTGGTCCATGATTATTTTATCTCAGCGTTGTATTGGTAGGTGAAGCGAGCTTCTAGTTCTTCTTGTAGAGGTGGCTCATGGATATTTATTTATTTTCTCACTTTTGGAGAGGAAAATATGTTCTTTGATTTCTACCAAGATTAAGACTTCCTCATATGAATAGTTTTTATATTTGTTGCTAGAATTTGAGGATTTCTTGCGAAACAATTTTTAAAATCCTTATCCAATCCCAAGTTTCCTCTTGTGGATGATAAATCTTGTATCATAATCATGGAATAGTGTACATGGTTCTTATATCACCTTAAAAAAAAAACTTAAATGAATAAAATCATATACATAGAAAATTGAAGCAATTTGAAAAAAGAAAAAAAATTCATATACGAATTCCCTTATGTTACTAAGACCCTCTCGTGCGTCGAAATTCCAAGAAATTTTCTACTTCTCATGAAATCAAACTGAAATCAAGAGACACAAACTTCTACTATTCTGCGGAAAGGAAAATACACGATAGAAACACATGCAATAACATGAAACTATAAAAACACAAGGAACAAAATGGTTTTACAAGGGAACCAAATTCCTGATCCTCCTACTCATTGACCTAATCTAACCAACACTTAGCCAAAATAGGCTTTTCTTTCCTCCCTGTTCCTTGCACAATCCTTGAGAAATTAGCCCATAAAAATAGTAAAATTCCATGTTTCCTTGCACAATGTGCAAAGGTACCACTGCTCAATGCAAAAAGAAAATTACCTCCAACTAGCAAACAATTGATAATTAAAATGTAAATTTTCTTGCACTCCAAGTAGGAAATTTGAATTCCATCCATGAATGGGACTATTTTTATTAAATTTATTAGTTAGCTTCTGAGATCAATGAGTTAAAAAGTGACTATAACTATTACTTGCGATTCAGTACTAACTCCATTAAAGACTAGAGCTCAATTATCTGAGTTTAACTAACAATAACTCCACTAGATTGCAAAATTTTAGAAATCAACCCATGCACAACTCTACTTATAGCCTATAAATCGAATTTAATAACTTAAATAGGATACAAACCCATGTCACTCTAGCTAACTGTAATCCGAGTCATCTTGTTGACATGGAAAATCAAATTTCTGCATTTGACTAAGGTACAAGTCAAATGAAGCCTTTTCTTGCTACATTTTAACACTCCCTATTAGCAAGAAAACAGTTATGCACCACCCCTATCCTGCTCCCATGGAACTTGAATTTTCCTCTTGACAATGTCTCTATCAAAATAAGTACATCCTACTCCTCTATGGGAATGTACTACAACATCATGATTCTCCTCTGTACATAATATCTCAAGTGATGGTAATTGACATCAATGTGATTGTACCTGTCATGAAATACTATATTTTCACAGAGTTTTATACAACTATGATTATCATAGTGAATAACAGTAGGATCCATATGTTGAATATAAACACCAACAATAATTATTCTCATCCAAATGGACTCACATGCTACTTGAATAGTATCCATATACTCAACCTCTATTGAGATGAGTGAAAATATCTTTGTTTCTTGCTATACGAGGAAATAACTATTAACCCAACACTAAATATAGCTCTTGAAGTGCTCTTCTTGTCTGATGGACTCCCTACCTAATTTCCATAAGTGAAGCCTTGGAGATTCACACCATCAGTCCTCCTGTACCATAACCCAAAATTTGTTGTGCCTCTTTTGTATCTAAGCGTATGTTTTGTTGCTTTCTAGTGAAGCTTGGTAGGCTTCACCATAAACTGACTCATCTAATTAACTGCATAACATTTCTCGGGCCTTGTATTTGCCAGATACATCAAGGACCCCACCAACTATTTGTAGATGGTAGAATCTAATGCCTCTCCTATAGAAGCATCCTCCTTGCTTCAGTTATTAGCTAGCGGAGTGTCCATAGGCTTGCAGTCCTGCATATGGAATATACGAAGTATTTTAGAGGTATACTTTCCACCAACTCAAAATAGCTCTCATCTCACCTTATACTACCTCCAAACCAAGGAATTAGTCCATCAAGCCCATGTCCTTCATCTTGAACTATCTTGCAAGTTCCTCCTTGCAAGGAATTTGGATCAACTTATCATCCCATGTGAGCATAATTCATCTACATACATGAATAGAATGATTTTCCATCTACAAAAATCCAATAGATATTGGCATTGATTCACTCCCAGATGGCCAATCCATTGAATGTATATATCCAAGTGTACCAAGCACGAGGTGCTTGATTGAGACCATAAAGGGATCTCACGGGTTGACACAAATGTGAGTCCTTTTTGATTCGAATATCTAAAACCTCATGATTATCTACCAAATCTCTTCCTCAACCACTCCATTAAGGAGAAAAACCTTCACATCCATTTGGTGGATATTCCACCCCATATGTGCAGCTAATACTAGAATGGTTTTGATGGAGGAGTATATTTCCATAGGGGAAAATGTCTCCTCATAATTAAATCCCTCTATACGTGAGAATCATTTTGGCCACAAATATAGCCTTGTACTTCTGCGAAATTTCATGGATGCATGCTTCCACTTTATATATCCATATGGAACCAACCAATGACTTGTTCTCCGGTATTCACAGTAGGGTAAAAATGCGAATGTGGGTTACACTTTTGTGAGAAACGCGGTCGGAAATTTCATTTTTCCCAACAGTTCGGCTGAAGTTTTGAAATTAATTTGGCTAAACTAATTCTGCCGTTTACAGTAACGGCGTGGGTAAATAGATTTTTGGCCGGAGATGGGAAAAACGACAACAAAAGTTTGGCCAAACTAATAGTCCGACTGAATTATTAGTTCGACCGAACTTTTGATAATAATTCGGCTGTAATTTTTCTTATAAATATACCGACCCCCAGACCGCAACAAGTTTCGGGTTTGTTGCCTTTTTTTACCATTTCTATCTGTCTCACTTTGTTTTTGTTTGTATCACTTTGTTTGTGTTTGCTGTTGCAGGGGCGAGGAGGTGAGAAGGTTATGCTCTATTTATTTTTTTTGTTTATTGTTTTTTTTTGTTTCTAATTTTTTATTTTCTGTGTTCGCAGGTTATTTGTAATCTGCGTCCTCAGCAATCCTCGACGATCTGCTGTCTCTTTGTCTCGATGTCTGCTCATTGCAACCTCGTCATCTCATTGTCTACTTGTTGCGGCCTTGTCGTCTTGTTGTATGCTCGTTGCGGCCTCGTCGTCTCGCTGTCTCGTTGTCTCCGAATTTCCAGGTAGATGAAAAAACCCTTTGATTCCTTTGCTTCATGGATGAATGGTGATGTATTTTCTTGTGCGGTCCCTAGATCTATGCTCCGAGTGATCCCCTTGAAACTTTATTTAATTTTATTTACCAATCGTGATACTATAACAAGGATATCATATTAGTAATGGTGATACTACAGAAGTATTGGTAAGGTTTATAAAGCATGATACCTATCCAACTTAATTAACTAGGTGCTTTTCCTTTTATGTTCTTGATTTTCCTTTATGTTCCTGCTTTTCCTTGATTCAAGAATAATTATTCTTGCAAAGGAAAACTCTTGGGGAACAAAATGTAAAAGAGATGTGTACCTAGAAACCTCTAGTTACCATTTATATCCTCGACCTGTCCACTCTCAAGGGTTAGATTCCTATGAACCGAAACAAAACAAAAAAAAATATCACACCGTTGAGAGATTCAATAAATTTTTACCAAACGCTAACTGCACGTGACCAAGGGAGTCAAGACCCCTATAAATCCGGTATAACCTGGAAGAAAAATCTGGCAACAACAGAGGAGATCAAGTTAACAAGTAAACAATGTGAACAATTTTTTTTTTTCAAAAGACACCTCCAGGTCTAAAAGAAAAAATAGATAAATAAACCAATACCTCCTCCATCATTAAGCAAACTCTTCCATCATTACAGAGCTGAGTGCCCCGAAAGCGGGTGGGGATGAGGAATGAGCGCAGAGAGCCGGAAAGGGAAACACATCACAACCACATTTATTTCAGTTTCTAAAGCTTCACACTCCTCAAATCACAACCGTAGATAGATGTTCAAACCAAACTTATTTTTTGGAGAATGAATAGTGGTTATCCATCCAAAAATTCAACAAACCTCCATACATCTAGTGTGGATATATGCATACTAGGGCTGGATAATATTTTTCTAGATTCTGATTTTCTTATTTTTATTGATTTAAAATTTAATAAAATGTGTGAGATGTATATATCTTGACAAATTTATTTAATTTTATTTACCAATTGTGATACTATAACAAGGATATCAGATTCGTAATGGTGATAAGTTACAAAAGTATTGGTAAGGTTGATCAAGCGTGATACCTATCCAACTTCATTAACTAGGTGCTTGTACTCAGCTTCATGATTACACTGGTGAAATGAGAAATACATATCGTTCTTTCCATAATTGATCTTGATTGAGCTATGTTCTTAGCTGAATGCTTGTAAATCTCCCAACCATATGCTTACTTATATAGTAGGAGTAAGCTAGCTTTCACTATGATATAGCTTTTCTTATACTCTATTAAACCATGTGTTTATCTGTATAGAGCTTACATGTCCATATTAACTCACATATGGGTAAATATAATGGTAATCACTCATTCCAATCACACTTAGTACTCAACATTATGTGGTTTCACTAAAGGTGCTTGTGTTTCCATAAGAGATACATGTTGTATTACGTTGATACTTCAGAATCACTAGTACTAATCAGCTTAGTAAGAACCATCATAACTAGCTTATGCTATCCATTATGTTCGAGCATACGTAATATCACAAAATAGGGAAATTCTACACTATCGGGAATATCTTAGATATTCAGGATGTGAGATCCACAGATAGACTCATATTTATATTATTTCATAAGCACATAGCCTTCAATTGAGTGAATCGACGAAAGAAGGAAGAATGCCTACACATTCCCAAGTGAGGAAAATGCGGGAGATAGACCACAGGAAACGTTATTTACGAAGTTGTGCATTTTCTTTGAGTGAATAACGTTGGGTTCCCCTAGAATATGATTTTAGGCCCTCACATAAAATGGGATCAGAAATAAATCCCTTTTGATATATTAAATGAGACCTCCCGACTACCCCTATGACTTAAAAATAACGAATCCCATGACTTGAGTTATGTGAAAATCTTTTGAAGCATGTAAAAAAAGCGTTATTTTATAAGGGTTTCTAAAATAGCATGATAAATTAATCTGGATTTAGAACAATACGCCAAAGAAAATGAGATATCTAACCTCCTTATTATATTATAAAAAGCTAGCCCGGCCAAGGTTCATAGAAACACATGTACAAGAGAGAAGATCTGAATATTCGACTATAAAATGCGGTCTTACTACAAAATTATGGGAATATATCTGGAAGCAAATACAAAATATGGATGAGGATCCCTTCCTCTATCTTTCTGGGAGAAGGGTTGGCCCTTTCCCTAGGAAACTAGCTCTAAAACAAGGGTCTTAACCCTGCTGCAGCAACTCTGCATAAAATGACGCATTTCCTGTAAGGGACTGTGCTGTAGGAGATGAGAACCACTTTGGCTTGCTTCCAAGATATGAAATATTCTTATAAATCTCCCTAGATGATTTCTCAAGAGAAGGAAGGCACCTTCTACTGATAAACAAACTCAGAAGTGGTGTAAGAATCCTCCACTGCAACAACCTGCAACTCAGCAATATCCTGCTATAGAAATAATTTTGGGACTGAAGAATGATGCTTGGCCTTGACCCTGGATGTGGAGCAATATAGGACAAGCTCTCCCAAGAGTCCTCTCAAGGGAAGAGGTGGGATTCCCGCTCGGGAACACCTAGTGCTACCTTGCTAAACAGCAAGGGGAAGCCAATTCTAAACAGACAAGAGCAAGAGATCGAAATAAAAAAGCATGAATAGCAAAGGCCTCCATCCTATCCATATATAGCAAGTGAACCTATCCTCAATGGGTCCCATCCACATGTGCCATCAAGCTCATGCAAGTTGTCCTCCACCAAAACTGCACTGTCCAACAAGGTGGTGCAATGTATCTAGACAGCTTTGTTGATTTGGTCAAACTTGACTGAATAAACATGTCCCCATCTCTGTTCACACCCAAGGGTGCTCAAATAAGCTGAGTATTCTTTCTCCTTTCACATTATGAGTGTTATTGATCCTTCTAAGGAGGTTAATGGGCCTCCCTACCCATTTATTCACCCACCTAGTGATGAAACAACTCTAATATTCCATTTAGCTTGAAAGCTAAAAATTTGGAATATTACAGTCCTCCCCTCCAAAATGTTGCTTTTCCTCAAGAAACTATATAAGGAGAGAAAAATCCTCCCCTCCTCTTCTTGGGGCCTCCTTATGAAAAGGTTTCCACCACTGCTCAACATGATCTGCTACAAATCTATCCTCCAATGTACCCTCCCAAGCATGCAAAACCATATGGCTCACATCATAGAAAGGTGGAAGATGTAAGTGGATACCTCCCTGCTGTCCAATGGACTCCTTAAGGTAGGAATGATGATGAACATGGGGAATATTATTCCCAATGAGTGACTCCCACACCCATACTATCATCCAAATGAAATGAGCCAATCTAGTCAGCTCAAAAAGATCCTCAACCCCCAGTTCATGCAATGTGTTGGGGTTGCATGGAGAGATCGGATCCTACCAACCAAGTGGTTTCTCTCCCCATTTATGATAAGTATGGGGCTGCTGCTGATCTTGGGCTGAAATTTCATGACCTCCAAGAGTGGCCCAAGCTACCCCATCAAACAAATAAACCATGAAGTGCCTCCTCCAAAAACTCAAGTTCTCCAAATGGCTTCTCCCACATGAAGAAGAGAGATGTAATTTGGAAATCATGGGCTGCCCATTTCTTCTCCTGAAACATGCATCATGCAAATTAGGGAGAATCATTCTCCCAATGGGCATCTTCAACTCATATCCCACTCTCCAAACAAAGCTTCTCATGAACATAGAGTTATCAGCAATACACAGAAGAAAAAACCAATAGAAACAAGTTGTCACATGACAACCGGAAAGTGGGTCAAGGTCCCACACAAGGAACCAGCATAGTGCATTTCTTTCCTGCATCAAATAAAAAAAAAACAAGTTCTTTTCAGCCACTTGTTTGCTACCACAATCATTTTACAAGATATAAACATGAAAGTACAAAAGGGGGTCAATGGTGCACACCAAAAATCATGTGGCTTCCCCCAAAACCACCCATGAGATAGCCAATATCAATGCTACAAATGGCTTCAAGTACATCATTATACAATATAAAAGAATGAATAATCCTCCTTGGTACAATATGCTGCTCATAAAAATACAAGAAGTACAAAACATTAGGTGAAATTGTACATTCTCCATCATGCACTTGAGGTCTTGAGTTGAAATGGCTCAACTGGAAATGCTCCCTTACTCCGAATGAGTAGGAAGGTGGTTGTGACATCCTCTCTATCACCATCCGGGCTATGAATCTCTCCATATGCTGAAATATTTCATGCTGAATGCCCTCCCAAATTAACTCCTCTGCCAAAGAGAGATATGCATCAAAATGCATGGAGAAGAAGTCCTCATGTGTTGCATGTAGCAGCTTCTCCTTGAGCTTAGAAGCTCTAGTCAAGAAGACTCTGCCATAAGAATAGATGATCATATCATCCACCATATATCTGTCATCTCCATCCGGACCATCAAGAATCATGCATGCACCGAGATCCTTGGATTACTCTATCAAAAGTTGAGACCTCCAATATGGATCAATCCTCCTAAGAGACAACGCTGATGATATATAATGTGAAGCTCTCCACATGTTGTTGTCTTCTCCTTTGACATTCCTCGTGCCAAATTCATCCTCCAAATTGTTGCCATGCCCATCATGCAGCTACTCATGCTAACAAAGAAGTAGTGACCTTTGGAAGTTGGCTTCCCATGAGAAGCTTTCCTCCAAAAATAATCTCCCAATCTTGGCCCAAGTAAGCATGAGTGGCCTCCATCTACTCCAATGTATGGAGGATTCCTTCCTCAAAGGAGGTACCCTTTGTTTCTCCAAATCCATGGAGCAACTCCCATGCACCATGAAGGTGTCGTCCTCCATGATTGCAGCAACCTCTGTCAGCGCAGTACAGATAGGTGGTGCTGAAAATGGAAGGATTTCCCCTTCCTCCTTGAGTTTATCCCAAACTCTCTGTGCTGCGCTAGAATCCTCCAAATTTTTCACCTCTCCGGAACCTAAGAGGGGTGAACCAAATGGCAAGATGCCTCTCATCATCTATAGATCAGGTGGCCTCCCAGGTGGAATGCTTCCATGTAGTGAGACATCAATGTCAAGAGTAGACTACACATATGGTTGGGCAACCTTGCCCCTACCCTTACAGCGCAAATTATTCTACCTCTTCCTTGCATTATCTTTCTAAAATAGAGAAGGGTGTGTGCCTCTCATCAAGTGATGTTGTTATTCCTACCTACCTTCTCCTTCCATCAATATCATCTCACAATCATGTTGCTTATTGATTTTACATTGCCTCCCATATGTGAGATCCTGGGGAAATTCTTGCAATGACACAAGAAACCCTCATGTTGGAGCATGTGCTCCTCCTTCCTCTACATGAGGCAGTAGATATGCTCTAGATGTGACAGTGTTGTAACCCCCATCCTTCTCTTCATATTCAATATGAATAGGAGGTAACTGCTCAATAAGAGTATCCTCCCTTGCAAAAGGACCCTTCATGCCCTTTTTTCCAAGGTTATGAAACAAATATCTTGCCTCCAGCAAGGTATCATGCAAGATATGACCTCTTCCAATAGGTGTCTGAAGTGGTTTTGAGTTTGCAGGTCTTCCCAACTTATGCAAAAGTTTCATTGGTTTGATTGTCTCATGTTTTGTATCAATTCTTTCAACCAATATTTTAGTGAAATTTGAAAAATAAGAAGTATTAACATTTTTCAATGAAAATGACTCAAACATCCACCAAGCATAGGCCTTACCTTCAAAGTGTAGCGCTGCAACTCTGATGGATTCTTCTTCAGAAACTAGGTGCTGCTGCAAATAAGTACACAACTCCTCCATCCAAGATTTGGCTGAGCAAGTTGGGGATCCATCAAAGGTAGATAGAGAAAATATATCCATGTCATGCAGTTTTCTCCTCTCCACCTTGATCTTGCAAAACTCCTTGAAAGTAATATGATCTCTAAACTTCTCAGTTTGAGATTCATACTCTTGCAGAAAATTGCTAAGAGTTCCCTTCTCTGGCATTTCCTCTTCTTTCATCTCTCTCACAGCAATCCTGGGCATTTGACTGTGTTGTGCATAATAGGATGTATCTGCATGCTCACACCTATCATGTACCAATTTAGATCTGGGTCTAGATCCAAACTCCTCAGGAGATTCCATCTCTCCTCTCATCTTCTTAAGATTTTCATTGATGAATTGTACATATTATGGAAGAAGCTGTGTAAGCCTATATTCCCTTTTTCCTCCACATAATGCAGTCTTATTTCTGTTCATCTCTCCTTCTCTAGATAGCTGCATGGCTGAGTTCCACAAGTTGAGCCAAGATTGAAGCTTTGATACCACTGTAATATCCCAAAATGGGGGAATTCTACACTATCGGGAATATGTTAAGATATTAAAGATGTGGAGATCTAGAAGATAGACTCATATTATGTGTTCATAAACACATAGCCATCAATTGAGTGAAACAACAACAAAGGAAGAATGCCTACACATTTCCAAGTGGGGAAAATGCATGAATTAGACCCTGGAAACATTATTTTTGAAGATCTGCGTTTTTATTGGGTGAAATAACATTGGGTTTCCTTAGAATATGATGTTAGGCCCTCACATACAAAAGGAGATCAGAAATAAATCCCTTTTGATATGTTAAACAGACCTCTCGGCTACCTAACAGCTTGAAAATAGCCAAATCCCATGACTTGAGTTATGTAGAAAAATACTGAAGCATGTACAATGTTATTTTATGAGGGTTTATGTAGTAAAATGATAAAATAACATGGATCTGGAACTTTATGGAACAATATGCTAAGAAAACATAGATCTGGCCTCGTTATTACATTATAGAGCTAACCCAGCAAGGGTTTCATGAAACACATGTACAAGAAAGAGCAGATCTGAATATTCAGCTCAGAAAATGCAGTCTTACTGCAACATTACAGAAATATAGCTGAATAATACAAAATATGGATGAGGATCCCTTCCTCTAGCTTTCCGGGAGAAGGGTTGGCCCTTTCCCTAGGAAACTAGCTCAAAAACAAGGGTCTTAACCCTACTGTAGCAACTATACATAAAATGACGCAATTCCTGCAAGGGACTGCACTGTAGGAGATGAGAACCACTTTGGCTTGCTGCCAAGATATGAAATTTTCTTAGAAATATTCCTAGCTTATTTCTCAAGAGAAGGAAGGCACCTTCTACTGAGAAACAGACCCGGAAGTGGTGTAAGAATCCTCCACTGCAACACCCTACAACCTTCGAAATATCCTGCTCTGATAGGATTGAAGAATTATACTTGGAATTGAGCCTAGATGTGAAATACGGAAAAGCATGGGGAAGAGGCCTCTCGAAAGGGAGATGTGGGATTCATCAGGAAAACTAATGCTTATGTGCTACCTTGCTAAACGGCAAGGGGAAGCCAAGTCTAAATAGACAAGATCGAAATCAAAATAAAAAAGCATGCCTAACGAGGCCTCCATCCTCCATATATAGCAAGTGAACCCTCGTCATTTGGGTCCCATCCACACATGTGTATCAAGCTCATGCAAGTTTCCCTCCACCAACCTTGTGTTGTCATCAAGTGGTTCAATGTATCTGACTTTGTTGACTTGGTCTGAGTTATTCTGTCAACATGTCTTATCTTTATTCACATAGGTGCTCAAATAAATTCTTATTCTTACACCTTTCACCTTAGGAGTGTTAATGATCCTTTTAAAGGAGTTAATGGGCCTCCCCTACCCTTTTATTCACCTACCCATTGATGAAACAACTCTAATATTCCATTTAGCTTGAAGGCTAAAAATTTGGAATATTCTGACATCATTGATTATTAGAAGCTTACTAGTTAAGATCAACTTACATCTTGGAGGTTATGTTTTAATAGTGGTAAGTGAAACATGACCCTTGTAACTATCAATATAAGTACCATTATATTCATTATTTAAACTTACTACTTCTATTACATTTATCTGTTAGATATTTTCCCATTAAAAGTTGTCATAATATAGGTAACTAAGACTATGTATTAAGCATTTTACTGTTAATTAGGTTAGTACTAATGGTAAACAAGAAGAAGCTTCTATTGTTACAATTGCTTGGAACTAGTACAAGATCAATGAGTTAGTAGAGTGGATGGAATCCATAATAATAACGAAGAAAGAGATAAACCTTTGTAATGATAAGGGTAACCTGAGCTTCTGTGGGATTGGCTTTGCTTGTCTTCATGGAGGATGACCTTTATTATACAAGATTATGTGTGCACTAGAAAATTGCACACACTATTATAAGCTTAATTATGTAGATTACTACGACAATGAGTATGATACATAGTTTTAAACTAAGTAATGTTTACCTATATTACATTATTGTGTTTACAACTACTCTGATCATAGAAGTTTTCATAGCTGTTGTTACTTGTTCAACCTCTTTATATAATCTATAGAGTCATTGTAACCTCATATTCAATGGGCTTTGATTCCCTATATGTTTTACACTAATTATTGTTTACCTATATTAGATTATTGTGTTAACAACTATTCTGATCATAGAAGTTGTCATAACTGTTGTTACTTGTTTAACCTCTTTATATAAGCTATAGAGTCGTTGTAACCTCATATTGAATGGGCTTTGATTCCCTCTCTGTTTTACACTAAGTAATGTTTACCTATATTAGATTATTGTGTTTACAACTAGTCTGATCATAGAAGTTGCCATAAATGCCGTTACTTGTTCAACCTCTTTATATAATCTATAGAGTCATTGTAACCTCATATTCAATGGGCTTTGATTCCCTGTCTGTTTTACACTAATTAATGTTTACCTATATTAAATTATTGTGTTAATAGCTATTCTGATCATAGAAGTTGTCATAACTATTGTTATTTGTTCAACCTCTTTATATAAGCTATAGAGTCATTGTAACCTCATATTCAATGGGCTTTGATTCCCTCTCCGTTTTACACTAAGTAATTCTTACCTATATTAGATTATTGTGTTTACAGCTAGTCTGATCATAGAAGTTGTCATAACTTTTGTTACTTTTTCAACCTCTTTATATAAGCTATAGAGTCATTGTAACCTCATTCAATGGGCTTTGATTCCGTGTATGTTTTACACTAAGTAATGTTTACCTATATATTAGATTATTATCTTTACATCGAGTCTGATCATAGAAGTTGTCATAACTATTGTTACTTGTTCAACCTCTTTATGTAAGCTATAGAGTCATTGTAACCTCATATTTAATGGGCTTTGATTTCCTGTCTATTTTACACTAAGTAATGTTTACCTAGATATTAGATTATTCTGTTTACAACTAGTCTGATCATAGAAGTTGTCATAACTGTTGTTACTTGTTCAACCTCTTTATATAAGTTATAGAGTCATTGTAACCTCATATTCAAAGGGGTTTGATTCCATGTCTGTTTTACATTAAGTAATATTTATCTATAGTATATTATTGTGTTTACAGCTAGTCTGATCATAGAAGCTGTCATAATTGTTGTTACTTGTTCAACCTCTTTATATAAGTTGTAGAGTCATTGTAACCTCATATTCAATGGGATTTGATTCCTTGTTTTTTTACACTAAGTAATGTTTAGCTATATTAGATTATTGGAATAATGTAACCTATGATACTTCAATTCTGCATTTGGAGGGAGCAGAAGGCATTACAGGAGTTAACGGCCCTCTAATCATTATTGAATTCCATAAACCATTACTCAACACTTCTCCATGAGGCTTCCTTGGATTTCTAGTGTTATTATCAATCTGATCTACAATTTTTGAAGTTGAGCTGCCATGGCCACAACATTGAAGCAACAACAAAGCCAACACCCCAAAAGTGAGAAATATTGATCCTCTAAACCTCAACATCATCACCCTCATCTAATAGTCATGAGGTTCAAATTAATTTTTATCATGTAATAAATTGGTTAACAATTTAGATAAGGTATAATGTAATTATTTTATTTTTGGTTAATATAGTGAAATATTGTTTTAGAAATAGATTTAACATTTTGAAATTTTTTTGAAGAAAGTAGATTATGTAAAATTTTCTCAGGGCTTTTTCTTTTTAGCAAAGTTGGATATGCACGAGATTAATATTGATCCGATATTTATTGAGATATATATTTATATCGATTAACCGATTTACCTCCTCTCCCAAGAACTTAATGTTGTCTGGGGTAACGTATCGATGCACACAACAACTCCACCAAACATACATGCATATATGTTGTTACACTAAAGTCATTAAATAGTGTTTTGATTCGTATATCTTTCCATCCAATGGAGGTTCTATGAATTTCTAGAATCTTGAAGTAAATAATACCTGTGACAAAATGAATTTTGGTTTTCACTATTTAAAACCATTTTTGAGCACCTCGTTTGTCAACCCCTTTACATGCGCACCTCGTACAATAATCCCGAACAAAACCTACGCACCAGGTGGTTTTCCTGAACAAAACCAGCGCATGCGCAGTTTTTCTGAACAAAACCCGCGCACCTACGCAGTTTTCCTGAACAAAAAGTGTGCAGGTCCGTTCACGCACGTAAAAATAAAAAAGGTAAGTTCTAGAAGCTTTACTTGAGGAATCTTATCCAAATTAGAAACCACGAACCACTACATACCTGCGCCTCATCCCTTGGTATATGGAACTAAATTCCTTTTCTTAAGGATCATATCCCTTGAGAAGTTGAACTAGACATTAGGGGAATTTTGAGGTCTAAAATGGGCCTCCTAAGGAAATAATAAAATAATAGTTAAATCAATAAAATAATATTCATGAATTTGCAATTCACTTTTTGCACTAAAATCAATGTAACCATGGTTAAATTCAATTCAGAAGTTGTACCAAAATAAAATTAATAAAAAAATTGTGTTGATGTGACTATAAATAAGAATGAATTTTTCAAGAAAAAATCATTATCATTGAACAACTAATGCATTTTTCCTTTGTACTTAAATATCTTAAAATAAAATGTAAATATAAATTATTAATTATTAATTATATAATATGTTATTGATTAAAATTTATATTATTTAAATTGTATAATAATATGTAATTAATGTACTATATAAAAATAATATAATAAATGTAATATATTATTTTATGTATGAATTTTATTCAAAAAAATGTGAAATGACATTTATTATGAGTACTTTACTTTGACTTTAAAAGTACTTAGAGCACTACCATGGTTAACCATGAAAATAATATAATAAATGTAATATATTATTTTATGTATGAATTTTATTCAAAAAATCTGAAATGACATTTATTATGAGTACTTTACTTTGACTTTAAAAGTACTTAGAGCACTATCATGATTAACCATGAGTTTTTATCCACCATTGAGAATGTGACAAATAAGTACCTTTAACTCAAGCAATGTCACCTCAACCATTAGGGATGATGTCATCCCCTAAAATGTGATTGGTCCTCATAAAGTGAATTTTGATTATACATTTTCCTTAGAGGCCCATTTTAGACCTCAAAATTCCCCTAATGAACCTCCCTCATCCTTCCTATAAATTCAGCATAGGAATGGGAGGCTATAGAGACTTGGATTGGTAAACTCATGCTGTTGGTTGTCTGAAGAGCTTGTCATCAAGGGAAGGAAAGGAGACCATTGGAAGAGGCTTGTGACATCAAGGCACCAGGTTGTAAGCTTCTTTTCCCTTTTTATTTTAATACAAAGTAATTGTTCTTTCCTAATTGTGTCTATTTCGATGTTATTTGTGGGATTCCTTGATCACTCACATGGCTTATAACTGATTATTGATTCATTTACATGTTGTATGCTAGACTAAGGATTTCATTTACTTTCTATTTTATATGCGGGATTCTTTGATCCCTTTGAATGTTTTTATCTATGCAGATCTCTTTTGGCGCGTCATGGAGAAGTTGTGGAAATCATTTAGAGAGATTGTAAAGCATTGAGGAAACGTTGGTTGTGGAAAGTGCTAAAAGGACTTCTACAAGCACTTCGTTAATAGGTAAGTGATCTTTCGCATACTACATGTTTCATGTTGCAGTTATAGGCTAAGGAAAGCGCCATTGTTTTGTTTGTTTGTTTCTAGTTTTCCATTAGGATTCTAGGGAGATCTCTCTTGTCCGCAAGATGGATTAATCCGGGTAACAAATTGGCGACCATACTGGGGAATGAATTCTCCTTTGTGTCCTTTTGTAACCTTTGATGCCTTTAGATCCTTTTAAGAATTGAAATTTCTGGTTTGAAACCTTTGTTTTCTTTTTTCTTAATTTTCTCGCTCTTCGTGATTTCTGTTCAGAAATAGAGTGTGGATATGCGCAATTTTTCTTTAGAAACAATGTGCATGTGCATTGAACTCTGTTGTATACTTGCGCAACCCTGTAATTTTTTTGTAAAAGTTAAGGTTTCTCTGATTTAAGTCCAGATTTTTGGTTTTTATGATCCTGTTAGCTTGTTTATAGTCTCATTAAGTATTTATTAAGTTAATTGGGTATTTTGAATTTTCTTTTTTGAAAAATTCTTAATTTTATTTCCTTTGGTCATTACTTCGAGGTTTGTCTGAGTGTTAATCGCCTTTGAGTGTTTTTACTTTTGACCTTTGGAATTCTCACCCAATTTTCTTTACTTACACTTGATTGGTTCTTTAGATTACATTAGTGAAGGAAAATAATCTTGTTGTTCTTTCGCTAATTTGGAATCATCTTGTGTTTGAGAATTCTCTTGCATATATTACATTTGTATAGTTAAAATTCTCATTTTCAGAATATGAACGAAAATTGTGCATAGATTACATTTGCATAGTTTACATTCTCGAAAAGTCAACTGTAGATTTAGATAAGTTTCTTTGATTATCTTTTTGAGGAAAATCACTTGTCTTTACAGTTTTTGGGTTTTGAGTTTGTGTTGGTTTGCTAATCTATCAAAAGAGTCTTTCACTTCTGGAATTGGTTGTGTGAATCCCTTTTCTTTTAGTGAATCTCACCATATATTCATTTATGCCTATTGTAAAGAATGATTTCATTGATTGAAAATATATTGCCTCTCATTGAAAGATAGCCCTGATTTGAATTTACACATTTTTATGCTTGTTTTAAAACATTAAAAAAATGTTTTGAATTGATTAGCATTAGTTTTTCTCGCTGAAATTAGTGCATTAGAGAATTTGTTATATTTTCTCTTATTTATCAATTTTTGCGTTGTTGGAAGTGAATGGAACCTCTCTCCTGACTTTAGTTAGGATTCATCGAATTGAAAAGATTACACTATCATATTCGATTGCATTCAATTTTGGGTAAGGTCATAACACCATTGGTTTCATATCCATTTACCCTTTGAGTAAAAAACAGCCAAAATAAAACAGCGCTAAATGAAATTCATCTAGAATTTTTCACATTTTCTAGGGCTCTTTCCACCAATTTAGCTTAGTAATAGTTTGTATTTAACGTTCAAAGCAATTAAAACAAACAAGTAGCATCTTGCGGTAGGGAAATCCAATTGTTGCATTTGTATTCCAGCAAGCTCTTCTTAAAAGAGTCAAGCACGAGGTCATGTCGGACCTAGTGAGGTAATCGTACCTACTTCATTGGCAAAGATAGAAGACATGCACATAATACAAATGGTAAGCCTCAGATTAACCATTGTCAAGAAGCCTGGGGTCACTTGTTAGCAAACCTCAGATTTACCATGTCGAGGAGCTTTCAAGGGGATTGAGCTTTGATACTATGCCCTTGCGTGTATATCGGACCATAGACTCTTTCCCCAGGTGCTATTGTCTCAGTTGGTGACCTTAGTGGCCATAATATTTAGGATTTTTCCCAAGGTGACGGTGGAGGGCAGGTCCCACTGTATCTGGAGTAGACGTTGACTAGACTCACTTGGTCTTTCCGAAGGGTACTCTTCACTTCAAGATGGCATAGTGAAGTTACTTGCACCAAACTGTTTCATTAAGCGGGTTGTCAGGGTAGCTATTCCAACTGCCAGTTTTCCACATTAATTTTTGCGATGTTGGATTTCATCACCACCTAGTGTTGTTATTATGGAATCATATTGTTTGTGTGTGGTTTGGCTCCTAGATTTGATAACGCGTGTTCATTTGTTTCTTTTTACTTTTTAGAGATCTTAGGTGTGGATTGTGAATTTGAATTGTTAATATTTTTAAATTATTAATCAAATTCACTGAAGTTGAATCTAATGGAAACTATTCCAGAATTTACCAACCAAGGAACCCCTCTTAACGAGAATCCTAGTACTTTTCCTTTCTTTGGAAATGTTAGTCCTCCTCATATGTCTATATTGTCATTACCTGGATTTACCATAGGTTTACCAATATGGTTATTTTCAACTTCGTTGGCCTCAAATACTCAAGTTGTTACACCTCAACCGGATGTTGCACCTCAACAGAGTTCACCAGCTCAACATCACCAACTTCATGTCGACCCTTTACCTTCTTCACCCAACATGTCTTCCTCCCTTTCTTCTTCTTTTCTTGGTAAAAGCCTCGATGCTAGTAACTAGGTGGCTAAGAAGAAGAAGAAAGGGAAGAAGAAGAAGAATCAAGATAAGAAAGAAGTCAACCAACCAACCATGGTTGTGAGTGTTGGTAGTGTTGAGGAAACTTCCAACATGTATCGTAAACCCAAATACCCTTGCAAGCTTTGTAAGGTTGACCATCTCCTTATCAATTGTCCTGGTATTCCTAAGGTCTTGGAAGTATGGTCAGAAAAATCCTATCAACTTACTGTTGATCCTCAACCAGTGATTATCAAAGTTCCTTTGAAAAAGGGTGTTAGGTTTCCATGTAGGTTGCGCAAAGGGAGTCATAAAACTCACATTTTCCACATGGATTGTTACACCATTTTTTGGTCATCTAACCTACTATCATTAGATGGACCCAAGTACACCATGTAAGACCAATTTTACCCTAAGTAAAATTGCTTTCACTATGTAAAATAACTTAATAAAACATATTTATTAGGTTGTTTATGGTCTAAACAGGAAACCCCAAAAGGAAATATTAAACAAACCTATATTTGTTTGATTTTCCTCAAGGAATAATTAATTAAACAATAATTTAATTATTATTCCGGGTCATGTTTAACCCAAAACAAAGAAATTAATTAGATAAATCCTTATTTATCTTATTATTTTCTAGGAATAATTGTTTAAATCTTATTTAAATAATATTCCTTGTTAAATATGACTAAATCACCCATAAATAATTAAATAAATCATTATTTATTTGATTATCTTTCAACCACTTCCTTAAAATGAAAAATAAATCATTTATTTATTTATTATTCACAAATAAAGGGATTTGACCCAAGTCAAATACTTTTTCCCTCCAACAAATATAATAAAATATTCCATAAAAGGTGGATCTAGATTTGGTTAATGTTATTTTAATCATGCACCAAGATCTAGAATGACCCAATATTTTGTTATAAATAGGTGGGTTTTTCCTACCATTCTTCACCTTTTGTTGCCTATTAGATCACTCTGGATCTAAACTCTTGGTCTGACTTTGAGCCATTATCATTGTCATATTTTCCATTATTTGTTGTGTGAGCTCTCTTTGAGTTCTATCTTTGTCTGGGTTTTCTACACCAACAGGAGAGAGAAATGCTAGATCTGAAGTGCTGAGGACTTCCAAGAACCCATCCCATTGAGAAGAATTGGAAACATCTTCTTGTTTTCCTCCCAGGTGCCCTTAATACAAAAAATTCTTTCAAAAATTGTTCTTGTCTTGTCTATTGGATATATGGAGCAAAACCTTCTTTTTACTGCTTAATGTCTTTCTATGCATAGATCTGGTTTTTGCAGCTCTTGTCTTGATCAACTAATTGCAGATCTGAAGATATTGGCAGCCATATTTGATGTTAGGGCTATTAGTTATGCGTAGCTAAAGTGGTCTTTTTTCGTACACTTCGACAAAGGATTCATACTAACATGGATGAAGCTCAAAAATTGTTGGAAAACTTACCGTTCCATAGCAACAACTTCCAACTAGTTACCATAAACTTTCTCTCAACTCACAATCGACTTAAATGATTTATCTAACTCCAAGTATTACCAATCCCAATCTTCCATTGGAGATTTGAAACTCATGTCATCAAGTCTATTTATTATCCATTAGTTGATGATAATGAAGTGGTCGACTTTATTTCACATTAGGGTCGATCCTCTCTCTCAGAGAGAACAATATCACTTAGGTTCTTCTTGTTACACGGATTTCTACCCGTTTCTACATAACCCCTCCAAGTATTGGAGGTTTTTTTCTTTGATTGGAATAGACCTGCGTAATCCCTCGTCTTCCTTCTTCCATCGCTTTCCAAATAATTATGAAATCTTGTGGTAAGAATTTTCATCGCACAAATGTAGATGAAGGTGCTTCTATTAGTATTTTATCCTCAACTGCTTGGCAAGCTTTGGGTTCCCCTCAGCTTCTGCTTGTTACATAGATTCTGTCGGCTTTTAACATAACCATTAGTGAACCTTTAGGGATCCTTCCTAAGTTTCCTATTTTCTTGGAAGGTAAAATTGTCTGTATTGATCTTATGGTAGTCTGAGGCCCATTGTATTTCAATTTTCTCCTTGGGCGAGACTATGTCTATGAAATGAAAGTTGTTGTATCGACACTCTTTCGTGTGATGTCTTTCGCTCACAATGGAAACATTGTGACTGTTGACCATCTTTCATTCGTTAGTCTTGATTCGACTACCAAGCATCTGACATCCCTGAATGTTCCTTATCTGGAAGTGGTATCTACCCAACCACGTGTTAATTATGTGGCAACTAGTCCCATGTTTTCAGTTACTGATGCAAGTGAGCGTCTCATTGTTTTCTCGACTTCCTTTGACCTAGATCTGGTAATTGACATGGTAAACCCTATGGGGGTATTTGAACACGATTTTCTTATCCCTATTGAGTCCCTTGACATGGGTCCCTTCCATAGAACTATTCTTCCATCTGATGAAGACCTCTTGGAAGCCATGATCAAGGTGTGTTCCTTGAAATGTGTTTCTTCTAGTTGGAAGCCATGATCAAGGCTCATCATGAGGGGAGTTCATGTTACTGTGTCAACCCCATTAAAAAATGAAACAGGTTTCTACGAGGAGAGTTATTTTCCTGTGTCAACCTCATTAAAAAATGAAACAGGGTCCCATGAGGATAGTTCCTTTTACTGTGTCAACCTCGTTAAAAAATGAATCAGTTCATCTCGAGGATAGTTCTTTTACTGTGTCAACCTTGTTAAAAATGAAACATGTCTTCATGAGCATAATTCCTTTGCTTGTGTCAAGCTCCTTAAAAAATGAAAAAAATTCTATGAGGATAGTTCCTTTTACTGTGTCAACCTCGTTAAAAAATGAAACAAATACCTAGAGGATAGTTCCTTTTCTTGTGTCAAGCTCGTTAAAAAATGAATCAAGGTTCCATGAGCAGAGTTATTTTCCTGTGTCAAGCTCGTTAAAAAATGAAACAAATCATCTCATAATTAATTCAAGCCTTTCATTTGATATCATAAATGAACCTTCATTCCATCTAGCTATTAGTAACCAGTAGTCTATTTAGGTGAATGAAATGAAGCTTTGGGGGCATGTGCACTTGCAGGCTAGGCTTGGGGAACTTTGAATCTTATCTCAAGAATAGTTTTCCTCTGTTTCAAGATAGTATAAAAATGAAACTTATTTCGAATCAATTTCGGTTATTATTTTCAAGACTCGTTAAAATCATGAAAATACCGAGATTATTTTTTTGTCTTTAATTCTCGTAAAACACATGAAATGTCGAGTTCTTTTTGTCTTTTCCTGCTCGTAAATTAAATTGAAATTTGACCATATGGGTACACTTTTTTGAACTTGTTAAAAATTACAAAAAAGAGAAACCATGGATTTCTCTTTTAAGCCCTTTTTAGACTCTTTAAACATGAAAAGATTGTATAGAACTTGACTATTCGAACTCGTAAAAGCAAATGAACAGTCATGTATTTAGTATTATTTTACCCCTTTTTCAGACTGAATTAGACTATTTATGAAAAACGTATACATTGACTAATAATGGTCAATAAATTTCTCTCCTGCATTATTTTATCCTTTTTCAGGCTTGAGAGACTAAATTCACGAAAAGGAACATTCAGAGTTTACTTATGTTTTTCTTCTGACTCCCTAAAAATGAAAAACACCAAATTTTAATTTATCCGACCTCATTAAAAATTTATGTTGAAAGAGTTGAATGAGTTTTATTTTTGTGTGTTTTCAAACTCTTTAAACACGAAAATAATATCGAGTTAACCCTACACTGGACTCTTAAAACTTTCTTCGTTCTTAGAACCGTTGATTACAATGGGACCAAACCTCTCCTTCCTAGGATTCGTTAAAAATACTTCGGAGGACTCGTTTGAAGGATGAGATTATATGACAAGAAAATGTTATCCTCCTCAAGCTTGAAAAAAATAAAGAGGTACTTTCCTATAATGGTGGGGGGAAATTGGGAAAGAACATTCATTTTTGTATCATTAAAGGCAATATGTCGCTCTTGAACATGACACTTTGTCACATCTGTGTCCAGGTTTGGAAATCCATTTGCCTCACAGTTAATCAAACCTTATTGAAAGTCTTCAACTAGTTTTGGGTATTATCATTGAATCAAATGCTACCAAGTCATATGTTATGTTGCCAATCTGTTTAAGAGAAGTCCAACCTCTGTAAAAATTACCTTGCTATTCATAATATTCAATCACATCGGTCATCCCTGATTCATTCCTGAAACACTTCAAATATTGTTCTTCAAAACTTGACATGAAGTTTCGTGTCGTAGTCCCTCCTGTGACAGATCACTTCCTATCGACTTCAGCTTAGTATCTAGGAAATTGATCTAGAAACATTTTGCTACCTTGAGGCATACATTCCTTAATAGCAAGTTTCTCGCTTTCGACGATAGGTTCTCATCATTGACCTTTAATCAAATGATTCTATGAGTGTTCAACTTCAAGACATTTAATCGCACTCCATAGACTGTACTAGGAGTACCTTGAGGACCATTGACATTATTAGTGGTTTCTCTCACACTTGTTAATGTTTCACATCATTGAATGGTAATCAAGTGGTTTCTACCATGTTCAACTTCAAGACATTCACTCGCATGGTCAGATTCGTGCATTGATAGAGATGTAGATCAAGAGCCTCGATCTAGTTTCATCCATCCAGGCTGCGTGGAGTTATTAAATATTCATGATTGTAAATTTAGATCCATTGATGGCTACGTCCATACTATGTCTAATGTTGAAATGGATCTTTACGTATTTCCCTACTAGTTCATTGAGTTATGTTTATTTTGAGTACGAGAATGCCTACCTCAGTGGTGTTTATATGAAAGCATGATATGGAAATCCTTGATTGTTTGTTTCAGGTCCTCAACTAATTGGTCTCTAATTTGAACCTTTGACATGATAAATCACTTTAGTCATCAAACATGTTTTTTGGCTTTGCACTTTAGGGGGAAATTTGTTACACTAAAATTTGTCACCATGACTATCAATTTAAATATCTTGCCATCTAATGGAGTGTCTCAAGTGAAACCCCTATGAAGCTTGAAGTAAAATAATAATAGAGACAAAAGGAATTTTGGTTTTCACTATTTTAAAACCTCTTCTGAGCACCTGCTTGGTTTTCCTGAACAAAACCTGCACACCTACGCAGTTTTCCTGAAAAAACCTACACACCTGCATGATTTTCCTAAAAAAAAACCCATGCGTGTACATTTTTTCTAAACAAAACCTGCACACCTATGTGGTTTTCCTGAACAAAAAGTGTGCAGGTCCGTTCATGCACGTAAAATAAAAAAAGGTAAGTTCTAGAAGCTTTGTTTGAGGAATCTTATCCAAATTAGATACCTTGAACCGCTACATACCTATGCCTCATCCTTTGGTACATGGAACTAAATTCATTTTCTTAAGGATCATATCCCTTGAGAAGTGGAACTAGACACCTCCTCATCCTTCCTATAAATTCAACATAGGAATGAGAGATTGAGAGAGACTTGGATTGGTAAACTCAAGCTATTGTTTTTGGGTCTGAAGAGCTTGTCATCAAGGGAAAAAATGAGACCAATTGAAGAGGCTTATGACATCAAGGCAACATGTTGTAAGCTTCTTTTCCCATTTTATTTTAATACAAAGTAATTTTTCTTTCCTAATTGCATCTATTTCGATGTTATTTGTGGGATTCCTTGATCACCCACATGGTTTATAACTGACTATTGATTCATTTATATGTTGTATGCTAGACTAAGGATTTCATTTGCTTTTGCTTTTAAATGCGAGATTCTTTCGTTCCTTTGAATGTTTTTGTCTATGAATATCTCTTTTGGCACATCACAGAGAAGTTGTGGAAAGCATTTGGAGAGACTGTAAAGCATTGAGGAAAAGCTGGTTGTGCAAAGCACTGAAAGGAATTCTACAAGAACTTTATTAATAGGTAAGTTATTTTTCGCATACTACATATTTCATGTGTCAATTATAGGCTAAGGAAAGCACCAATGTTTTGTCTTTTTATTTCTAGTTACTCGTTGGAGTACTGGGGAGATCGTTCTTGTCCGCAAGAAGGATTAATCCTGGTAACACATGCATATATTAAACATTAGTCTACATCTATTTTGTAGAACTATCATGAATAATACTAGTGTGCAGGATAATTTTCTTCACACAAGTTTCATATGCACACAACAACTCCACCAAACATACATGCATACATGCATATATTAAATATTAGTCTACACCTATCTTTTAGAACCTATCATTATATTTTCATTTCTATGTGCATGATAATTGTCTTCACACATATTTCACATGCACACGACACCTCCACCAAACATACATGCATACATGCATATATTAAACATTAGTCTACATCCATCTTATTGAGCCTATCATTATATTTTCATTTATGGAAGCATATTTATTTCAATTAAGTTCATAAATAAACATTCCAATTTAAAATTATGCACATACTTGGTTTTCTTGGCTAATGTTCATCCTCGGATGACAACATCACTCCATGGTTGTAACTTAAGGCAAACATTAAGGCAAACCATGGACATGTCATTATCCCATAAACTTTAAGGAAAACCATAACTTTAATTTAATATATTTTGAAGGAAAATGCTATTGTTTTTGGAAACCATGTACATGTCATTTCTCCCATAAACTTTAAGGCATTTGCTAATGTTTTTAGGAACCATATACATGTCATTTCTCCCATGTCATGTTTAAGGCATTTGCTAATGTTTTGGGAACCACTGTACATGTCATTTCTCCTATTGCTAATGTTAAGGCAAACTTTTAGGATAACCATGTACATGTCATTTCTCCCATTTCTCCC
>CM076584.1:306689503-306948481 GCA_034641835.2 Pinus albicaulis | reverse complement strand
TGAATATATTATATGAAGCAAAACAGTCCAGGAAGTCATTACATTTTCACATCTGAAGATTGGAACCCAAATATCCATCCGGAAAAGTGGAAGTCCCACCCCAGACAATGATAGAAAAATACCCCATGTCACATACATGAACATGATATAAAACCCAGTAACGGTCCACATGGAGATTATCGACAATCTGAGAAAGCATCCAAATATGCCCGAGGCATCTATAAGAAAGTGAAATAGCAGTATGTAGAATAGTAAAGCAATAGATAGAGTACCGACATCCATTGTTCCAAATACAAATTAAAGTACCAAAAATCATGCAACAGAGAAAAACGCTAATCATGTGAGGAGTGTGATATGTCCAAAATATAAAAATACCATCAGACCATATCGATAAACCAGCAACATAGACCAGCATCGCTAGTTTTGAAGGCAGAGTGATAAACATTAATCATTTTTTCTGAGAAAAAACGTGTTTTGAATATATTGTATGAAGTAAAAAAGTCCATGAAGTCATTACATTTTCACATCTGAAGATTGGAACCCAAATATCCATCCAGAAAAGTGGAAGTCCCACCCCAGACAATGATATAAAAATACCCCATGTCACATATAGGGACATGATATAAAACCCAGTAACGGTCCACATGGAGATTATCGACAATATGAGAAAGCATCCAAATATGCCTGAGGCATCTATAAGAAAGTGAAATAGCAGTATGTAGAATAGTAAAGCAACAGATAGAGTACCGATGTCCATTGTTCCAAATACAAATTAAAGTACACAAAATCCTTGAGCAGAGAAAAACGCTAATCATGTGAGGAGTGTGATATGTCCAAAATATAAAAAGACCATTAGACCATATCAATAAACCAGCAACATAGACCAGCATCGCTAGTTTTGAAGGCGGAGTGATAAACATTAATCATTTTTTTTTCACAAGAGAAAAAAAGTTGTTTTGAATATATTATATGAAGTAAAAAAGTCCATGAAGTCATTACATTTTCACATATGAAGATTGGAACCCAAATATCCATCCATAAAAGTGGAAGTCCCACCCCGGACAATGATAGAAAAATACCCCATGTCACATACAGGGACATGATATAAAACCTAGTAACGGTCCACATGGAGATTATCGACAATATGAGAAAGCATCCAAATATGCCCGAGGCATCTATAAGAAAGTGAAATAGCAGTATGTAGAATAGTAAAGCAATAGATAGAGTACAGACGTCCATTGTTCCAAATACAGAATACAAAGTACCAAAATCCTTGAACAGGACTAGCAGCACTCCAAATCATGTGAGAATTCTAAGTAAAGTTAATCTATTAACATTGCGAATAAAATTACACCGAAGTCAAAAACATTTCCTGGCCAGACTCATGGAAAATTTGTCATCAAAAAATCAAAAAATTAAGAAGACTTCCCTCATACGGGGAAACCAATCTTGAACGTTTAATTTACAGAATTCAAAAATATTACAAAGGTCTAGCACAGTAAAATAATCTAAAAGCAGCCCAATTAAGTGGGCCTGCTAAGTAAGAAAAACAAATTAACCAAACTACTCCTCCGGTGGTTCCTCCACGATTCGGCACCATCCTTCGGAAGGTGCAGGATCGCTAGGTGCTACCTCCACATGCATGCCACGGCTCCCCTCCTGAAGGCCCGAATGCTGGTCGGATTTTTCCGAGCTCGGACCCGCCGGACGGGTGCATTCTTCCTCTGTTTGGGCCTCCTCGCGGAAGACCACAGTGACTAAAGCCATGATTCTTGGGCGGTTGAGAGAGCAATTAAAGGAAAATTGCGCAGTGCGCGTTGTGGGAGAAGGTGAACTAACGGTGGGGAAGCCAGGAGCAGGGGAATCCATACGGTGGCCAGATGCTACAAGCCGACCCTGCCCACTCCTAGTATTTGGATATCGACCTAAGTAATAATCACTGGACTGGCCGGAAGTCATCTACGATGAGGTCTTTGGAGGGGAGCACCAGTGGATTGACCTCTAGTGCTTCCCCCGCTGCGACGCTTGTCCTATGACGCACGCGAGGCATGGGTGCAATCTCGGGCGCAGTGGGTGGAAGCACAGAGATGAAGAGAGAAGCGAAATTCCAATTAACGAGAGGAATACGGACGAGAGACGGAGAGAAATGGAAATATGCAGCAAAGTCTAGGCAGAAGTTCCGCTGGCCACTTCTCCTTATCGTCACAGTTACCAGGCAGTGTAATCCAGCAACCGGCTTGTCTGAAAAACCATGGCTAAACGCCATTTTGTCGACCCGTCTACAATGCAATCAAAGGACGCTCGTCATAATTAATCTCTGATCATTAATAATGAGAGCTGAAGGCCGGATCAAATTGGAGCGTGAGGAATCGCTCCGAGGAGTGGAGGTCCGATCTTGAACAGTGTTAAAAATTAATTAATGCAGATTTGATGTGAAAACTTAATTGAACAGCGTTAAATGTTAATGCGATTGATATGAAATCACCATATCCATGTCCCATCACCTTAAACGCCATCGAATGCACCCGCAGCCGGGAGCAGGGCAAGTTTTATTGAGGACACGTGGCAGAAATTGATTGGAGCGGATCTTTGTTTGGGCCGCTCGCGCAGTGGAAATCCGGACCCGTAAAATATTAGGGCGAATTTGATAAGAAATTTGCGTCACAAAATTGGCCGACGTCAGCAGGCTATTTTGGAACGCGAATTTGGTTTGAATTATGGTTTATCGCCGTTTGAAGTCCGGCGGGCTCGACTTTTGAACAATTTTCTTATAAAATTTGTGTTGGTTTTATTTGATAATACACATATTAAAATCCCGCTTAATAAAGAGACAAAATTGTTGTGCTTTCGGAACCTGACCCGAGGATTGGACATGAGTTAACAAACAAAAGGATAGCGGAACCAGACTTGCACCCGTGGTCAAGCCCTCTACCAAAACCACGAGTGGAATCACAAAAGCGGGTTGCCCATATCGCACCGCTTTTGCGGAGTAGGCGGTATTTCCTATTCGCGAGCGATTCCATAGGGAATGCGACACGTGGTGAAGTGACCCCGGAAAACAACCGTTTAACCCACGCCATCGCACGTTAAAGCCCGACGTTGGAAGCCGAGTGAAATTGCCAAGAGTCGTTGATTTGGAGAAGGGCCATCGGACGGTGGTCGCACGTTGAACTTGCCCGGAGGTTAACTAAGGTGTGTGGAGGATAGCCAGGTACGATACGAGTGTTTGATTGGTTATTGATATATATAGGTGGGGCCGAAATATAATGAAATTGTTTAATTAAACGATTGGCGGATAATTAGCATAAGTCTGGAGCGTGATTATTGTAAGGCTGGGTGGTGAAATATAGAGCCGAAAGTTCATTACAGTTATTTATTTAAAAAGAAACGTGGAGTATAAATACAAAGTGTTGAAAGTTAAACATTGGTTATAAGGATTGGAGATAATATAAAGTCGGGAATATAAATTAAAGTCCAACCATTGTGGATAGTATTTATTTATCAAATTCTACGAATTTGATAAATAAACCCGAAGAAAGAAGAAGTCAATTAAGACTCAGGCTGGAGGAAAAGAACGAGGTACACCAAGGGAAAATGCTGACAGAGCGATTGTAGACACACCAGCTCTCCTTGGGGGTCCAATTTCAGTTTTGTTGCGTCACACGATGATCTCTCTTCTCTGGCATTTACTTGTATTGAATATCACTATTCTAGGAATAAGGAGTTTTTTTCTCCAAAAATAACCCTAGCCAAACATTGAAAATGCATCAAGGATATCTTTCTATGCTTCATAAGCACATTTGTTCTAATTCTAAATCATGTCTTGGAAGTGGTTGTTGTGCTGGAAATTATTCACCAGTTGGTTTCATACCAAAGTCTTTTTCACATTTTGTGCATCCAATACATGAAAAAGATAATGGTTTAAAACAACCTAAATATTTGAAATTTTGCAAGAATTGTTTGGCACACTTTGAATATGAATTTTGAAGTCAAGTGCATGATGCTGTATAGGATCAAGTGTCATTTTGAATACCAAATGTTTCACAAAAAACTTCTCAACATGCTACCTTGCAGTAAGGATTAAATGACAATATTGCATCAACTATTTCCATAATAAAAGTGCACCTCGGCCATAAGACTAAAAAACTACAAATGTTGTAGATCTAACAAGACCACACAATCAAATGTATTCCACAAGGCCAATACTGTATGAAAAATGAAATGGAGTTTGCAACCAAAAATACCTTAGGCAACTAATTCAATTAGATACACCAAACCATCAGCAAAAAGGAAAACCAACCTACTCAAAAGGCAAGCGTTTACCTCCTTTGACAAAATTTTGAGTTCCGAAACAAGGGCCTTTATTGTCTTGTCAATGCCCCTAGTAATTTGAATGGGGTTTTCACCTGCTGCGACAACCTAAACAAAAAGGTTTCATTTCAAATTATTTTCCACAAATTTAAGATACAACCATTGTCAGTTTTGTATTTCCTAACAAGCTCATAAATTTTGACAAAAGAACCAAAATTTTTTAATACCTGATAGCAATTTTTTCACTCAAAAACTATCTTAGACTCAATAAACCCAGCCCAAAACTAAAAAACCAAACACCATAAGACCCTACAAAAATGAATAGATGATCTTAATCCAGTACCATCGACAAAAAGTTACCTTTACACCCTCACTTATTAAACCCTGTGCTGTTGAATTTTAACTTCAACTGCTGCAGCAAAAGGACGGATGCAGCAGCAACATTTTTTTTTGGAGGTTGCTTGCATGCCATCCAGAAATTTAATTCAACATTTAAAATTCCTGCAAGTTTTTTTTGTAGACGGCCGCAGCCATATTTCTGTACAAGATTGTATTTAAACACAACAACCGGCATTAACGCAATTCACCAACCAGAAATTAAACAAACAGAAATTTACCCGACAGTTTTGTAAATTCAAAAGGAGGACACGTGGAGCATTAATATTGGATCGCATGAAATTGAAGGGAATCTGAAAACTTGAAAACCGGACCCGAATTTTTTATAGGGCACATTGGATTGAGAATTCGAGTTAAAATTAGGCAGACGTCGGCATCCCATTTTGGAACGCGAATTTGGTTTGAAATTCAATCTATTTAGACTTTTGAAGTCCGACGGAAAGGGTTCTTTAATGTTTTGATAGTTTAATATATACATATGTTATATATATATCATATGCGAAATGAAGGGTGGGCCATAGAATTTAGTTTTAATTTTATTTTTTTTAAAAGAGGGTTTATTATAATATGTTTTATATGTTCCGGCATATAAAAATAAAAAGGTCGAAAAAGCTTGGTAGTTTTTTTTATAGACAATACGTAAATTTTTTATTACATAGCGGTGTGTAAAAAGTGAAAAACTGAGTGTAACTTTTTAAGTGTGTATGCACAGCAGTGCGAAAGGGAAAAACACAGCAGAGTGTTTTAGAGACAGAGTATGTTTGTTTTGAACAGACAATGAGTTGGTTTTATGCACTGCGTTTTGTAGCAGTCATAATTTTGTAATCCCTCTCAGTGAGGAAGTAGTGTAATAGTTTTTTTTTGAGTTATTGAAGGGAATAGAAGTTTGTTTTCAAAGTATTGAAACTCTGTCTCCTGTCAAAGAAATTTTTATTTTCTGTGTGTTAGAGGAAAGGAGATTTATGGGTGGTTCTTATGAATCAACCAACCATTCAGAACATGCTCATCAATCCAAACCATAAGTATTATGTGACAATATTCAAGCAGGCACTGAATCAGATTTCTGAAGCTATGTTAGAGAAACCCTAAAATCTCACTGAAAATAGGTGAAATGTGGCACCACTCAGAGATTGACATGTGCCAATTGGTACAAGTGGTAGACAATTGGCATGCTCAAATAACGAGGTGATGCAGGAATGACATGAGGGAGAAAATATCAGAAAAGCCCCAAATCTGGAGAACTAAAGCTCATCACCAACCTGAGATTGACAACTTTACATGATGTAACCTATGAAATCATAAATGGAGAAATCATAGTAACAATAAAGTAACCTATGTAACAATAAATTCGGATTCATCTTGGGAGTGGTAATGGGAGAAATCATAGTGAACAACAGGAAACATGCAGATTTGCTTACAATCAAATAGATGAAAAAACACATACAAAAAACCTAGATAATAATCATGAACAAGCTTAATATTGAATTATGAACTGTAAAGGAACTTACAAATGTGACATTACGAACCTGGTCAAGCACACAAACAAAAATATCCTGGACATGACCCTGGTTGACAAGTTGTATTGCTCATGATGCAAGAGGATTTGTACCTGCACTGCCAAGTCAATCAAAATCCATCATTATCTATACAATAAATACAAGTAATTGATGTAGTATTTTTTACTCTAAGATGCAGTCTTATGATAATGTTATAAAAATTTATTGGAGTCGCATGAACTTGGAACAAGCCTCCCACGATCTGAAAGAGTAGCAACTAAGTCAACAGTGACTTTTTTGTTGCTACGCTGGATCAAGGGAGGTTTTCTCCAAGATTAAATTGCTCCAATAAATTATTCTCTACTAAACAGGGCCAACCACGTGAAGGTGGAAGCTCTTATGGCCTCTCCCCCCCCCCTCACATCACTCTCAATTCCCCAATACCCAATATATATTTCATTTTTTACTTTCATGAGCATAAAAAAAAATATTCAATAACTAATAAAAAAATAGTTCAACAAAAAGTATGCAAGGAAACATTGAAATTAATGCTTGACATAAAAATAGTATGATAAATGAGTTTTTTATATAACGCAAAAAACGTTCCAAGTATGGTAACGTTTGTCTTATAATAATACAATATTTTACATTATCAAATTTTCCTTTTCTTCTTCCTATTTTTAAAGCTCCTAATTACATCATCAATATCATCGTGCTCTGCTCCTGTTTCGTGCCTTTCAACCCGCACTGCTGACCTAGTTGCGTATTCACGATGTCTGGGCTCATCCAGTGACGGGGCATCGCCTACAAAAACAGATAATATTAAATTTAAATTGTCAGTTTTTAAATATCATTGAACTAGTTCGGTAATATTAATAAAAAAAATTGCAATGAGATTATTTACCTGGTGCACCAGTTGTCGCCGCTGACCTAGTTGCATTGTCACGATGTCTGGTCTCATCCAGTGACGGGGCATCGCCTCCAAAAACAGATAATATTAAATTTTAATTATAAGTTTTTAAATATCATTGAACTAGTTCAGTAATATTAATAAAAAAAATTGCAATGAGATTATTTACCTGGTGCACCAGTTGTCGCCGTTGGGACTGTTGCCCTGTCTTCCTCTCTGGTGGTAAGATCCTCAAGGGAAACATTCTCTATCATTTAAACAAAAAACTTTATAAGGACAACCATCAAGGTATAATTAGAAAAAATTATAAGTGGAAATTAATTACCGTCACGGCCCTCACTGATAGCAGCATTGTCGGCCTGGTCCCCACTACAATGATCAGGTTGCACGAGAGGAACATCTACATCTGGCTCTAAAACTGGGTTATTTACCTCGTCGGTAGTTTTTCTCCCCTAATTTAAACAAAGTTGTTAGACATTAAATTTATGGACAAAAACAAAAATATTGAAAGGTTAATGTTTTACCTTATCAGGCATTGTAGATCTTGGGACTTGCCCCAAGCTTCTGCGACGTTCAACTACAACTTGATAGCCAAAACGGAAAGCGATATTTTTATCTTCCTCTATAGTTATTGTTCTGAAGTCATCACCCTACATTATATATGATTGTGTATTTTTAATCATATCTGATAGGATTACAAAAACGTTGGAAGGCGATACAATTAATTATAAGATGTTTAGCTACTTAATTGCAATTCTTGCAGCTAATTTCAAGTAGCCACCCTGGCCGAGCTTGTGATGGCCCTTTTTCTCAATCCTAGCTTTGGTTGCCTTTGAGGTGTCAGGCAACCTAGCATCAAAATATTGAAGTTAGATATGACGTAGCACACTTTTATTTTAGACATAAAGAAAATTAAAGCTATTGAATTAAAGTTGTAATTTACCTTGCGGGTCCAGTTGGCATTTTTCCTTCTTTCTTTGCCCTTTTTTCTTTTCCGTCATGGATGAGTGCTCTCCACTCACTCTCTGAAACTGCGAGAGGACGCTCATATCTAGGGTTAAATTGAAATTGCGTCCTATAGGTGTCCCTGGTATATTTCAAATATTTGCCGGCTACCTGAGCCACCGCTTTTCTGTCAAATGTGCCGACCCCAAAAAGGGCTTCTAGATAATCTAAAAGTTCTTTTTTCAGGTTGGAATTCTGGGAATTCCACCCTGTACGTATGTTTGGGCCAAAAATTACCAACGCATGGCTCTCTAGAATCCTGTAGAACTCATTGTTTCCTACACAGAATAAAACCAAAAGAAAAAGAAGATATTATCATTAATTTAAAAATAAAAATCATGATAAATATGTTTTAGATAAAGTACATGAAATAGTTTAAATATTAAAATTTACCTGGGAGTTGTACATGCTTTATAGGGACACCCTCATCGTTCACCAACAACGTGCCATTAATGGTCCCTGTGGAGCTGACACGTGTAGCTCCAGGAAACGCAATAATGTAGCTGGCCATATCAGCCTCATCATTGCCAACACGTTCAGCAGTTGGCTGGGTGTCAGCTTGGGCAGGGTGTGTTTCTTGGATAGCACCTAAAGGAGTAGAAGGTGTACGAGAGGGTTGTTGGGCAATCTCTTGCCCTTGTGTCCCACTACCACCAACACCGGGTTCAGCAAATGCCAGAAAACGCTACATACAAAAGAACTTTTTGTTAGTTTAGTCAATGTAAAAATTAAAAATCAAACCATCACAATTCATCTCATGCAGAACAAAAAAAATATCCTTTTGACTTTTTATTATTACCTGATATCTATTTAGCTGCCTCATAAGATGTTGTATCCTCTCTTCTATTTCAGGTGTTTGAGGCGCGTCTATCAAAGCATTAAATTCCGACCTTGCATCTCGTGCCTTTTTTTGCAACAACAACACTGGAGATAGGGATGAAGAAAGCTCTTCCTCAAAGAGGGAATCATCAGGCGTACCATGGCTAGGTGTCTGTATATTTGAACAAAATTAATATTATTTCAATTATGTAAATAACTAAAATACCTGAAGATAGAGCAATGCTGGCACTTTACATGTTCTTCCACTGGCCTCTTTCCGCGATCATCCCGTCTCGGGGTTGTTCCTGCACTGCTCTGATCAGTCTGCCACATTGCAATAAAATTATAAATGTAAAAACTTGAAAACAATATCCAACTTGAAAACACAAAATGAAAACTGAAATAATTTCTAATAAGACACCGGAAGACAGAGTTAGAGTTTCAAATATGCCTTGCATTGAATTTAGTCCTGGAAACATATCATTGCACATTAAGGCACCCAAACATTCAATCCACGAATGATATATTTAAGTAGGCTTCTCCTATTTTGGGAAAACACCATACCTATAATGCATTCACTTGCATGTATAAAGGGAAAGGAAAACATGTTTTCATACAACGGTGACAAAGGCATCTTGGGGAAAGGTATCTTCACTTTTTATCTATGTTGTTCACCCACACCACTCTCGTGTTTTCACTAATCTTGTTTTGTCATTTTTGGATTCAAATTAAGTTAAGGCCTTAAGTATTTTTTGACCTTTTGGTGTAGTTTTTATAAGTGGCATGTATGGATTTTCCATTAATTCTGCACTTTTTCTCTTCATGCGCATGTTTCCCTGGAAATCAAATGCATGATTTAGTCCCATACATTTAACAAGTTGTTGGATCAACTCCATAGGAACTATCATGTTTCCTATTAAATCAAAATTATCTCAGTTAGGGTAGGTAGGAAGGTTTTCCCTTTGTATTAATAGGGCACTTCTAGCTTGCATTTTTATTATATCTTTCAAATTTAGTGTCGTTTCAATTAGGGCATGATTTTTTGCAACTTTCAAGGTGAGAATGAAAAAAGACAAATTTTTGTGATGGATGACTGTATATGACTCCATGGCCAGAGGAAAAGGCACTAATATACTTCTTCAAATATCTATAGTTCTCATTCACCTCATACGAAGATGGTCCTTGATTTTGAGCCAAATGGTGCAGCAAAAAGTTCCCCCCCTCCATAATTTGATATTCAATGGAAATTTCTTAAATTGATGATGGGGCAAGATTATGGAACATTGGCACATACATATGTAATCGAATTCCAAGATCATGATATATGTTTGCATATGTTTATGGCAATGTTCCACCAAGTCCCCTGGAGGTGGGAGCGAGGGGATGAGGGAGCGCGGGAGCGGCCTATGCAAAAGCTCCCTACCAATTTTCAGGAAACGTGGGGGGACATCGGGGTCATAAAAATTATAAAATTTAATATTTAAAATGTAACTATATTTTTGCAAGGAATGTATATACAGTCATCATACACTTGCATCATGAAAAATAAATCATAAATGATAAAATTACAAATCGATGAATGATGAATCATATAATTGAAACAAATTTAAAAGTTAAAAGTTAAAACATACATCATACAATCATGCATGTAAGTTTGTCAGTTTGTAACTATATAATCATTAATGTAACTACTAACAATGTACAATGAAAATAAATTTTAAGATATCATATGACATATTATATCAAGATTCAAAATAGAGTTTAAACTGAAGTTTACAACTCAAGTCTGAAACATAAAACTTAAACGCAAATAATTTATGTCTGAAACATAAAACATAAAACATAACATATGAATATCAAATGATATCATCATATTGATAAATGAGCATAAATGCTCAAGTTAATGCCCCACTAGTCTCTGCATCCAACTTCTGCACGAATATATCAAGATCAACCATGTCACCATCTGAATCGGAATCACTTGGATTCTCAAATATGCTAAGTGGCACATCAAATTTTAACACGAAACCATAAACTAAAAGGGGCGGTGAGGGGACGTGAGGGGGCGTGAGGGAAACATCCCCTAGAAGTCCCCAAGACCACGGAGCGCGAGGGGGCGAGGAATCTAGACCCCTAGGTGGGGGGGCGAGACCCCGTGTAACACTGGTTTATGGAGGTGGTGGAGCAAAAAAGAGCTCAAATAGAGCTGAAATTTTTCACATAAAAAGGATTGTGGGCTTGACTAATGGTTCCATTTAAAAAATGATATCTAGACAAAGAATAAGTGTAGCATGCAAACATGCATTGAAAATCCATCTGAGTTTGCATTGTATTACTTATGATGGATTCAAATTTGGGTTTCAAAATGCCAGGTTATGGCATGATTTTGTCGAGAAACCCTTGGTTGGATTCTCATGTTGGTTTAATTTATATTTTAAGTTTGTTTTGCAATCTTTGGGTGATAGTAACTCATGAACTAGGTTACCAATGTGTAACAATCATATTTCAAGAATAAAGTTGTGATTTTTTTATATTATTATTATTATCTATTAGCTACGAGTATTGACACCTAATGCCTAAAATTTTGACATCTTGATAGCATGGATAATTTCGAAAATGTTTCTAGTAATGTTAACATAATAACTATCATTACGTGTCTTCACTTTTGTCACCATAATAGAACTGTGATATGGACTCATCACACAACTTCATATGCTATGTCCCAACAAGTTCAAACTGGTTGAACCTACCTCATAGTGTGGTTATTAAGGACAAGTTTCTTGATATATAACTCGATAGCATAGACCACGTTGCATTTCTAAAAAGAATCCTCAAGTGTCAAAAAAACTTCACAATATGTTCTACTATAAAGCCTTTTGGGATACCTGAAATAATATATGTATCATTGATGACTTTTAAAGTATGACAAGATCCAGAGGAAAGGAAATCAATGGAAGAGTGATCCACCAATGAGAACCTAGAATTTAGCATCAAATGAGTTAGAGTCTAGGAAATTGAAACCCTATAATTTTAATTAGTGATGAAGGACATCACATAGGTAATTATATTTTCATGTAGAATAATCTATTAATTCAAATTTAAACTACATAATATGAAAGGCATACCATAATTTTTTCCACGTAAGTCCAAACAACCTATAAAAAGGGAAAACCTTCTTTTTCCATGGGAAATAATTTACCTTTCCTTTTTCAAGACAATCTAAATCACAAAAAATATGAACTATACTGCACACATTCTTGGATAATGTGAAAGTGGAAAGGAATACCCTACACAAGTGATGCACACATGTACATTTGAACACTAATAGATTTTTGTAGTTGAAATGCAATGCTTTTTTTCATTTAAATGTAGGGTTTTTAAAGCAGGGAGAAATAATGGCTGCCAAATTAATAAGCTTTTCTTTGGGAAAAATTTAAATCTTGTATTGGGTGATGAAGATAATAGAGGGTATTGAATCTTGATTCTTGACACCTAGAGAGAACCATACAGCCTAACACAATCCAATAGAATTGACCAAAAAAACCCAAATAGAGTCAAACCTACTATAGGAGGAAGGGCATGCAGTAAGAACTTACCATTTTGCAAGAGCTGAGGGCGAATGCTGTTCTGCAAGAGCTGAGGGCGAACGCTGAGGGCGAATGCTGAGGGCAAATGCTGTTCTGCAAGAGATGAGGGCGAATGCAGGGTGAATGCTATTCTGAAAGAGCTAAGGGCGAATCCAGGGTGAATGCTGTTCTGCAAGAGCTCAGGGCGAATGCTGAGGGCGAATGCTATTCTGCAAGAGCTCAGGGAAAATGCTGAAGGCGAATGCTATTATGCAAGAGCTGAGGGTGAATGCTGAGGGCGAATGCTGTTCTGCAAGAGCGGAGGGCGAATGCGAGCATGATATCGGACGTTAATGTAGCACACATGTACATTTGAACACTAATAGATTTTTGTAGTTGAAATGCAATGCTTGTTTTCATTTAAATGTAGGGTTTTTAAAGCAGGGAGAAATAATGGCTACCAAATTAATAAGCGTTTCTTTGGGAAAAATTTAAATCTTGTATTGAGTGATGAAGATAATAGAGGGTATTGAATCTTGATTCTTGACATCTAGAGAGAACCCTACAGCCTAACACAATCCAATGGAATTGACCAAAAAAACCCAAATAGAGTCAACCCTACTATAGGAGGAAGGGCTTGCAGTAAGAACTTACCATTTTGCAAGAGCTGAGGGCAAATGCTGTTGTGCAAGAGCTGAGGGCGAATGTTGTTCTGCAAGAGCTAAGGGTGAATGATGAGGGCGAATGCTGAGGGAAAATGCTATTATGCAAGAGCTGAGCGCGAATGCTGAGAGAAAATGCTGTTCTGCAAGAGCAGAGGGTGAATGCACGCGTGATATCAAACGTTAATGTAGCTATTGCGACAAATACGAAACAATAAAATCATTTTTATGTAGCGCGCATATAAGTTTCGAATTTTTATGTAGCGCGCATATAAGTTTGGTACTTTTATGTAGCGCGAAAATAACTGTCGTTATACCGACGGCGGAATAGGCGTCGCTATTACGACGGGTACCTCCAAACGTCGCAATGGCGACACCTAGACATTGTGTCGCAGTTGCGACATTTAGAGTCGTCCCAATAGCGACGCTTTGGGCCATGGTGTCGCAATTGCGACGTCTTCCTCTAAACGTCGCAATTGCGACACGTTTTAAAGTGTCGGTATTGCGACACTTTTCTATAGACGTCGGTATAGCGATGGTTTCGGGCGGGATGGAAAAAATTTGGGAAAATTTCCGACATTTGGTCAAAAGCATCGGAAACAAGTGTCGGAATTTCCGCCAAATGTAGTAGTGTTCCTCTTGTCCCAAAGCTGCGCCAACAACTAGGTCCGAAGCATCGGAAGAAATGTGAAAGGGCAGGGACCAGTTTGGATCTCTCAAAACTCAAGCCGTGGACCAAGAAAACTCACTATCCTTAGCTAGAAGTCGGAAAAGAGGAGCAGCTATCTTAGAAAATTTTTCAATGAATCTTCTATAGTAACCAGCATGTCCTAAAAAACCTCTTACTTCCATTTATGTTTTGGGTACAGGAAGATGCAGAATGATTTCAATCTTTGTCGGATCAACCTGGATACCTTTGTCAGAAATCAGATGACCAAGTACCACTCCTGCTTTGCACATTAATCTACATTTCTTGTCACTCAAAGCAAGGTGGGCTTCTTGGCAACGAAGAAGTACTTTCTCCAAATTTTCGAGAGCTAAAGAATTACCAAACACAGAAAAGTCATCCATATAAATTTCTACAAATTCAAGATTAGAAAAAATAGCCAAGACTGCCCTTTGAAAGGTAGCCGAAGCATTACATAATCCAAAGGGAAGCACTTTATAAGCAAAGGTACCCCATGGGCATGTAAAGGTAGTTTTATCCTGATCTTCGAGTGTAATTTGTATCTGGTTATAGCCACTGAAACCATCCAAAAAGGAGAAATATTTCTTCCCTGCAAGGGTATCAAGCTCCTGGTCAATGAAAGGGAGAGGGAAGTAATCGTTGAGAGTGGCTTTGTTTAATTCACGATAATCAATACAAATACGCCACCTTCCATCTTTCCTAGGTACTAGCACTAATGGAGAGACCCACTGACTATCAGAAATAGGATAGATAAAACCAACATCAAAAATTTTCTGTATTTCTTCTTTCATAACATCTCTTAGAGCTGGATTCATTCATCTTTGGGGTCATCAGACAGGTCGGGTTCCTTCCTGAATATAGATATGATGTGTACAAGTTTCAGGAATGATACCCTTCATGTCTTCATAGCCCCAAGCAAATGCACTAAGATGGTTTTGCAACAAATTCACAAGCTGCTCTTGCTGAGATGGGTCTAAATCTGAACTGATATGAAAAGACTTACCGGGACTAATCTCAACAAGAGTAGTATTAGGCTCTAGAGTACTCAAAGGAGTGGTCAAAGACAGCGGTATAGAAGAATGAGAATCATGGTTTTCTTGGAAATCTAGGCTAAAAATATGGCTCAAAGGTTCAAAGTTAGGCATGGTGTCTAGATTTTTCAGGAAATATTGAATCTCATCTTCTTGCGAAGACCCAGTATAATGATGAATAAGAGAAATAGACTGAGTCTCCTCATCACTGCTTTGGTCCAACCATAAAGTGTCTCGAAAGTCATGAATGGATCTGGCAGGAGGGTATAAGGTAACTTTCTTCCTAGAATCTCCATGTGAAATATACATATCTCCGGAACGACATCCAATATATGCATCGGCTGTAGCAAGCCATGGTCAACCCAAGATCAAGGGATGTCCTCCTACCAGGTTCTTTGGCTGAAGCACAATGAAATCAGCAGGACATTCCCAAGAATTTAATGAGATGATCACATCGTCCAAGACTCCTTCAGGCTTAATTTTGGATCTATCTGCTAATTCAAGAACAGTGGGAGTAGGGAAAAGATGAGATAACTGAAGTTGATCCACGGTTTGCTTAGTCATTACATTAATGGCTGCCCCTAGGTCTATAAGAACATTAGAGACAAGGACATTACCAATCTGAATTGTGACAACAGGGTTTTCGGGATCAGTATATTTTTCCACAGACACACATCCCGTCATCAACTCTGCTGCCCTACCAACAAATTGAATAGTTTGGGGTTCCAATCTCTTCCTCCTGGGTTTCTTAAGACATAGTTCCCTAATAATCTTGGTACAAATGGGGATCTCTTTAATGGCTTGGAGTAAAGGTATCTTAATGAAAATATTTTGTAGTTCTGATGCCAAATTAGTCTCAGAAACATGCTCTCTTCTTTCCGTTACTAGCCTCTCTGGAAAGGGAGGCTGGTTGGAAGAAGATGGCAAGGACTCAGAGGGTAAGGGATGCTTAGTGAAAATTTTTGAAGAATGGTTAAGATTTTCCTCTTCTCCTTTCTCTCGAACAATCACCATAGGTTGTTTCTGTTTTTTTGGTATTACAGTCCTTCTTGATCTTAATTGAATATCATGAAATCCAAATGGAATAGGCTGGTATTCGAATGGAAACAGAGGGTTTGTTACATGGATCATTTTCACTGCTTTATTATTATTATTAGGATTAGGCGTAGGTTGAGCAGGAAACTGAGGAGGTTGGAAGGGTGGAGGTAAAGGTAATGGGGTGGTCTGACTCGGAAGTTGAGGCATTGGATAAGGTACATGTGTAGATGGATATGGTTGCATAGGTGGTTGGTAGGAATATGGAGAATGAGTTGGGCCTTTCCAACCCTGTTGCCATGGTTGGGAAGGTTGCCCATGCTGATACTAATTTCCATACTGCCACTGCTGATGAGAGTTAGGATATGAATATGCATGTGGATTATAACCAAAATAGTGTGGAGGAAATTCATGAGCCATACCTGCACCTACTTGAGGCCAATTTCTTCTTGCTCCCATAGCATAAAATTGTTCAGCTTCAGGCTGCCCCCCTGTAAATACTGCTTTAAGTCCAGGTATAGAGGGACATTTTTCTGTGATATGGTCTTCTGCACAAACAACACACTTATTATTTTCTTTCAAGTTAAGAGGGCATTCTTTAGGGGGATGCTTGTCTCTGCATTTAGGACAGAAAATACATAATGACTCTTGTTCCTTCATAAGTTTTTGTTGAAATTTTAAAGAGTCTAACTGTTTAGTAACAATTTTCATTATATCAATTTTCATGTTTTCCATTTTATTTTCTAGTCCAATAATCATAGCATCAGTAGATTTAGTTTTTCTATTTTTATTTCGAGTTCCTCTACCGGATCTATATTGATTTCTTGAAAATTTCCTGCATAATTCACAAATTTGATGAAAAGTTTGCTGAGAAATATCACCTTGTCCTAATAGATTCAAATTGTTTCTAGCACTATCAGTAAGTCCTCTTAAGAACAAGGTTCTAATAGTTTTGGGATCAAGCCTAAGTTTTGACCTTTGTAAAATATACAGAAATATTTCCAAATAATCTTCAAACATTTCATCATCATCTTGTATGACTGTAAAAATTTCATCCTACATGTCCCGAGTTTTATAATATTCTTGATATTTAGACAAAAATACCCTCCTCATCTGGTCCCAGGAAGTTATGGTGTTTTCTCCTAACCCCATAAACCAGCGTAAAGCTGAGTCCTTGAGGGTAGCAGGAAATGATCTTAACTTCTGAGCCTCAGTTGCATAATCATAACTTCTACACAAAATATCGAACTCAAATAGAAAAGAGTCAGGATCTTCATGAACTTTACCATGGAAATGAGGGAGAGCTGACAGTGGAATATTCTTCATCTGTGACACAGTATCAGGATCCACAATTGGAAACACAAAAGTAGATTTTCCTTCATTTATCTGATTGTCACCGGTTCCTTCCAAATGATCTCCTTGGTCTGTCATTGTTTCCTTCTTGTTTGTACCGCTTTCCACAGGCTGATCCACACCTAAGCTGTTATTACCACAATCCAGGTGGATTGTTCCTGCATGATGGGTTTGGATTGAATTGGGCTTCCTGCTTGCAGAAGGAGACCTAATGTGAGAAAAATTCTTTTGGCCCTTAGTGGGCTTCGAACCCTTACCTTTCCTAGACATTCATCTCAAAAAATAAAGAAAAATATCAAAACAATTTCTAGTAAAAATGCTATCAGAAATCAATCAACACCAGTAAAAACTCCTTAAAAAAAATACTTGCAAAAATAAAGGAAACTTACCGCTATTATACAATCAGAAAATTCTTACCAAATCAAATCGCCTCCCCGCCAACGGCGTCAAAATGTTGGGTGCAGGAATTACACTTAAGTAAAAATCCTCAACACTTACTTGTCAACCCGAGGGATTCGTAAACTTAGAGACGAAGCACAGGCAATGCCAGAGATGGTATGAATATTTCTAATATCAACTCCTACTTTTGAAAAGAATAATTGCAGAATCAAAATTTAGAGAAGAAAGAGGAAACTCAAACCATCAAAAAAATCTGAGGCTAGAAAAAGAAGAAATGTACTTGCAAAAAAGATTCAGAAATAAAGAGGAGCAATCACTCTAGCTAAATATTGATTAGCTACTGAGAATGTGTTTCCCTCAACAAAGACACCTTAGCAGTTTTCAACAAATGGGCCCCTTCAATCCTGCATATGTAAATATATCCTTCTTGCGAAAATCAATCTTGCACTAGTGCAGTCTTCTTGCACTAGTGAAGGAAAAACGATTTATGCAGAAAGTGTAAGGTAATGTCTTTACTAAAAAATTATTTTCTTCATGCAAGGGCTTTGAACTTTCTCAAGTCCGTAACACTCAGATCCAATACCAAGAAACTGGTTCTTGTACTCGATCAGAGCTTCTTGCACTTTAACTTTTGATCCTTGAAATCAATGATTCATTACTACAGTGTGATAAAACCAAATCATATATCAGTAAAGATGAATATCTATAGAAAATAAGAAAACAATCTTTTTTAATTAAGATATGACTAAAAGAAAGAAAGCTGTTAGAAGTAATCTAGAAAGGCTTGTTGCATCATATTATCTAGCGCTGGTGCGAGAACAGTTCTCCTGCTTGCACCAGGGAGAAACCAAACCAATGTGCAGAAAATAAATAGCACACCAACATGCACTAGTGCAGGAATGAACTAGGCAGAGAAAATAAACCAAATTGTGCAGAAAATGAATAGCACACCAACGTGCACTAGGGCAGGAACTCCTCCTGCTCGAACCAGGCAAGGGAAAGAAATCAACCGTGAAAAAAGTAACTTAAATACTTCACACAACAGATCTGCTTCCACTCAAACAGAAATTCAAATACTGCAAATTAAATCACACTTGACAGTTTAAAACATAAATTACAAGAAAAACAAGGAGGGAGGACGTGCTGGGTTGGCTGGGCCCTTAGCCAACCAACGCGTTTCCCTTTTAAACGAAAACACTACTCAGAATTAACTCATTAATTGTTTAAGCCAAATGATGAAATGTACAAAACATGAGGCAGAGCTCTTCTTATTAGATCCTTAAAGCAATTACATGCGCGATTACATAATCCAGCCCATATTTGGGCGATAACACAAGATAGTCCTATTACCGCCTCCTGGTTCTATTCTCTGATCTATTCGATTCTTAAAAACATTGAACTGTTTGTCCTATTTACATTTCTGCTTATATAGATCCTTTTGGCCACAGGTCAAAAGGATCGTTTACCATTAAATAGCCAATTACAAAAATCGTTATAACAAATTACATAACCGATTGCAGAATAAGCTTTTGGCCTTCAAAATTAAATCGCTTTTAACAAAATAGGCCGCGGCTATCTCCAGCTGTTCATCTCTCTTAAGTTCGATCTCAGCTACTCTCGATTTAACTACTGTCATAGCTGGGACTCGGCTGCCTTCAGATATATCCTCATTAATCATATACAAAACAGGCGGCAACCCAAATGATTTGGATTCGCTGCCAAGATTCACAGCGCTCATGCTGGTGCGGGATCTGTTCTGCACTAAAAATCAACGATCAAGATAAGTGATCATCTATTAAATATCATAGTAGGTAACGATAAGTTACGAAAGTAATTCTAAGTAAGAAATCACGTAATAGACAGTTAATAAATGCTAAGATGAGTTAAAAATGTAAAATATGAAGTTTATGCAAAATGTTTCATCGTTCTCGCACTAGTGCAGGATGAGGGCACATAAGATAGGTAAAACAGGGCAAATGATTATGATTTGGGAAGGGAAGAATGGTAAAAAAGAATGCAATTTAGGGGAATAACACATCAGATCTGTTATAATTTCCTCTTCGCTCTCACAGAATCTCCTCTCTCTTTCATGCTAAGAATAATCATAATACCCATCCACAATACAATTCCCCCATATAAACCGAGGGTTTCCTTCTAGGGAAAAACCCTAAATTAACATAAATTCTATTGTCAGATTATCCGCCTAATGAAAGACCCAGATTGACTACAAAATTACAATATTTTACAGGGAAAATTTTCATGTATTTTTAACTTCGAGGGCATTTCCCAGACCCCCGAGCTAAGAGGGATAGGCCCCTAAGATCCCTGCGAGGGGGACAAGTCCCCACTGCGTGGAGGAGTCTACAACCTTCCTGGGCTATACAATCGATTAAAAAAAGACCTTCGAATCAAGAATATAATCAGAATCCACACCCAACATCCTCCTAATGTACATTGAGTCGCAACCCCACTATGTATCTTTACATGGCCTTTATCACTACCCCTATATAAACTTGATTAACTCTAGTGTATTTTCAGTGGCCATGCATTTTCACACGAGTATGGGTATGTCGTCCTTGGGAAAAAGGTCATCTCATAGCTTATCCTTTTTTGTATGCATTTCCGTAATGTAAATTTTGGTGAACTCCACATAGCCACACTAAGCAACATCCTCCACTATATTATAATGTCTTTTGGCCATCATCTTTCTTTCTGAATTCATGCATTATGGGGCATTTTTATAGCATCATTACCACCTTATTGAGCTAAAATTTGCTAAATTATTGGCACCATGGAATTGTATACTTGACATTGGATGACTAATCCCACCTAAAACTTTGTAAATAGTCCTTCCTTATAATGCATTTACACTTCTTACCTAGAAAAGTTGTGAGCACTCTCTTATTTCCTTTATCAAAGGTATAAGTACCTTCAAAATAAATTAAAAAATATACAAAATGTAATATTAAAATATGCACTCAGGAGTAGGGTTCATATGAAAATTAGTTCCATAACCTTCCAATACCCATGGCAAACAATCTTAACCATCTTGAAATTGTGTAAATAATACCTCAAGGAAGGAGAATGTACACCAAGCCCTACGATATCTAGTCTTGATGAGTTAAATCATTTTGTCCTTGTGGGCTTTTATAATTGAAATATCTTTGAATATCTCCATTATTAGTTTACTATGTCTCACATTTCTTAAGAAATGGGCCTAAGAGACTTTTCTTCCTCTTATTCAAGTGCATAAAATTATTAGAAGTGAAGTAGTCCCAAGTGACCTAGGGAAATAGTAATAATGATGAAATTTATATGTATTGTTGGAAGTAGAGGTTAGGTATACATTTATTGTATTACATTCATTGTTAATAAAAATTAGGATCTATCTTCTCCCGCTTGCCTAGATACTATGTATTAAAATTTTGTTGGGTTTCTATTTTGACATGATTTACACTATCAATTGGTCTTGTTTTTTACTATGTTGTGCCATTCCTATGCCCATTTATGATTCATATCATCATATTATATCGTACTTTTGAAGATAAGTGTCGTAGCAAGATTAAAATTGTGTATTAACATAATTTCTTTTGTTTTTATTGCATTAAAAAAGATTTCGACTAATATTGCTAATGATGGTTATGCTTAGTTTAAACAACTTAAAATTTGAAACGGGAACTATAAACTCAAAACAGGATCTCTAGCCAAAAAACTAAAAAAAAAATGTGAAAAACAACCTAAAAACAAAAAATGTTGATGCTAGAATACTAGAATGTTGCAAAACCTTAAAATTTTGACAATTTTTCAGTCATGACATTATGGAAAAAATTTGGACTAAAAAAACTTTCAAAATGAACACTGGAATGAAAGAGTCAGTATTCCAGGACTAGTTTCTTTTTTAAATGTTAAAAATATGACGACTTTAAAATCTTAGCCTAAAACAACTTGCCACATTGCAACAAAAATTTAAAAGGCAACCATAAAATTGACACATAGTGTAGGCAAATTCGACCCATTGAAAGTAAACTTAAATATCAACCATGAAATTTACACATTATGCAGGCGAACTCGTTATTTTACAATGAAAACTTTAAAATCAACAATTAAATTGACACATAATGGGATCAACTTACTAGTTGAGGATCGACATAGACCCTATATGAAAAAATAAAATAAAACAAAATAATAAATAAATATATAAAAATGAAAAATATAAAAGAAAACAAAAATTAAAACATTGAAAAAAATAAAACAAAATAAAATAAACACGAAAAGTTAAAAAAAATAATAATAATTAAATAAAGTTCAAGGGGTCTTGGATATACGATGATTGGGTGGGTTGTTAAAGCAATTCTTGATGTGAAGTCATTGGTTCAATTCCTTGCACCCGATCGAGGCAATGTATTTGGACATGATGATGAAGATGTAGTCCTACTGATCTTACAAAAAAAAAGTAAATAAAAATATATATTAAAACATGAAAAAATAAAAATAAAAACATGAGAGAGAGAGAGAGAGACACACACACACACACAAAATTTAAAAAAATAATAAGAAGTAGATAATAATATATATTAGAACATAAAAAAAAATATAAAAAAAAAAACATGGCAAAAAAAAACATGGAAAAAAAACACAAAAATATATATATATATATATATATATATATATAGAGAGAGAGAGAGAGAGAGAGAGAGAGAGGAAAACGACAAAAAACAAATCAAACATTAAAAAATTACCAAAAAACCAAATTAATTAAAATCAAACATGAAAAAGGTAAAAAAAATAAAATAAAATTATCTATAAAAAAGACAAAAAAAAACATTAAAAATGTACCAAAAAAAAACAAAACAAAACTAAAAAGTTAAAAAATCTAAAATAAATAAAGAATTGTTAGGATAGTCCGACACATAGGAAATAGTTAAGTATAATTTGGTCTAGCGTAGAGTTAGGTAAAGTGTGTTTCTTTACAATTTACATTTGTAGCTTATAATCCGACGGTCACGATATTTAGTGATCTGACGACTCACTCTCTCCTCGGTATTATCGACACTTGATCTGCGCTTAACACCCGATTGGTCCATGATATCTATTAAAGAGCATGGAGGGTCATTTATCCAGTAACCATTTATAAGAGAAGCTTATGTAATTTGTTTTTATTTTTATTTTTTATTTATTTATTTTATATTAATAAATGGCTTGAAGTGGCCACGTTGGCTCACGCCGTGGACTGTTTCCCTCTTCGAGGGTTTTAACCACATCAAATACTGGTCTACTGATCTGTGATCTGTTTGTGAGCGGTCCTTTGGTGTTTGATATAAGGAACTTACCCTTTAAATTTCTACAATAATAATGCAAAAAAATGTAAAAAAAAAAGCATAATAAAAAAAAACAATAAAAATATGTAAAAAAAGGAATATAAAATTATATATAAAAAGACAAAAAAAAACATAAAAAAGTGTACCAAAAAATAAAATTAACTTAAAAAAAAGAGCAAAAAAAAGTATAAAAAGTAAATAAAAATGAAAAAAAAATATATTTCAAAACGAGCATAATTAAAAAAAAAATGAAATTAGAAGATAAAAAAAAAATAGAAACATTTTTCAATAATTTAAAAAAAAATTACAAAAATCATAAATATTTTTTCAAAAAACATTAAAATCAAATAAAAAACATAAAAAATAATAAAACATTATAATAAAATTAAAAAACATAAAAAAACAATTAAATTTAAAAAAAAAAGCATAGTTAAAAAAAATTTAAAATAGTTAAAATAAAAAATTTAAAAACAAAATTGAAATTAAAAAAAAAAAAAAATTGATATAACCTAATTAAAAAAAATAATTTAAAAAACCAATAGTAAAAAAAAATAAAATAAAAAAAATTACCCTGCCTAACCCAGTGACTAAGCGGCCTTAGGCAGGGTAACTCTTTTTTAATTTTAATTTTAATAATGGTTTAAAATTTTTTTTTATTAGGTTATATCAGTTTTTAAATTTATTTATTTATTTATGTATTGTTTTTAATTATTATTTTTTTTTGTAACTATGCTTAATTTTTTAAATTTTTTTTAAATTTTAATTTTTTTTAAATTTATTTATTTATTTCATTATAATATTTTTAATTTTACTATTTGATTTTAATGGTTTTTTAAAAACATATATGGCTTTTTTAAAAACATATATGTTTTTTTTTAATTATTTCAAAATGCTTGTATTTTTTTGTTTTTGTTTTTGTTTTTTTTTTTTAATCTTCTAATTTTTTTTTTTTTTTTTAAAATTATGCTTGTTTTGAAATGTTTTTTTTTTTCATTTTTATTTGTTTTTTTTAGTTTTTAGTTTTATTTAGTTTTTTTTTAGGGTTAATTTTATTTTTGGTACATTTTTTTTTAATGTTTTTTTGTGTTTTTATATTTGTTTTTTTACATATTTGTATTGTTACATTTTTATTTTGCAAAAAAAAAAAAAATTCCATTATAAAAAGAACATTGCAAAAAAAAAAACAAAGAAACACATGTTTGGAAAATCCTTAAAAAAATAATATTCTAGGACGAAAAACGCTAAGAGACATAAAACAACTTGAAAATTTGTTAAATAATCAACATTTAAAAAAAATGTTTATACTTTGGACATAAGAATGTTTAAAGTGTCGAAAATGTCTTTAAAAAAATAAATGTTAATGCTTTTCAAAACATGCATGAAAATGATCAACATTTAAAAAAAAATATCGACACTTAAGACATTAGAAAATTTAAAGTGTAAAAAATAAGCCTTCTAAAAAAAGAGGTTGATGTTGCATCAACACTTTTCAAAATCAACATGAAAAGCACTAACATTTATATATATATATATATATATATATATATATATATATACACATACTTGATACAAAAGAAAATTTAAAATGTAAAAAATATGTTCAATTTTTTTTTTTTTTTAAATAATTCTGGATGAGCACTTTTCGAAATCAGAGTGCTTTTTTGCTACCTCAAAAAAGTGGGTACTCGTTTCCATTCCCGTTTCAAATTTGACATTGTTTTTAGTTCTTGTAGCTCCTATTTAGTTCTTGTAATCGACCTTAAGGTTGGAATATCTATGCAAATCCAAGTGGAATTTTGGAACATGGGTTTTACTCCTAGAGTTTTTGACATGGTTTTAATTTAGTTTGTACCCAGATCCAACATGGTATCTCTAGATCATGATCATTGTTTCAGTCAAATTATGCTAGGAAAAAAATTAGTAATGCTCCAGCTCATATGTGATATATGGATTGATGAGGATGAATTTGGAGATTTTGTGAAATGGGTTTTCGATAGAATTAGTCCAATTAGGTGAATCCCAATCATATTTCCCAATGAACATGTGATTATGGAGTTATATGAATTTATTTAAAGGGGATTTTTCTTGTTATGATTATTTTTCAAACCACATCCCGAATGAAGTACCTAGTCAACAAAATGAAAAAATTGGGTTATTTCTAGATGGTTTCATGTTAATAAAATGATTTACAATCAGATGTTGAGTTATGTCTGCAATTATTATCAACCAAAAAATGCATTAGACAATAAATTGTTAGTTTGGAAATTTTGATTTGGGGGAATTGATTTCAATTTTCCCCATTACCTCTCCACAAAAATGCATGGATAGAGAACAAAGAAATGGAATTGTTAGGGTTTAGTATTATCAATTGCAATTCATATCTATATCTTTTTTCAAAACTATAGGATTATTAGATCATTAGGGAAACACATGGTTGCAAGTATGTATCTCGAAACATTGTTTTTACTTAATACCAAGTTCTGATGTTGGTGTACTAAGATTATTTTTTCATGTGATGAGACTGTGATATTGTAGTTTCCAAGAAACATGAGAGTCGGTTGGGAGGGCCTACTAACTTAGCCTTTTTTTCTCATTTTTTCTCTTACTCTGTATCATAGCTCAACAGTTATAGTTTATACTATAGCTTCTTTTTGTTTGATTTCAAATTCAATGTGTTCATTACCCAATTCATTATTTGGATTCATCACTCAAGTCTTGTTTCTTGTTTGCAGAGCTGAGACCTCTCATTAGAGGGCAGAGAGACATGTTGTAGCTCTTGTTTGTTATATGAATACTTTGATTTAATCATAGTGAAAAATTGAAACATGTGCGAATTAAAGAGGATTTGTGTTGACACCCAATGACAAAAGATATCGTAGATTTATTTTTATTTTCATATTTACATGTATAACTTTTTCTTAAAGAAACTATAGCAGGATAAGTTGCATTGAAGTTGGAACTTAAGACTTGTTTTGTTGGAGCGGGGTCCCCTGAGGCACAAGTTCCAATGATATTTTTTGTACGTTTGTATGTGCGCGCTGCGCAAATGTATTCAAAGGGATTTTGCCCCAATTTTGGACATAATTTAAGTTTAAATGTAAGCTATGGGCCTCAAACCATGGTTTGAGACCATAGTATCTGCGCGCTAGGTGTACTATAAATAGATAATGTTTTCCTAAGTTAAGGAGTGATACAAGTGATATGTGATATTGATATTCAGATAATATCTGTGTCTATAAGGGTTTTGGGTTGGGTAAAAGGCTCTTGCTGGGTGTGTGCGGACTCCGCTGGCTGTGTGCATGGAAGGGATTGTAAGGGTTTTGTAAGGGTTTTGAAGGAAAGGTGATGTATTGAGAGATGTGAAGAATTAATATAAGGAACAATTTTGGCAAATTATCTGTGTTATGCGTATATTTTTGTTTATGATTACTGTTTATGCTTTGATGAGATCACACTATCTGTTACTTATTGATGAATGCGCAGAGCTACTTGATTTGTTTATGCATGAATATTGATATATGTTAAGTATTACATTGGTTAATATCAAGATCTGGTTCTGATCTATTTTCTGCGCTGAAGCGACCCCTATTTTTGTGATATTTTCTTTGTGTTTCTGTTATAAGCTATTGCACAAATTTGTATAAGTTCAAGTAGGGTTTTGCCGAGGACCACTTCATTAGATTCTCTCTCAGGGTGAAGAAACCTAGTTCCAGCACCCCCCCATACTACTTTGGGTGAGACTTTGGTCTGCGCAAGTAGATCATTGACGAAAGGGCCAGTAGTTGGAGGGTTTGTTGGTTTATCCATAAACTCTGAACCTTCGTCAAGACCCCTCAAGCCAAAAAATGGTTCCATTGTCAGGACTGGGATAATCATTTTGAAGGAGATTTGATGTTGTGGCATCCGTCACCCAACGAATTACAAGACTGGTTGGATAGAAATATCCTTGAATTTGCACCGCAAGAGAATAAAATCCCTAAATTGTCTGAAAAACAATGGGTAGAGAAGTATATTTATACCGAAGTGCACGAAATTTTATTTTTTTCCTTTGTGCACAAACTACAGGAGTGGTTGTCACACTTGGCTGAGTTCCATCACTGCATAAAAGACGACGTAGTCACTAAATGGACTCCTGAATTCATCCAGCAACTAGATAAATTTGATAATAAGATCACTCGCGTGGTAGATCGTTGGATTGATCGCCTTCTGGGCGGATTTGTGACTGAATTTGTTGTTGACCAGTTTGTGTCATATTATGAAGCTGAAAGGAGGTTTTTCAAAGGTCCTAGAGGTAAGTTTCTGCGCTCATTGAAATTATTACTGAAAATGCTATTGTGTGAAAAGGGTTGTCTATGCGAACATACTACTTGAATGCATCAAAGAGGTTCAACGACGCGCAATGGAAGAATTTACTGAGAAGAATCTGAAGAGGTCCTTTATAGCCCTCTGAAGCCTAGATCTGATAGTGAACCTGAACTAGAAACTTCTAGCTCAAGTGACTCTGAAGAATAAATCTCATGATATCAGAAGCCTTTGAATCTATTTCCTACTCCATCCACTCCACTTCTAAGCTCACTTTGTCGATCACCCACCCCACCGCACAGTCCAAATTCACCTCCACCCCCTCCTGAAGTAGATATGGTTGCATCCATGAAGTTACCTAATTTCAGAGGCATTGGCAATGAGGACACTGATCACTTCTGGTTTGTGACTAAGGTGGTGTGGTAGGCTCATCAAGTAAACAATATTGATATCAGAAAAATTCAGCTGGATACTGCATTTCAATATCGCGCATTAGACTGGTACATTAGGTATGCACAAGAAAACCCTAATGCTACTCTGGAAGAAATTAAAGAAACCCTAAAAGAGTATTTTAAGAAACCTAAATCATATATGCAGCTGGTGACAGAGATAAGATATCTTTCAAGAACCTAATGAATCTGTATGGGAGGCTAATCAATGATTGAAGCGCATCATCAAAGATGGTGGGTTTGTGATTGATAATACTCAACATAAATAATGGTTCAATTCTATGTTTCTCACGCATATGCACCAGCCATTAGGTCAGCAAAATATTGCTACACAAACTGAGGCTGTAGAAGTTGCAATGAAACTAGAAGCTACCCCAACACCTATTACGCGGGGAACTCAACAAATTCAGAATCAACTAGAAGCAATGCATATGGAAATTCAAAGTTTGCACCAAGACAAAGGCAAGTAGGTCTGCGCAGAGGTTTGGCGTATAAAGTGAAAACCTTCTGGGCATCATAAAGACCAGTGTCTTGTTTTTAACAATTATCTCAATGTTGGAGATCCCAGTCCATTAAAGAGATCTAGATGGTGTGCTATATATCAGATTGTTGGCCTACATGATACTGATTCTTTCCTGAGGGTTGGAAAGTATCAACCTGACTTAAAACATCCATTTTGCAAGTTCTGTTCATCATTAGGGCATGATGAGCATCATTGCTAGACCTATGAAATGACCTCGAATAAAGCTGAGATCTATAGAGTGTAGGTTGAGCTTACATCATCAGCACCCCCTTCTAGATGCGGAGGATTCCAAGGCAGAGGAAGAGGCCGAGGAGGTGGATCAACTGGTAAAGGAAGAGGACAAGTGGTTTTCTATAACTATTGTTGGGGCCCTTGTTTTGAAATTCAACGGATTTTGAGTTGCGGTGAGTGAGTGGTGGAACACAACCTCGGTAGGCAGAAAGGTGTCAAGGTTGCGAAGGAGCAAAGGACAGGTGTCGCGGCTGTTGAGGGAGAAAGCATATATGGTGGAAGAGCGTGGAAGGAAACGAGTAGTGAACTCTCGATGAACAGAAAGAAACAGAAGACAACCAAGCGAGAAGAAAGGAGGAACTGTCAGTTGTGCTGGCAGCAGAAAAAATGGGCAGCCAACCAATGGATAGGGAGGTTGGCGCAGACGGGAATAGGCAACAGTGAGCCGCAGGAGAGCTTTGTATGTGTTACACTGTTCTTCATTCCTCTGTGTTCCTGCTTTTCCTCTCTGTCCAATAGGACGTATTGTATTCTGCTCTGTTTATGCTCATGCCGCTGAGCCTTGTAATAGTTTTCCACTGGTGGCCGTTGATTAATATATTCAGGTGTGTTGTTCCAAGCATCTTTTATACTTTGAATGAATGACTTTACAAGAACCTTTTAAAATTTTATTTACTGTAAGTCTAAACTCTTTCCCGAGAGGCATATGTTATGGAATGTTGTGTTATGGCTGTTTATAATTTTAGCTTAGCTTTGATTCAACTGTATTGATGTTTTTGGGATGATACCGATCGACTCCCTATCACAGTAAGGTCACGGCATGCCTCGGGTGAGACTCTTTGCCCTTCGGATCAGAGTGCAAATTCCAGCGTGAAACTAGACTACGGCGGAAAACATTGTTGGTCCGTTAAACCTGAACCCGAGTCTTCTCTGTGAGACTTGTTCTCTCGCCAACAAATGGTTCTATTGCCAGGACCTAAAAATACATTTGGGAGCTAGATCATGGTATCTCGGATCTTCGAAAGAGAAATACGAAGCTGGTGGGATAACCACCTAGATCAGTTCATAGCTCAGTAGGCTGATCTAAGACGACAGAAGGAGAAAACGATTAAAAACCTGGTTCTATTCTCTGACTTTGCTATTGATATCTACGAAATATTTTGGGGAAAGTTCCCAGAAGAACTCTACAACTGGTTATGGAGGCTTCACACCAAGACCATCAAGGAAAAGTCACAGAAGATCAATCACAAGTGGGCACACGAGGATCTGGTGGCCCTTCATCGATTAAACACCGATTTAACCTGAGCTGTAGATTTTTGGGTGGAATCTACCTTGGACGGATATATAGTGGAGTTTTTAGCCGAGTGCTACCAGTCTTTCTCAAGAGCAGAAGATACCTTTAGATCCGGGTTAAGAGGGAAGCTGCTGAAGGAGATTCCATTATGGATCAAGGCATTGATGGTAGATGAAGGAATGATGGGATTCCAAAAAGCAGAGATGGAAGCGTAAACCCTCCAGTGCCAAGGGAAGGGACTAAGGGAGAGATGTTACAAGAACTGTGAGAAGGGGGAGTAGGAGTATGAATGTTGAGATTGCCAACAGGCTGAGGGAGCGACGAGCACATCGGATGGCGCAGATTGCAGAACGGTGGGGAGAGAGGGTGATGAAGGAGTTGAAAAGATAGGAAAGTGGTCGAAAGAACCAAGAAGAGGCACCTCAGATGGAAATGGAAGGTTAGGTGGGTCCCCATGATATAGGAGGGGCCGTGAAAGAAGTGCGGCAGGTGTATAGGAGTCCAGCCCAAATGGAGAAAGGAAAGAAGTCTGACGGAGAAGGTACAAACTCGTGCCTAGAGGAGGTGTCTGATGTGGAGATGCACGTTGCAATGGAGCAACTATTTCAAGAAAGGCCGACGTCCATATCTCAAGGTATTCCTAGTCCCCACAGTTCAAGTAGCTCTAGTCCCAACCTTCCCCTGGTGCTCTACAAGCCCATAAGTGAAATTTTTGTTAAGTTACGTGAATTAAGTAGATTGCATAGTATTCAGTCTCAAACTGGAACAAAAAATAGTAGTAGGATTTCTAGTGGCACCATCTCACAACCAGGATCCAACGAATTCATTTTGGTAACACCTATTCAAGTGAACGTGGTGGGATCATTCACCCGGTACCCAAAATTCTCTGGGAAGGGGAATGATGACGTCGAACAACACTGGTACATCTGCGAGGCCATATGGAGGGCATGATAGACACCAGATGTTAGGAAGTTGATATAATTTTAGACCACCCTTAAGGAGAGAGACCTACGCTGTTTTATGAAATGGTCAGAATCTCACCCGAATCCAGCGATGGAATATGTAAAGAGGGATTTCATTAAGGAATTCAAACTGCCTAAGACAAACCAACAAGGCTTGTCAGAGATGTGAGAAATCAAGCAGCGAGAAGGGGAAACTACTTGGGATTTGATGCAGAGATTCAAGGATGCAATCGAAAAACTCAGCGATCCAATTGATCCAAACCACCAGAGAGACTGGTTCATTAAAGCTCTACTACCTTTGACCCGAACTCCATTGACTCAACAAAGGATCGACACATTGCACGATGCACTAGAGCAGGCAATGAAGATAGAAACTATGGCAGGTTACCCGCAAGAGTTTAAAGGAGGAGCAGCGGTACAGGACCCCTCCATAATGGGTCTATAGCATCAAATAGCCAGTCTTACATAAAAACTCAAGGAAATTCCACCAATGCGACCAGCGAGACTAAATGTATGGTGCACGCATTGTCTCATGGAGGGACATGTGGCAACCGAATGTCCCTGGTTGCGGGGCCAAAATGTGGGGAGATTGGCCACAGGGGCACAAGGGGCTACACCACTAGGAGGGGTCACGCAAATAAATATCCAAGGGATATATCCACCACAACATCAACACACGAGGTTCCCTGCACAACAAAGTTTGGCCTCCAATGAGTATTGTGAAATATGCAAAAGTATGGGCCATCAACCTCGCCTATGTCCGATCTTACAGAAATATTCCAATGTTCCAAATAATATATACTGTGAATTCTGTGCCTCAACCACCCACAGCATAGAGCAGTGCCGAGCATTGAACGGACTGGCGGAGCGGCTGGACCGGCCTTCATACAGAGTAAACGAAGCTCCCTGAGGAAGAGGAGGAGGGATGAGAGGAGGACGAGCAGGAGGTAGAGGTCCAGTAAGATTCTATAACTGTGACTAGGAAGGGCATGTTGCTAGAGAATGTCCACTCCCTAGAATACCCCGGTTTTCTCAGTGTCGGGTTAACACACATGCAACAGAAGATTGCCCGGATCTTATCAAAAGGTGGGAGGAAAGAGCTAGACAGAGGGGGACAAATATAGTAAATACAGAACCCAGGCTAATGGGAACTCAGACAATGCAAAATGTGGCCATAGTGACAAGAGGTGGAAAAATAATGGGGGAGGATGCGCATGCTATGGACCCAATAAAATTGATCAGGCCAGCATCCCCAAAGCTCTTAATCAAACCAAAACGACAGAAACAATTTTTCCAGAAAGCAGCAGAAACATTTTCCCAATTGGGGGGAAACAAAGGAATCGAGTTACAGAAAACTCAGGAAGACAATGAAACACATAATACTTCTAAAGCTTTGATCCAGTAGTGGTTCCATCTATTCCTGAAGATTGCTAACAATACACCAATGCTAGAACGGCTAAAGCAGAACCTGGAAAGGGTGCTAAAGAAGAACACCGGAGAAAAAGAATCAGCAGGAGCAGACTAGAAGTATGTACAGAGAATAAAGAGAAACAAACGAAGGACGGGAAAGGAATTCCAAGTGAACACGCAAGTTGCAGGGTTCCAGATTAAAGATATGCTTGATTTGGGGTTTGATGTCAACATCCTACCAAGGAAAACTTGGGAGGCATTAGGGAAGCTAAGATTGACATACTCTCCGATTCAACTTCAGATGGTGATTCAGTATTGCATTATTCCCATCAGTCGACTGGAGGAAGTTGAAGTTGATATTGCGGGAGTGAAGACATTTACGGACTTTGAAGTCATCAACATCATGGGGGATAAGGATCCGTACCCTGCACTATTGGGAATTGATTGGGCCTTTGAAAATTATGCAATAGTCGATATGAAGAAAGAACTGATGATCTTCAAGGATGGGGAAATCAGAGTAACTCAGCCACTCGACCCCTACCAAGGACCGAGATATACAGAGATTGTGGATAACAGGGAAGATGCTCAGCTCCTGGACCATCTCTACCAAATGACCGTAGGAAGAAGAGAAGATTACATCAACCCAACGATAGAAGGCTTTGTAAGCTGGAGAAGCATCCAACGCTCAGAGTTAGGATCATAAATAGCTTGGGACGATTGGTAGTAAGGAGGCTATGAAACAAATACAAGGAGATGTGCCAATATTGAAGGAGTTAATTGGATCGGGACTGAGATTCAGGAATACCCAATCTTATCAGATATGAATTCCGTAAGTCTTTTCATAGCCAAAATAGAAACTAAGGTACCAGAAAGTCACAGAGTACCATTAATGGACATGGCATTACAATCCACATCCGCAATATGGTGGAGTAACCATCGCAACTCATTGACGCGATGGGATGAAGTGGCAGCAGCACTGAAAGCTAGGTTTAAAGAGGAAGAGGAACCTAGAAGGAAGATCCGGTACCAAGGGGACTCAGACCCCAGAAACCATTTGAAGGAATGTGAAGCCTAATGGAGAACTGATGAATATCCTGAGGAACTATGGGTCCACTAGTTTATCCACTCCCTGGACGTAATTCCAAAAGCTTGGTACCTGACGGAGGAAAAAAGGAGAGGGACCCACAAATGGCAGGAAGTTGCAGAAAAATTCACACAGTGTTTCTCATTTGAAGGAAAGACAGAGCCGGTTACCCAGGCGTTGTGGACAATCAGGATGGTACTGTTCTTCCCAGATAGCCAACAGACGGACGAGCAGTCGTTTCAATACCAGGGTATCCAACAAAAGGTGGCATGTCAAAAAATTAATAGTGAGATGGACGATGACAATATGGAGGGTCTCAAGCACTTGTATTTTGAAGAAATAGAGGGGGAGAGAGACATCAAATAAGAACCAATGACAGAAGGTATCCATCTGTTACCTCTCAGAACCAATAAAGTAAATATTGGAACAGAAGACAAACCTAAACTGGTGATAATTGGAGACTACTGGGATGAACAAACAACTAAGGAAATATTCAGTCTACTCAAGGAATACGAGGACTTGTTTCCTTCATAAGTAGCGGATCTAAAGGGCATAAAAGGAGAGATGGGGGGAATGCGGATAATAATAAATCCTGATGCAAGGCTTGTCAAACATAGACCATATCGTCTCAACCCAAGGGTAAAGGAAAAGGTGAAAGCAGAGATCGACAAAATGTTGAAAGGTAGATTAATATTCCCAGTAGAGGAAGCAGAATGGGTAAGTCCCATAGTTATACAGAGCAAAAAGGATAAATCAGAGATACGAGTCTGTGTAGATTACAAAAGTTTAAACAATGCTTGTATCCATGATCCATTCCCTACTCCATTCAGTGACGAAGTCCTCGACAACGTTGCGGGGAACGAGGCATACTCATTCACTGAAGGCTTCTCAGGTTACCATCAGGTAAGAATAGTAGAGGAAGACAAAAGAAAGACAACATTCACCACCGAATGGGGCTCTTTCGCATACAATGTGATTCCATTTGGACTAAAGAATGCACCTGCAGTCTTCTCTCGCATTGTGATAGCTGCATTTCGAGAATACATCCACAAGTTCTTAGAAGTCTATATGGACGACTGGACTATGTATAGCATACTAAAGGATCATGCGAGCCTGTTGAGAGTAATGTCTGATAGTTGTCGAAAAATGCAGATCTCGTTGAACTTGAAGAAGTGTATATTTTTCGTTCCGTTTGGAACACTGCTAGGGCACGTGGTATGTAATCAGGGTGTCTTCGTAGACCCGGCCAAAGTAGCATTAATTGTCAGTATGGAGGCACCGGAAATGGTAAAATAGCTAAGGTCATTGCTGGGCCACATAGGTTACTACCGACGTTTCATTCACAACTACGCCAAGATAACAATGCCCTTAGAAAAACTATTGAAGAAATCAGAACAGTTCCAGTGGACGGACAGCTGCAAAACGGCCCTGGATACCCTAAAGGAGAAGCTGGAGAGTGCGCCAATACTAGTCCACCCGAACTGGGACAAACAGTTCCATGTACACATTGATGTGTCCGGCATTGCGCTCAGAGCAGTCTTGGCTCAACCTGGAGACACTTCTGTCGATTATCCGATATATTTTTCCAGTTGCAAGTTGTCCACAGCGGAATGGAACTATACAACAACAGAGCGGGAGGCATTGGAAATGGTGTACTCTCTTCAGAAATTTCACCACTACCTATTGGGAGGTAAGTTCAAATTTTTCACAGATCACTCAGCCTTTGAAATAGTTAGTCAACAAGCCAGTCTTAGAAGGCAGAATCTGCAGATGGCTCCTACTTTTCTAGGAGTTCACCTTTGAAGTAATTTTAAAGCTCGGTATACTCAACGTAGGGCTTGATCACCTATCTCGACTAGAGAATGGAGAAAATGAAGGATATCTAGATGATCAGTTGCCAGATGCTGATATTTTTAGAGTAGAAGCCATCCCAGACTACCTGAATGAGATAACAGCCTATCTTACCAAAGGGCAGTGTCCGCAGGATTACACTACGACACAGAAGAGGCACCTGGTAGTTCGAGCTGCGGAGTATCAGCTGATAGCGAGAAACCTATACAAGATGGGGCTAGACCACGTTCTTCGAAGATGTGTCCTGGACCACGAAAGGGAAGCTATACTATGGGAAAGCCACAATGGTGTTGTGGGAGGGCATGTGGGAGCTAAACCAACAGCAGGCAAGGTACTACAAGCAGGCTTATGTTGGCCAACAATACACAAGGACAACAAAGCATTTGTGCAGAAATGTGACGTTTGTCAGTGGACAAGACGACCATCTCACAGGGATGAGCTTCCGCTTCATCCGATAAAAGTACTGCAGCAATTCGAAAAGTGGGCAGTCGATTTTGTAGGACCAATTGCACCGGCTTCAAGGTACTCAAAGGCAAGGTACATAATAACGGCAACTGACTACCTGACACGCTGGGCAGAAGTAGCGCTAGTGAGAAATTGCATGGCAGAGACTGCTGCTAGGTTGATATTTGAAAATATAATCAGCTGATTTGGATGCCCAAAAATCTTGACTAGTGACCAGGGTACCCACTTCATAAATGATACCATTAAAACCCTCCTGAAGAGCTTCATGATACAACACCATAAAAGCGGTCCATATCATCCACAAGCAAACGACACAGTGGAAGCATTCAACAAGATCCTAGAGAAGGGCCTGACAAAGATATGCAACGTGTAGTGCGATGACTGGGACGAACGGATACCAACGACATTGTGGGCATACCAAAAGATGGTAAAATGACTAAATAACCAAACACCATTCCAACTAGTTTATGGAAGAGAAGCGGTAGTCCCAGCGGAATTCATCGTACCAAGCCTTCTAATCGCAACAACTCTACAGTTATCTGAAGAGGAATCCCTAAAAGAGCAATTGCAGGAGCTACAAGAACTTGAAGAAGAACGATTTCTTGCGGAATTTCATCAGACAGTACAGAAGGAGAGACAAAAAGCTTGGCACGACCGACATATTAAGCACAAGACTTTTCAGGTCGGGGAAAAAGTTCTACTCTATGACAGTAAATACCAGAAGTTCCCAGGGAAGTTGCAAATGCATTGGCTAGGACCATTTCATGTCATAGACATTAAAGAGACAGGAGCAGTTCGGTTGGCACAGTTGAACGGACAAGTTCTACAAGGATGGGTCAACGGCGCATGCCTGAAGCCCTACCATGAGTAAGTTTACCATTTCAATTCCAATAACTCTTGCAACTGAGAGGAGTCAGTAGGGTAGGTTAGAGTCAATAAATCTCTTGCACTCTAGATGAGCATAACTAGGGTTCAACATAATAAAATAAATTGCAGTTGAGTTGTGGAGACCGCAACACAACCAATAGTGGTCGGGGAAGGGTAGTGTCTAGCGTGTCATCCACGTCAAATAGAAAAGCGTGCTGAACATCAACCCAACATCATTAAGCATAGTACCAGTGTCAGTCCGTAGGATTACCAAGATTCATAAATAATTGCCATAATTAGCATCACCCATACTGTAATAGATTTTCCATAATTAGACATAACCACCAGCCGTTGCGTCTGCCCAAATCCCAAAACCACAGTTAGCAATGTCAGAACCCACCTCAGCAGCTAACTAATTGCACGATTGTAGCCGCAGGAGAAGCCAGGGAAACATTAATTAGTTATGGGGTCTCATCAACCTCACTTGTGCCAGTTACTTACATAACCCGCATGCAGAGAAGAGCGAGAATGCCAGAAAAATTTGAGTTAAAGTTAGAAACTTCCAAAAGAGCAAGGGAAGCTAAACCAGAACCAGAACAGAGAAGGAATTCGGAAGAAGAAATTCAAGAGGAAAGAGGAAAAACTGTTCTTCAGGTATACCAGCGATGAACAAGAATGACAAGAGTAAGCCCAACGGTCGTGGAGCAAGAGCTGGACAACATAATTTAGAAAATGGAGTCCCTTGTGGGAAAATATGACAGTGCGACCCTGATCGATGCAGACCTCATAGATTCCTTTGAGTTTCCTGCGCTAAAAAGGCAGGTGTACATCGAGAATTTTGCAACAGAAGCGGGACGAGCAACAACAAGAGTACTACTTGAATTCAGGGGTATCCAGTAGTCCATGATAATGAATTTAAGGAACCTACCAGTGTTTGGGATTAGAGGCGCTGCGATGCAGTGCACAAATTTTCTGTTAAGCAGGATTCATAATGGCTCTCTGTGGCTGGGAAAGGAAATCCCAATTCATGCCGAAGACATTCATAGGTTGACAGGATTGTCACAAGAGGGAAGGGACGTATCATTAGCATTCCGAACTATATCTCAGAGGGTGAAGAAGTCGGGAGACACAGAATACTATGCCAAGTATGGCACTCAAAGAGGAGGAAAGGGAGCAAATATTGAGTTAATTAACAGGCCGGAGGTCAGGTTCACTTGATATATCATTGCTAGCAAGATGATGAGGCATTATACAAAAGGGGAGTGCACATTAGACACAATTTCGGTTGCAGAGCACTGTGTCCAGGGGACAAGGCTAAATTGATGCTCCTTCCTGCTAAAAGAATTGTTCGAAGCTTGCGAGGACAATTACAAGAGAGCAACCAGGTTTATCTAATCATGGTGCTGGCGATGTGGAAGTGGACCTTCCCCAGCATCAAGATACCAGTGGAGATAACATAATACCAACCTTTGGCGATGAAGTTTATGCTGTGGAAAGTGTCTGGAGACCCGAGCACAAAGGAAGTGAATGCAGAAGCCTTTAGAATTTGGTATGGTCAAATGGTTGACGTCGTAATGAGTCAACAAAGGATTCCAAGAAATTTACTAGATGGATATAGTGAGCAGGTCTGGTTTGGAGTCACACATAAACATACTTTTCTCAGGCCTACATGTGTACCAGAAACAATGTTCCAGATGAGGCCTCTGAAGTTCCAACTTGATGAAGGGGCCTTCCACACATAGGTTTGTTCATGGCCAAGAGTGGCGATGGAGATCAGGGATGGAGTGTACACGTACTTCTTTGACGGAATGCTACCGCACCGGTTACCAGGAGAGACGTCGGAGGAAGCAGTGAACATGATGTCAAACCTGCAGCTCTTCCAAATCATTTAGCAGCTGAACACTAAGGTAAAAAGCTTTAATGAAGTAGTTCAGGTACTGGAAAGTGATGCTACTCCATTCCCAACATTTTCAGAATTCCAGGTATCCCAGTCTAACCCATCTCCCAACACAACCTCTATCTTTGCGCCCATCCCCAATGTCTTGTTCAGTTCACCACCCCCAGCAACTACAACGCTGGTGGGAAAGAGTAAAGCTACGAAACCAACAGTGACACCGAAGGCCAAAAGAGCCAAGGTGGCAGATTCAAGCCCAGTGGTCGACCTCATAGGAGAGGATCCACCTCGACAGTTAAGCATAGGGGTACCTATCCGAGAAGAGCAGGTAGTTGAGCCCGAAGAGGCAAGAGGGTTGCCACCCCACAACCCCATATACCCCCTTGATTTTGTAAACATCTGCATGTCACCACACTGCCCAAGTCAACTACCTCCCACCACCTCATCCATCTCCCGATAACCCCACAGCTTTGCACCATCCACTTCATCTGCCACCGTGTCTGATCCAGTCATCAGAAGAATAACCAATGGGGACCACGGGATGGAGGTTAAATCAGGTATAGAAGTGGTACCCCCAGTTAACCCAACCGTGGTCCCGTAAACTACTTTTACCAACCTCATCAATCAGTTAGAGCAGTCAATTGAAGACATAGCTGGGCCATTCCCCGGGCATAATCCACTCCAACCACCCAATCCAGCAGGGCAAGAAGGGCATCCAGACCTAAATATGGCAGACTCTAGTAATCAGGTACCACAACAAACACCACTGGAATCACCTCAGGACCAGTCAGCGAAATTGGTTGCCAGCGGACAACCACTCCGGGTGCGAATGCCAGATCAGGGTACCTCAGGTGCCGAAAGCATGGAGACATGGGGGACAGCTCAGATGTACCATTTCATTCAGAGCACAGCACAACAAGTCGAGAGGCTCCACTCAGAGATCCAGCGGCAATGCGAGTAGCAGCAACAACAGATAAGCGCGCTTACTGAACAGCGCGAACAACTGATGATGGAAAAGGAGCAGCTACAGGGACAACTTGAAATAGTGACCAGGGTTTTCGGGGAAGTGTGGCCTACAGTAACAACCAAAAGCAGTCAAATACCAGAAGAAATGCAAGAGATTGATGTGGTTGGGTGGGCAATCCACCTCAGGGTGGCATATTCAAATCTTCACCAGGAAAATCTGGAACTCAAAGCGGCATTAGAAGCCCGACCCAATGGCTGTGTACTCGGCACAAATATCAGAGAGGCAGGGCGAAGTAACGAAAATGCAGGAAGTTATGAGCACTGCAACAAGAGAAGCATACGACCTACGGAAGGGTCTGCAATAATGCTCAACAACCCTTACCATGAAGGCAAAGTCGATCTTGTTACAACTACAATATATCTCAAGGGAAATCTAGGAAGCAATGGACCCAAATGGACTCGACCAACTCTACGCCTAGGCAGATGTGTTAGAGGTCCAAATACAACAAATAGAGGAGACTTCAGCGGCGGCTAGGTAGGCCTTCTGGGAGCTTCGGCAACCCGTAAAACTCAGTGCACAAATGATGCAGCAATTGGCCTCTGAGGCCAACACTCATATCAACATAGTGTTCGATGCCTTGCCATTGAATGCAGGGGAGGAAGTTGTCACAAAAATTGCGGCTAAGACTGAAGAGTTAATGCAAGGGTGGAAGCAGGCCATGGAAACCTTCCAAGAGCTCAAAGCTTCAGCTCTAACCAAGGTCCTAGAGTTGGGGCCCTTGTTTGGACAACCAGGAGGAGGCACACAGCCAGAATAGGGTGCAGGGCCGAGCGGAACCATGGAAGTAGAGACAGTGTAGGACAATTGACTCGAGGCGAGTCAATAGGATTTGGTCGGGACCTGTTGGGGCCCTTGTTTTGAAATTAAATAGATTTTGAATTGCGGCGAGTACGTGGCGGAACACAACCTCGGTAGGAAGAAAGGTGTCAAGGTTGTGAAGGAGCAAAGGACAGGTGTCACGGCTGTTGCGGGAGCAAGTATAGATGGCGGAAGAGCACAGAAGGAAACGAGCAGTGAACTCCCGATGAACAGAAAGAAACAAAAGAAAGTTGAGCGAGAAGAAAGGAGGAACTGTCAGCCGCACTAGCAGCAGAACAAATAGGCAGCCAGCCAGTGGATAGGGAGGTTGGCGCATACGGGAATAGGCAATAGGGAGCCGCAAGAGAGCTCTGTTTGTGTTGCACTGTTCTCCATTCCTCTGTGTTCCTGCTTTTCCTCTCTGTCCAATAGGACGTATTGTATTCTGCTTTGTTTATGCTCACGCAGCTGAGCTTTGTAATAGTTCGCCACTGATGGCCGTTGATTAATATATTTAGGAGTGCTGTTCCGAGCATCTGTTATAGTTTGAATGAATGATTTTACACGCACCTTTTAAAATTTTATTTACTGTAAGTCTGAACTCTTTCCCGAGAGGCATATGTTATGGAATGTTGTGTTATGGCTGTTTAGAATTTTAGCTTAGCTTTGATTCAACTGTATTGATGTTGTTGGGATGATACCGATTGAATCCCTATCACAGTAAGGTCACGGTACACCTCGGGTGAGACTCTCTGCCCTTCGGAGTAGAGTGCAAATGCCGGCATGAAACTAGACTACGTCGAAAAACCTTGTTGGCCCGTTAAACCTAAACTCGGGTCTTCTCTGCGAGACCTGTTCTCTCGCCAACAACTGTGGTGATGCTGGTCATTATGCACATGATTGTATGAATCTAGCATGACATTCCTACAGATATTATAGAAAACTTGATCATGTTATAGAATATTGTCTTGTCTTGATTGCTAAAATGCAGGAAAAGAAGACTCCAACACGGAATCTGCAAATGGTTCGCGCAAAGACTTGTGAAGAAGATCCTTGTGTGACTGTAGTTACCAGGAGTGGTGTAGCTACCAATGAAGATAAAGGGAAGCAACCATCCACTGATGTATGGATCCAAAAATCACCTAAAACTAAAGAAGGCCTTAAACTTCAACGCGCAAAAGAAACATTTATTGAAGCAAGGAAAGAATTCACAGAAGGAGATACTTCAACAAGTGGTAGAACACTAAAGGGAGCTGAAGGAGAAGAAGATATTGAGCCATTCTTAAAAGCATGCATAAAGTTTCTACGCAACAAAAAGGCTGTTGAAAATTTGCAGGCATTAATAGATAATTACATAGAAAAATCACAACCTCTGGTATAACAACGCACAATCAACAAAATCTATAAGAAAAAGAAGAGAACGAGTAGGGATATGCGCCTGACTGCGCAGATCGATGCTAATGAAATGGACCATGTCATTCTAGATTTGGGATCAGACACTAATGTTGTACCTAAACAAACCTATCAACGTATGGGAGAACTAAAGCTGGATTGGTCCACTATCCAACTGCGCATGGCTAACCAACAGAAAATCATTCCCTGGGGGAGATTGTAAAAAGTTTTGGTTGATATAGAAGGAGTGAAGGTGTTGGAAAATTATGAAGTCATACAAGTTGTAGATGATATTCATCCCTATCCTGCACTGCTAGGATTGGACTGGGCCATTGACATGGATGGTGTTATCAATTTGAAGAAAAGGAGGATGGAATTTGAGAACAATGGAGTTAGGGTTATCATTCCTTTGGATCTTGCAGAAGGTAAAAATTATACTGAACGAGTGCGCACTGAGGACGAGATTGATCAAATTTATAAGCTAACTATGCATGAGGAAGACTGGATTAATTCGATAACATATGGAAATATTAAATGGTAGAAGGATAGTTCTTTCTTTTCAGACTCTGATGAAGAACTAGATAATTGGCAGAACTGCCTACATGAGGTGTCCATGTTGCGCTATAATCATGTGACCTGTGCTATGTGTTGCATAAAATCTGAGGTACATGATTTCCCACATTATTATGGCTCAACTGATGTAAAGATGTTCTTGGGAGAACTGGAAAGATCCGTGTCAGCAAGACAGAGATTCCAAGCTTTGGATCTTGGCTTACGCGCTACTCCATCAAGATGGTGGGAAACACATAAGGAGAATATGGGATATTGGGAGGAATGCGCGCAGATGATGCAGCTACGATTTGAACACCTAGTCATTAAATAAGAGGACTTGTACTTTGGCAAGGAGGATCCGTGCAGACGTTTGGCCAAATGGAATCAGGTATGTGGTGTAGAATGAAGGCCTAAATGGGTTAACATGTTTATTCATACATTGGAAAAGGTTCCAAATGAATGGTACTTGGAAACAGATTTGCGTAGAGGCACTAGTGAGTGGTCTGCACCAATAGATAGTTTCCTCCTTACCTTTAGCATTGAAAGTGGGTTTGATATCATTGGTGAAGCTTTGATCATTACTGCACCGATCAAGGAGACTGTGCATTACTGACACTTGGCACTAGTAAAATTTAGGGAACCGCGCACTCCCTGACCCTTCATCCCCTCAAATTCAAGACAAATGCACTCTGTGATAAGCCTTGTGGGATATTATAGAAATCACATTCCCCAACATGAATTAATAACTGCGCCCATGACCAGATTACTTCGAAGAGGTGCGACATTCCATTGGGATGATGAGCGTTAGAGAAGTTTGCAGTTACTAAGGGATATGACAGATACTACACGATATGCTTTAAATTACCTAGTCAACAAGCGTGTGTTAGGGGGGGACGACCTGTCAATGGTTGTGCTTAGCTATGAATTACATGCGCTGCAAGGTGCGGCACGCACAGGGTATTTGCACCATGGGATTGAAAAGTGTGCAATGGTGTCAAACACAAGCTGTTGGAACAGTCAAAATGGATAAGACATAATTATTACCTTTTGTAGGAGCATCCAAGATGCATTTAATGAGGGGATTTTTCCATATTTGGGACCATTTTTTCAGTAATGGAACCTCATTAATGCCCAAGGAGCCATTGCAAATGCGCCACAAGTATAAATATGGATCATGGGATCACAATAGTTTTGTTTGCATTCTAAGAAATTTTTATGCCCTAAGTTGTTTATTTGTATTTTCCTTTGTTGCGTCTATGTCCAGATTGGATCCTCTGTTTGAGGAATCATTTCACCAAGTGGGTTTAGGATACGTAATTCAGAGCAGAATGACATCCACCAGACCCGAACAATACCCTGTTGCGCAGGAGGTGCCTGTGGTAGCGACCCATGCACCATCTAAAACAAAGAAGGGGAAGACATTTGGGACGAGCAAGTCCCCAAGAGAGAAGAACCCCAGACCATGCCATTCTGCCAGAGAGAAGATGAATAAACCCATGCCTGAGCTCCCAAAGATTATTGAAGAAGGGGATGACGACGTGGTATAGGTAGCCCCCTTCTCGCGGCTGCTTGGTTACATTGCGCCGCACAAACCTACAGTGAAATTTCCGTAGGACTTGGTTAGGTGAGCGCAGGTATCCAAGTGCCCCTAATCCTAAAGAATGTCCCAATGGAGGGGGATATGCTCGCAAAAATCCCTCCATTATGATTCAATGACTGGGACATCGCAGACATGGAGAAGTTTCCAGAGCTCACGCTAGAGCTTTATCTTGATCCGGTGCCCTATGCAGGAGGTTTGGTGCGCCTCGAACCAAAGAGAGAAATTCTAGGTCTGCACAAGGCTGGCCTGCTCACTCTGTTACAAATCCCTCATTTTGGGCACAACCCCATTAATGATAAATGCGTGAGACAATTGTTAGCGTTGGTGCATGATGATGCACTCTAGTTGGGAGAGTGCATCCCAATTGATAAATATCTAATTCACAGAATCATAGGGTTTCCAAACAAGGGGGCCGACCCTATGGCCGATTTCGGAGGGAAAGTGAAGGAGAGCGCCGATAGAAAAAATCAAGAAAAAATATGATGTTACACACAAATCTCGGGGATTCATGGTAGAATAAATTAACGACCCCGTTTTCCATTTTGGCACAGTAGTATTGGTTTTCAAGATTATGTGCAAGTGTAGGCCAAAGGAAGTGCCCGCACATGTGATTGCACTAGGTGGAAAGTGCAAGAAAGGAGTCATATATAATTGGTGTGCGTACCTGTGTAAATAGTTTCTTGAAAATGTGTGCAAAGTCCAGGAGGAGGGAAAGAACTTTTAGTATTCTTGGATCTTGTTGTTAATCACACTCATTGGGTAGAAGTCCCCCAAAGATACCCAGTTCCCTGAACTTGCAGAGCCGATGTGCGAAGTTGCACGCGACGCAACCCTCTAGCACTCCTCTGACCCAGTGCAAGCAAAAGAAAACAAGATCTTCTGGGTCTTATATGATGCTATGCTATACTAGGAAGTACAGTCAAAGCTGCGACTGTCTCCCACCCTTTATGAGAAACACAAGTTGGTAGCTGACTTTAAGGCTACCTTTCGCAATATCCACATCCATGTGAAGGGCGATGTGGAGTGTGTCTGGTACGAGTTGCCTTACTTGGTGATTGAATACGATTTGATCCAAGTTACAACAGACTAGCCGCTAGCTTGGTTGACTCCACCAACACAGCCACACACCCCAACAGGTAAATCAATAGAGAAGACCACTGAAAATCCTGCTGAAACAATACCACCAATTGCGACAGACAAACCTGGTGAGAAGGAGCCTACACCAAAAACAATAAGAGAAACCATTGATGCCAAAATGCCAAAAAATAATGGCTTTGTGCCCAAGGAAATTGAAGCAACGAAATCAAAGGGCACAAAGTGTGGTGTGCAGGCCACGGTTGGGTCAAGAAAGAAGCAGAAGGGTTCTAAGCAAACAGGACAGGAGTTCTTGACACTTACAGAAGACAATATTAATGAGATCGCAAATACAGGGACCACTGCACAGGAGGATCGATGGACAAACATGGAGCTCCAGTATAAATCTGCCTTGGAGATTGTATAGGTTGGCCTACAAGAGTTAAAAATGAAAGCGAGCTAGATCCAGGCGAGCATGATTCAAGTGAGCCAGACTAGTGTGCCTGTTACTAACGTACAAACTTTGGACGTAGCCTTACGACCATCTGGGAAGGACGATTTGTTCATATTCCCCTACCAACAATCCAAATGGATGTGAGTCAACACACTCAGTTTACTTCACTCTGTTATTGTTGATGAGCTACAGTACCGAGAAGCAACCGCGCAGACGCACACCAAGGGTGCACAGAAACAAGATGCATAAGCGCATGAGCAGCAATGACATGTAGAAGCAGCATATTAAGAATTCGAGGCCCAACACGCTGCGTTGGAAGCCAAGATAAACCAAGTGTGCTAAGATATTCCAGCGGTCGTGGCCACCACTGCACCCATAGAGAAGTTGGATGGACTAGCTACTGCGATCAAGGCTGCGCACGCAGAAGCTCACACCATGTGAGCCGAATATGAGCAGCAAATCGCGGACCTCTAGACCAAGTTGCAGCCGAAGACACCGCCTGAGATTTTCACAAAGAGATCAGCATAGGTGAAGTAGGCCCAAGAAAGTACCATTGTCGCAGTCACTCAGTGTGACCAGTCTCTAGCTGAGGCCATGGTAATTTCGGCCTCTGTCCAAAGTGATCCAATCGTGTAGCAGCTGCACAAAACACTCAACACCAAGGAACAACAGTTTGAAGAAATATACATAGTAGCATCCACATTGGTGGTTCAACAGAGACTTACTCATCTGCAAGAAGGCCGCAGACTCTAGGGAGAAATTGCAGATTTGCATCATAAAGAACAAGTGCTCACAGAACGAATGCAACCATGGGTAGAGGAAGCACTGCAACTCTCTGAGATACTATAAAACATGCTTAAGATCATTGAGCATACCCGTTGTAGTGTGGATATGGCCACTGAAGGGCCTATGACAGATAATATGGTTCAACAGGCACAGGGTGCAGTAATGCAGAGCCTTGAGTTAGTGCTCCCTCTCTAGACTTCTATCAAGACACTCAGAGACAAAACCAAGGAGATAGAAACAACACCTCAGTGACTTGGGACGAGTCACATGTTTGTGTTGGTGGGTTGTTGGAGTGGGGTCCCCTGAGGCACACATTCAAATGATTATTTTTGTATGTTTGTATGTGCACAATGTGCAAATGTAGTCAAAGGGATTTTTGCCCCAATTTTTGACACAATTTAAGCTTAAATGTAAACTATGGGCTTCAAACCATGGTTTGAGACCATAGTATCTGCACACTAGGCATACCATAAATAGATAGCATTTGAATAAGCTAAGGAGTGATAGAAGTGATATGTGATATTGATATTCAGAAAATATTTGTGTCTGTAAGGGTTTTGGGTTGGGTAAAAGGATCCTATTGGATGTGTGCATGGAGACCTAGTCCTCGCTGTGTGCGGACTCCACTGGCTGTGTGCGTGGAAGGGATTGTAAGGGTTTTGTAAGAGTTTTGAAGGAAAGCTGATGTTTTGACAGATTTGAAGAATTAATATAAGGAATAGTTTTAGAAAATTCTCTATGTTATGCGTATAATTATTTTTTATGCTTACTGTTTATGCTTTGATGAGATCGCACTATATTTTAATTATTGATTAATACACAGAGTTACTTGACTTTTTTATGCATGAATACTAATATTAGCTAAGTATTACATTGGTTAAGATCGAGATCTGGTTCTGATCTGTTGACTATGCCGAAGCGAACCCTATTTCTGTGATATTATCTATGTGTTTCTGTTATAAGCTATTACGTACATTTGTATAAGTTAAATTAGGGTTTTTCCGAGGACCACTTCATTAAATTATCTCTCAAGATGCGGAAACCTGGTTCCATCTCCCCCCCGTACTACTTCGGGTGAGACTTTGGTCTGCGCAAGCAGATCATTGCCAAAAGGGCTAGTAATTGGAGGGTTTGTTGGTTTATCCATAAACTTCAAACCTGGGATAGTACCCCTCAAGCCAACATGTTTGATAAAAAAAATAGGAATGTTTAAAAACCTTTCTTTAGTGAAATACTATGTCTTATGCTTAGCCAAACCTTTCTCTAAGTTTATTGTCGAGTGAACATGATTCCTATGACATTTTCAGTCAAAGCATTTAATTATATTTGTTTTTAGTTTGGAATGTAAAGTAGTTCTTGACATTTCTTTGTTAAGATAGGATGGGATAGGATTTTACCCTACATATATTTTTCTTGCATCTCATCATTTTATGATCTTCCAAATTGATAATTTAATGTGCAAGATTTAAGTTAATTAAACGGATTGAAATTTTTGGCACCATTGCTGAGGAGATGCTAAAGGAATTAGAGCATTGATAGTTTAGTTTTTTTATTTATGTATTTGAATTTTGTTGTTCCAAAATTTATGTCTTGGTGGAGGAGATATGGTAAAATGAAAAGATAAATCCATTTCAGTATTTCAATAGCGTAATAGCTTGACACATGCACTTTATAGCGTTTCTCCAAAACCTTTTCATTTCGGTATAGTGTGCTTCCTTGATATAAGTTATTTATTTATTTTTATTTGATTTATGAAGAGGAAAAATCTACATGTCAAAAGAGAACATGGTGATAGTAGGATCACAATAGCATAAGCCATTCAAGTAAATAATGAGTATTGTTTCCAAATTTCCTTTTTTAGTGAATTTCATGTCTTTATTTAAAGTCAGTTTTTTTGTTTTTGTACTATAAGAAATCCCTCTTGTACAATAATCCATATGGAATACAAAATGTACAACTAATAAAGTGGGATGCAAAAGAGTTTGTTGAGCAAAAGAGGAAATGTTACTACAATAAATCTCTCAAATCTTGATAGCAGTCACAAATGTATCTTCATCGCAAGTGGAAAATTTCCTAGACGTAATAAAAAACATAACTCCATGTCCAGAATTAATAGAAGAGAAAAGGGTCCATGAGAAATGTCAAGAAGTATACCTAGAAGCTCATGACCAATATCAAGAAGAATACCTATAATTTTTCTTTAATCATCATTTCCAATCCAAAGAAAAGATCAAATATTCATGGGAAATAATTGATGAAGAGCACACATTAGAGCCTAATATTGATGAAATTCCTTCATTCCTATCATTAGATCTTTTAAAAATTGAAGCTCGAGAAAACAAAAAATATTAGAAGATCTACATGGCATGAGAAAGGAGGATATGACAACAATGAACCAGAAAACCAAGGATAAAAAGATCATATTGAAACTTGGTTCCAAACAAAATTTAATCCATAATATTCCTTCATTCTTCAACATATCTTGGCACCACATTAATCATAGTAGCTAGTTCCTCATATACTAGTGTTTATCAAAGGATATGTTTCAAACATAAATATGAGTACATTTTTAATCTTGTTTCTCACATGGGTCCATTTAATATACTTATACACTTAAAAGAGATTACCTTTTTCAAGTAAAGTAGGATAGTTTACAATAATAAATAAATGAAATAGGAAGTATAAATATAAGTCTAACTATTAAAACTAATATTCTGGCATAATTAAATAAGAGCTTTGCTTGAAAACCAGATTATTGGTTGGAAAAGTTATTAATAATTTATGCATGATGTTGTTGGTCCTCTAAATAATTCCTTTTTCAAAAGTAATTTGTACTTATGTTAGTTGATTAGGGATGCATCAAGACTTTCCCACTAACAAATATTTGACCCATCAAACTCAACACATTATCTGGGTTCAACAATAGATATTTCTTTTAGTAACTTGAGACTTTCATCCATCAATGATGTGTTCTCTCACAAATGACAATGGGAATATATCAATCTCCCATAATTATCATATCTTGTAGGTGACTCAACTTTAGGTACTTATTTTCACGTAGCAATATGTAGTAAAGTACCTTGACTCTCATTGATATTAATGTTGAGTCGCATTGCATTGGTTAATGATATACATTAATGGTTGTAATCCAATGATTTCATTCGATCCTCTACTTCAACACATTAATTATCATGAAAATAATTGTACCATGGAATCGTGTTGTGGATGAAGGCTATATGGTTTAATAGTATTAACAATGTGAAAACCTTGGTTAAAAATTCATGTAAAAAAATATAAGACCAAGGTCATAGGACACATATTCCAAGTTTAATGGTGGGAAAAACATCCTAGTGGGTTTTCATTTCTGTTTATTATTGCTAAGGAAATCAGAAAATGCAATGGAAAAGGCTTTAGAAAGGAATGAGGTATTAATTGGCGTTCTATTTATGAAAATAATGAAAAATAGGAGAAAAGGAAGGTGAAAGGTCACATGTTGCAAGTGAGGAGGAAAATGAGGGAAAATAATAGGAAATGAAGAAATTAGAGGCCTCATTAATAAAAAGGCTTTTGAGGATCAATTGGAAAGCTTTTTCTCTGTTTTTTTTACTAGTGCAGTTTTGGAGCTTTCATTATTCTATCTCTCCCTCATACTCTTGGATACTTCGAGTTTTCTTGGATCACTCTTGGAGAGTGTGGAAAACTTGGATATTTGGATCAAGAAGGAAAAGGAAGAGTAGGAAATAGAAAGAGGACATCAGGATCAACAACTACAATGGATTTTGTTTGTAGGTACTGAGTTACATATATATTTTCCTCACTAGTTTTGGCATGCATGGCATATGCATGTGGTTTCTTGGTCATGATATGTCATTGGCATGGAGGATTTCCTGGATTGACAGTGGATTTTCCGAGCCTTTCCATTTCTTGGATAGCCATGTTATTTTGGGTTCATTTCATTATTGTTTTTTCTAGTTGGTCCTTATGTTCCTTTAGATGTGGGTTTAGTTACTAGTTCCTGGAGCCTTGGTTGGACACATGCTATGGAGCCCTGTAATAACTTGGGTTGAGTTACTAATATTTGAGAACTGGTTGGAAAAATTATTTGGAGCCCTTGGTTGTTTGAGCTAGTAGTCTTGGAGCCTTGGTTGGACAAATGCCTTGGAGCCTAATAGCAGTTGTGGGTTGATTTACTAGTGCTGGAGCTTTGGTTGGAAAAATTGCTCTGGATCCCTAGAAAACTTGGGCAGAGACCAATGTGGTGATGGTTCTGATGTCCTACCATGAGCTGGAATCATTGGTTCTGTGTTGAGGTGGTTTGACCTTTTGAAGCCCTGGTTTGACTTTGATGGATGAGTTTTATGATATCTGTTGAGGCAAATTAATTACCTATCATTTAATTGTCAACTCGAGGGTTTCATAAAACTTGCGAAGCGTGTGTGCACTATATATGCTAGAAATTAACCTTCAATTTAGATTAATATAACTATGAAATGAAATTATGACAAACCAAAAACATAAGGAAACTGAAATCAATTTACGTAAAGGAAAAACTTAATCTACGAAAGGCAATTCAAATATTATTCACAAAAGTTGTCTGATATGAACGTGCACACAATCTCTTAAAAATGAATCTTTTAATATAGGAATGAAAATAAATCTAATCTACTTGTATCAAATGAAAATATTATCTATACACATACTTGCATGATTGAAAGAATTTAAATTTACGCTAATGAAATAAAATCTAGTCTATGAAGGCATGAAATATTTAATCTATGGAAAATAGGAAATCTAATCTAGGAAAGAATTCAAAACACACTTACTAGAATTGAAATATTAATCTACCACACACACTTGCATGATTTAAATCAAAATTAATATAATGACAAGAAATTAAATTTACGCTAATGAAAGAAAATATAGTCTACGAAGGCAAGAAATATTTAATCTATGGAAAATAGGAAATCTAAAGGAAAGCATTCAAAACACACTTACTAGAATTGAAATATTAATCTACCACACACACTTGCATTAATGGGAAAACTAATCTACTTGCATGATTTAAATCAAACTTAATATAATAACAAGAAAGTAAATTTACGCTAATGAAAGAAAATCTAGTCTAGGAAAACAAGAAATATTTAATCTATGAAAAATAGGAAATCTAATCTAGGCACACTTCATGAATTCAAAATATAAAATTATTGCAAAAATTGAAAAGCATGAATTGAAATCTAAACAATCTTAACTACAATGAAAGCAAAGTGACCAATCCATCTAAACCTGCACGAGAACACAATCAAAATGAGCATATGAAAACTTAACTTATGAAAGCATGTAAACGAACATAAAGGAAATAATAACAAAGCATGAAATGAAAACTAAACTAAAAATAAAGAAATGAATGAAATTATGATACAATCTCACACTCATTTAGGTGGCCAATCCAATGATGCATGAGGATGGCAAGTGAAGAAGCTCCATATGCAAGAAAAACCAAATCAAAGTGAAAGAACACTCAAGAGTATGGTGCCAAATCTAATTCTTTATTCAAAATATGAGCATAACTCCAAACTTTACACATGCCTTTGAGAGGAGAAGGCTCTCCTATTTATACAAAAACATAAGAAGCTACCTCATTAATGAGGATCCACTATTCTCTCCCTAGGTCCCTCAAAATATCATAGAGTTACAACTCAAATAGGTAATGATGAGACACATATATTCTTTGACCATGATTTTTTCTCCATGAGATATGGTTGATTCCTATCCCAAATCTTCTTCCAATATTGAAGAGAATTCAAAATTGATCGTTGGAGGCCACATAAGAGTGTCTTGAAAGCTTCCAAATGACCTACACATGTCATCAAACTCAAGCCATTTTTAGGTATAATCAAGTATATGTCATTTTTCTAATTTTTAATCATTAATTCACTATAAACACTTGAAAAATATAACTTAAGGAAAATACAATTATGAACCCATGTGATGATAGAGATGTAGGGTTATATAGTGACAAAGTGATTGAATGAAGGTGATAAAGGTGAAATGAGGTGTGAATGAAGTGAAAATATGTGTCATTTTAAAGACATTTTGGAGACCCAACAATATCCCACATTCATGCTTGGAATATAGCATGGGGATGACTGACTGAACATATATTTGGCTCAACCATTTCTATGGTTGGTTGGAATGTGGAAGTCCTAGACTTGGTTGCATTTTTCTCGTGGAAATAGGAGCTCTTTTCCTCTTGTGTTGATGGGTAAATATTTTTTATTATTATGTGGCTTATATAACTGTTATATGCTTGTCATTTATCTTGTTTATATGTTGGTTATGAATGTGTTTTATGACGGTGATGATGTATGGTTCTCATCATGTTTTTATTTTTTAATGAATGAACAATGTATCTATGCCAAATTACATGGTACTGCAGTTAATGTGACGAGGAAACAATTCTTCTTAGCGATTCTCAGATAAGTATGAGACCACTATGTTCAAATATGTTATTTTAAGATGTATATATATTTGTGACATGTTTGACTAAATGTTTATCATGGCTAGTAGGGCACCAATCAAGTCCTTGTTCAAGTTTTTATTTATGAATCTTTATTCCTCTATTATATTTCATTTCTGAAAGTTCCATGGTGTTTTGGGAAGTGATTTGGGCTCTGGGATTGAAAAAGTTGCTCAAATCCTCGGGAAATTGACACAGGTCTAAGGAAAAAATCCCTTGGATGCAAACATGCCCATGCTATGGGAGCATCTAGAGCCTCCAAGATGAACTCTTGCCCATATCAAGGGAGAATCCATGGGTTTAATAGTCCAAAACCGAGTGGAACCTAGGGGTTGGTTACCTGAGTGGTTGGGATGGCTCCTGAGAGTTTTGTTGATGATGTGGAAGGTTTGTGTGATGTGCTTCTATTGATTCCACTTCCTTAAGGTCACCTAGGAGGTTGAATTAGATCATAATAGCCTCTTGTCGCATGTTTACCCCTGTTGTCTGGTTACTTGTGTAGATGTGGGAGGAGGGTGTTATAGAGTGGTATCAAAGCATAGTTGGCCCCTTGGAATGGATGGGATGTGTGTGGTCATGCATTTCTTATGCTTGTAGTATATGTTCTTGTTGCATATGCATAGTGTTGGTCATAGTTAAAATGGTTTCTCCATGTGAAATTTGATGGTGTTGTTGATTGGTTGTGGTCATCATGAATGCATGTCAGTTGCATATGCATTTTTTATGCATGGTAGTGTATATATGTTGTTAGGTATGCATTTTAATGCTTAAGAATTTTTTCCATGAGGTCATTTTATGCATTTTACGTCATCATGATGTTTTGGTATGTTATGATGTTGATGTGTTGTTCGAGATAGAGAAGGAGATGCAAATCATCAAAGTGAAGTTACGACAATAGAATTTGGTATACAAGCAGATAGTCATATAGGTATTGTATGTTTGGCATGCAAGTATGTTGGTTAATGGTTGTTATAAACATTAGGGTTATTTACATGTTTTTTATTCTATTTTTGTTGTGGTTACATGTACAATAGATGTTAGTGAATCAATGTGGTCATATGCACATATGTCAAAGAGTCATGAATGAGAGTAACTTGTTTTTATATGCATTGTTGTTGTTTTATGTTAGTTAACTTGATGATTATGTTATATTTTGTTGATAAGTATGTTATATGTTAACTTGTATATTGTTACATAGTTAATTTGATGATTATGTTATATGTCGTTGATGTGTATGTTATATGTTAACTCGTTGTTGTTATATGTTAGTTAACTTGATGATTAGGGTTATTACATTAAGATATTGATGTTATATATATCATGTTAATTTGTATTGGCCTCTGTAGATGGTTAGGGTTATTACATTCATATATGAGTCGACATATTTTGTGATATTGTGTTGTACTAATCTAAACTGACTATGCATATGTGATTGTTTGAGAATTGTTTATGAGTTTATGATGTGACCATGTTAGCTAGTTACTATTATGGATATCATGACCTTATTTATGTTTGAGTTGATGTGTTGTGAATTTATATCGTGCTTATATAGATTGATTGTGCATACAAGATATCCTCCCCTAAGATACATTAAGGTATGAGTTTTCTTATGTCGTGTACTTGATGCTTTATTGTTTGATTATGTCATCTATCTGGTGTTGAGTGTTTGGTGTCTATTATGTCATCTAGTTGATTTATCTTACATGGTACGTCTATAGTTTGTTTGAATTTTTGATTAATCATATGACATGAGTATGTGTCTATAAGATTGCACGAAGTGATGATGTTGTTTTAAGATGGTTGTACTAACACATATATGTTGATATAGTTGATATGTACTTGAGTGTAAGTAGGTGATAGTTGTATCATTGTGTATTATGACTCAGGAATGTGAGTTAATTATTTTCTATGACATGGTTATTAGACATGGTAAAGGTTGGATTCAAATGCTAAATATGTTGTGTTGATCATTGGAACATGTGGCTGACATGTATGTTCAATTACAAGTTAGTGTGTGTTTCACAACAAGGTAATATAACTGGTATATGTAGAAATTTGAATAATAGATATATTATTCACCGAGATTCTCCTAATCACACACTATTTTAACTTCATGCATAATACAGAATCTCTTCTACCATTGATCATTAATTTCGGAAATAAAAACAATCGCATGCGCACATTAAAACCATAAACAATCACACATATGAACACAATATTTCATGGGAAATCTTAAAGCTGAAAACCCCCAACTATCTGTATATTATATTTCATAGAGATCATGTAACAATCATTGTACAAATCTCCTCGCAAGCTCTCAGCACAACCTCCAATTGCTACACACTAATCAAGCTAGATCTAGCAAAACACATGCTCCAATCTCTGCCACCTGATAGCTAGCCTCTATTGCGTAATCAGTGCTATAGGATGGCTCATTAAATAACTTGAACCACCTGGCTTGTACTGCGCAATCCTCATGGGCTTCTCCAATCACTGGTTGTTGCAAATATGCAACAGTATAGTCACAACTGATAGTTAACCTGCTGTTTCACCTATCTCTGCACCGGTCTCCACTAAAACTGTCCATGCACTGAAGTTAACTAATGTATTCTTTAGTTGATTAAAGAGTTTATAATTAGTGAATTAATTAATAATTAATTCACAACACTCTCACTAATTGTATCAATCAGTTAAACTAGATACAAATAGCTCAACTGAACACAACTCCATTAACTCCTCAATCAACTCCACCAAACTCTATCACATGAGTTCTAACTGAAGTATCCATGAAATAGCTCCACTTAACCCTCAGGAATAGCGTAATTCCTTCTATCAACTCCTATGCCACATATGTGCACTTAACTGAAGTGCTCAAAGAGAATAAGATAATGTTTATAGTCCAAATATTATTAAGAGCTAATAATATTCGAAAAATCTATTTTTAGACTGGCAATCTAAAAATAGATTCCGCCCAATATGTCTAAAAATAGAAGTCCATCTATTTTTTTCCAACTTGACCAAACATCCACAAATAGCATCCTGCAACTCATAGAACATGATCCATATGTCTAAAAATAGACTTTGTGCCAAAAATAGCCTGCGGGCCCACTTAGTGAAGGCGACTCTTTTCACTAAGCTCATCATCTTGTTGCAATCTCAACACTCCCTCTCAACAAGATAAGGATTATCTACCACCCCTATCCTATCTCTGTGGTATTCGAATTTTCTCCTGGTGAGCGCCTTCGTCAAGATATCAGCATCCTAATCCTCCATGGGAATGTATGAAAGTAACATGATCTTCCACTGCACACAATCTCTGATATGATGATACCGGATGTCAATGTGTTTAGATCTATCATGAAATACTGGATTAACCGAGAGTTTAATGCAACTCTGATTATCACAATCAATCACAGTAGGATCTAAGTGTGAACCAAGCAACCCGACTAGGATCTTCCTCATCCATATAGCCTCGCATGTAGCCAAAATTGCTGCCATATACTCGGCCTGTGGGCGGGTGCCACGAATCTTTGCGCTATAGCATGCCAAGCGCACAATGGGCGAGTACTAAAAATCCCTCCAGATGTGATCTTTCTGTCCATTGGGATCCCTGCCCAATCTACATCTGTGAAGCCGCACAACTTCACATCATCCGAATGTTTGTACCATAATCCATATCCCAATGTGCCTCTGAGATATCTCAATACATGCTTGCCTACCTTCCGGTAGAGCTTGGTAGGCTTAACCATAGCTTGCGAAAGCTGGTTAACAGCATAGCATATGTCGGGTCGTGTATTGACCAGATACATAAGCGACCCCACCAACTGTCGATAAACAGTGGCATCCACTACCTCCGCTAAAGTAGCATCCTCCTTCCTCCATCCACTAGGAAGAGGAGTATCAACAGGCTTACAGCCATGCATGTTGAACTTCTCCAGTATCTCTCGGGCATACTTGCCTTGAGAAACAAACATTCCATCACTGCGCTGCCAAATTTCCAATCCCAGGAAATAATGAAGGAGGCCCAAGTCCTTCATCTCAAACTCCTTTGCAAGATCAACCTTGCATCAGTGTATCAACAGTTCATCACCTGTAAAAATCAAATCATCTACATAAAGTACAATGATCAGCAAATTACCCTCCACCACAATCTGGTATAGGTTCGGATCCGCCTCACTCTTGAAGAATCCAAGTCTGGTGAAATAACTGTCTATCCGTGTGTACCAAGCACGAGGTGCTTGTTTCAACCCATACAACGCTCTCTTGAGCCTGCACACATGTGACTTGCTGCTGAAGATCTCAAAACCTTCGGGCTTCTCTATGTACACCTCCTCCTTAATCACCCCGTTGAGGAACACAATCTTCACATCCATCTGATGAATGTGCCACCCCATCTGCGCTGAGAGAGCAAGAATCGTCTGTATGGAAGAATACCTTGTGACAGGTGCAAAGGTCTCCTCATAATCGATCCCCTCAATCTGTGAGAAGCCTTGGGCAACAAATCTTGCCTTGTACTTCTCCACACTCCCGTCAACTGCCTGCTTCACTTTGTAGATCCATCTCGAAGCCACCACTGATTTCCCTTCCGGCATTGTGACAATCTCCCATGCACTGTTTCTGACAATTGAATCATACTCTTCCACTATGGCATCTACCCATGCGGGATCCTCCACAACTTCCTCGAAAGAAGATGGCTCCGTCATGATACACTTGCTCATAAGAGCCATGTATCCAGTATACCGGTCAGGTGACTGTCTTTGTCTACGCTGTGATGTAGGTGCTCCTACAACCTTCTCTGCATCTTGAGCCAGTAGCTCAGCTTCTGTAGTGCGCTTTCTCCCTCTGATGGTTGGCGCTGCTTGAGTGGTCTCTTCCACTCCATGAAACCTCATCTTGTGGCTGATCCACATCCTGAGACTCATCATTAGGAACTAATAGCTCCTTATCTGCATGCAAGTGTGGCTCCCTCTCAAGCGAACACTTCATGGCTTTCTCCTCATGAAATTTTATATCGCATCGCACAACAGTCTTGCGACTGTCTGGAAAATACACATGATAGTTGTGGGGTGTATTAGTGTACCCCACAAATATACCAACCTTTGCAGTTGGCTCTAGCTTCTTCCTGGCATCCTTCATCACATGAATGTAAATAGGTGGACCAAAAATCCTCGAATGGGAAATATCAGGCCTCTTACCAGAAGACGCCTCCTCAGGTTTACTCATGCCAAGTATCCTGTGAGGACAACAATTATGCACATATACTGCAGTATTGCATGCCTCAGCCCACAAGTGTATGGGAAGGCCTTGATCATGCAACATCGCCCGTGCAACACCCACGATCGTTTTGTTCTTCTGCTCAGCAACCCCATTCTGCTGTGGGTTATGAGGTGTTATGAGCTCTCTTCGAATTCCTTCTGCGCTGCAAAAGTCCTTGAATTCTCCAGAGATGAATTCACCACCATTGTCACTCCCAAGAGCCTTCACCTGCTTCCCCGATTATTTCTCAACCAGTGCCTTGAACTCACAGAACTTTGAGTATGTCTCGTTCTTCTTCTGCATGAAGAAGATCCAGCACTTATGAGAAAAATCATCAACAAATATCACATAGTACTTGTGCTTTGCTGTCGAAGCTACTGAGAAAGGTCCACACACGTCTGTGTGAATTCTCTCAAGGATTATCGTGGCGCGACTATCCTTCTTGTGAAAGGTGGATTTCACAAATTTTTCCAAGGTACATCCCTTGCACTGATTTGACTGTGCAAGAGTACCCTCAGGAAGCCCAGTAGAAATCTGCTGCAATATCTTCAAAGCTTCATGGTGAAGGTGGCCCAATCTCTGGTGCCACAACTCGCCATCATCCCGGCTCACCACTCCTTCTGCCTTTCCTGCCATTGTTGCGTAGCCATCTACTTGCAATTGATAAAGGTTATTAACTCGAACCCCTATCCTTCGAGTCTCACCAGTTTCCTTACTGCGCAGGAAAGCCTTTCGCTCGCTAAAGACAACATCATATCCCTTGTCTTCTAACATCGCCACAGAGATAAGATTCTTCTTCAATCCCGGAACATGCATCACTTCCTTCAATACGAAGGGTTTACCAGACTCCCTCTGAAAGGAAATGGTACCGGTACTGGTTGCACTGTATCTATCATCATCGCCCATCTCGATGTGCACTCCAAGATGTTTCTCATCCAGATTAGTAAACAGATCTCAATCTCATGTCATGTGAAAAGACGCACCACTATCAAGAAACCACACTGAACCCATCACACTTGAGACCAAGCATGCGATCAGCAAAAAATCTAGCTCAAACTGCGAGGCTAAGGCCTCTCCAGCTGCAGATCCAACAGCCTGCTTATTTTTCTTCTTTTGTGGACAACTAGTGGCGTAATGTCCGTGTTGGTGACAGTGAAAGCACTTCACCTTGGACATGTCCTGCTTCATGCCTTTCGCATCGGATTGAGAAGCATTCTTCTTGCTCTTCCCCTTCCTTGCTTTGGTAGCCAAAGCGCAATTTTCTTCATCTGAGTTATTTGATGAAGATCCGTCCCTGGTACTTCGCCTTCTCTCCTCTTGCACAAGATCTGACCAAAGTCGCTCCCATCCTGGCAATTTCTCCTGACCATTGACAGAGTCCTGATAGGAATGCCAACCATTCGGAAGCCCAAGGAGAGCCAAGTTCACCAAGTCCTCATCATCAACATTAACCCCCACACTTCCCAGCTCATCCCTGCATTGGATGAACTTCGTGAGGTACTTGGGCATACTGTCGCCTTTCTCCATTTTTATGTTCCTGAGTTTATCCTTGAGCACCAACTTCCTTTGGTCACTCTTGCTTTGAAATAAATCTGTCAAAGCTTTCCACATCAAGAATGGAGAAGCCTTACCATGAAGGCTGGACACTATGTGATCCTTCACACCTTCCAACAGAATCCTTCGACACTTTGCTGTCTTCTTTTGCCATGCGTCAAGTATGGCAACATCACTAGAAGTAGGTTTTGGAATTTCTGCATCTATGAACTCCTTCAACCCATTGTCATCCAACACCGCCTCCATCTTGTCCTTCCATGCAATATAATTCGAGCTGCCCTCAAGGGCATACTCCAATCGCAATCTGTTGAAAGACATCTCAACTTTGACACCAAGAAAACACTGCTGCAAATTCGAATTCCACCAGCACAAAACTCAACCGCTTCAATGTTTTGCAGTTGCTCCAATGATCAATATCGCTCTGATACCATGTAGAAATTTGAATAACTGATATATTATTCACGGAGATTCTCCTGATCACACACTATTTTAGCTTCATGCACAATACAAAATCTCTTCTACCATTGATCATTACATGCGGAAATAAAATCAATTTCATGCGCACATTAAAACCATAAACAATCACACATATGAACACAGCGTTTCATGGGAAAGCTTAAAGATGAAAACCCCAACTATCTGTATATTAGATGTCATAGTGATCATGTAACAATCATTGTACAAAGCTCCTCACAAGCTCTTAGCACAACCTCCAATTGCTACACACTAATCAAGCTAGATCTAGGAAAACACATGGTCCAATCTCTGCCACCTGATAGCCAGCCTCTATTGCGTAATCAATGCTGTAGGATGGCTCATTAAATAACTTGAACCACCTGGCTTGTACTGCACAATCCTCATGGGCTTCTCCAATAACTGGTTGTTGCAAATATGCAACAGTATAGTCACAACTGATAGTTAACCTGCTCTTTCACCTATCTCTGCACTGGTCTCCACTGAAACTGTCCATGCATTGAAGTTAACTGATGTATTCTTTAGTTTATTAATGAGTTTATAATTAGTGAATTAATTAATAATTAATTCACAACACTCTCACTAATTGTATCAATCGGTTAAACTAGATACAAATAGCTCAAGCTGAACACAACTCCATTAACTTCCTCAATCAACTCCACCAAACTCTCTCACATGACTTCTAACTGAAGTATCCATGCAATAGCTCCACTTAACCCTTAGGAATAGCATAATTCCTTATGTCAGCTCCTGTGCCACATTTGTGCACTTAACTGAAGTTCTCCAAGAGAAATAGATAATGTTTATAGTCCAAATATTATTAAGAGCTAATAATATTCGACATATCTATTTTTAGACTGGCAATCTAAAAATAGATTCCGCCCAATATGTCTAAAAATAGAAGTCCATCTATTTTTTTCCAACTTGACCAACCATCCACAAATAGCATCCTGCAACTCATAGAACATGATCCATATGTCTAAAAATAGACATAGTCTAAAAATATACTTTGCGCCAAAAATAGCCTGCGGGCCCACTTAGTGAAGGCGACTCTTTTCACTAAGCTCATCATCTTGTTGAAATCTCAATAGTATATTGTTATATTTATTTATGCACTGAAAGTTATGTTGTTATTGCAGTATGATTTATGGGATTGCATGGCAGGAGACTACCAGAAAATCTTGGAGAAGGATCGTGTTGAGTTTTCCTTCGGAAGCACTAGAGAACCTATGGGGATTGAGTCATGGTGTTTGTTTCTAGTCTTGTGCTTTTGGTATTTTGTGGTTTGTTGCACTTGATTTGCGACTTTGTTTATGTCTAGTGTATGGCTATACACTTTTTTTGCGGTGTCGTATTGTTATTTATTTTCATGGTAGTGTTCTTGTTGTTTCTTGTTTTTTCCTTTTGTTTGAGAGTTTTGGGAATTGGTTGGTAAAGAAGAAAGTTGATGGAGCTCTAGGGGAGCTAAATGGAACCTGATAGGTAATGTAGAACTCGAATGAAGCTAGGTGCATGAGTAAGGAAAGTTAAAGGTAATAATATGATAGACAGTTGGACTGGTTGGGTCCTTTGTGGTAAATGGACGATGATAGTACAAACATGAGAAAGACAACGTAAAAGTTAAAGTAAATGGATCTGAGGTGTCAGATGCCTTGGCTATGTTGGGAACAATTGTTCTCAATGTTGTGCACAGTGTGCACAGATAAAGGAAGTTATCTTAACCTTGGGCCTTATGCTATTTTCTAATTATGTTGTGATCATGATTATGCCGATTTTTATATATGTATACATGTATGTATGTCATGTCTGACAGGGTCATCATGGATCATGGTTTCTTGATGCTAATGTTTATATGTATGTATGTATGTATGTAAGTATATCTTTGTCTGACAGGATCATGATTGTTTTATGCTAATGATTATATATATGTATGTATGTCTCTATGTCACTGTCTGACAGGGTTGTTAGGAACAATTCTTATGGAGTAATTATTTCTTATGCAAGCGAATGACATGAAGAGATTCTTGGTATCGAGTTGGAAGAGTATCCCTAACAGATTTACGAGGTAAATATCATGTGGATATGAGTTGATATTATGTGTTCATAATATGTTTATTTAACATATGTAGTATTTTGTACATGTGATTTTGTATGCCTTTTGTATATATGGTGTTGTGTATATATTTCATATGCAGTGCTAGGTACATATGGTGCTATGTAAATGTTAGATATGTAGTGGTGTGTACATATCATACTGTGCGCATGTTGGATATGCGGTGTTGTGTGTATATGGTGTTGTCTGCATGTTGGATATGAAGTGTTGTGTACATATGGTGCTATGTAGATGTTGTATATGCATTTTATGTACATATGGTGTTGTGTGTGTGTTGTACATATGGTGTTATGAACATATGGCGTTGTGTGCATGATTTTACATGTGGTGTTGTGTACTTGTTGTACATGTGGTGTTGTGTGAAGATGGTTCCATGTAAATGTTGTGCATGTGGTGTTTTGTACATGTGGTGTCGTGTACATGTCATGCATGTGGTACTATGTACATGTGGTATTGTGTACACATTGTACAGGTGGTGCAGTGTACATTTGGTGTTGTGTACACGTTGTGTAGGTGGTGTCCTGTACATGTGAATTTGTGCACACGTTCTGTAGGTAGTGTTGTGTATGGGTGGTATTGTGTAAATATTGTGCATATGGTACTGATATGCATGTGGTATTGTGTGCATGTCATACATGTTGTGTTGCGAGCATGAAATACTATGTATATGCATCATGTAGTTGTGATATAGCGACATGTGTATTCGTTGTGTTCTGTGTCGAGTATAGGTGTATGCATTATGTATGTGGTGTACTCCAAGTGTAGATGTATATGTCATGATGTGTATCAGGTGTAGGTGCATGTATTGTATGGTGTTGTATGTCGTATGTGGGTGTATGCATGTGATGTACACTATGTGTATGTGTATGTGGTTAAGAGAAGGAACTGGGTGCTTGTCGAGTGTGGCAACTGATCCAACACTACAAGTAAAAAGGACATTGGTGACGGGTGAAAAATGTCACCATAAGCTCATTGGTGATGGTCAAAAGAGCCTTCATCACCAAAAATTGAATGTAACCAAAGGTGGCGTTGCTGAAAGTATAGATGTTGTGGTGAAATTCAAGGTCCGTCACCAATAATGATTTATAATGACGGATAGTTAGCGTCACCATTTTATATGAGAAATGGTGATGGAAAATAGCCTTCATCACCAAAAATTGAATGTCACCAAAGGTGGCGTTGTCGAAAGTATGTGTTGTGGTGACATTCAAGGTCCATCACGAATATTGATTATAATGACGGATAGTGACCGTCACCATTTCATATGAACAACAACGATTTTTTGTGATGGACCCTTCATGGCCGTCACTATTGATGCATATATATGGTGACGGTCATTGAACCTCACCATTTCATATTTGGTGAGGGTCAAAAAATGTCACCATAATCTCATTGGTGAGGGTCGAAAAATGTCACCATAAGCTCATTGGTGATGGTCAAAAGAGCTTCGCCACCATTCCATATGAATATCAGGGCACGATGGAATCGAACCACCAACCTCCTGCTTGTAAAGCATGTGCTCTTCCATTGAGCTAAGACCCTTTAAAGAACTAGACTTTAAAAAATTAAACCTTGAAACTTTATAAATTCTAAATTATACAACTTTCGAGAAATTATAAAACTTTGTAAAGTCTTGGAAAATCTTTTACTAGACAAGCAAAATAACATCGAAGTTGCAAGTGTCTACCTAATGGTTATGGAAGTTATGAAAATTGGATGGAGATGTAAATGAAGTGTTGGGAAGTACAAAACATACAAGTAGAATACATTTATTCCATTCTATAGAAGTCTTAGAACAAGTTTGAGATTGTAATATATATAAACTAAGTTAACTATTCTGTGTAAAATATGCATATGCTCCAATGAATAAATCAAGACTGCTAAATGTATATTTGTGCTATGAATATTTATATCCTGCACCAATATGGAATAGGTAGTGTTAGCCAACTACAAAGTAATGTACATGTCAAAGACAAAATCAACAAGAGGAGGTTATTTCTATGACTTTTGTGGCACAATTGCTACACTATCTATCTTTGAATGTCCCTTGTGTAAATATATTACTATCTTTAAAGTTCTAGCATATTATAGGACCAAAAGAATACTTCCCTATTTAATGTAGAGATTCTCTTCCATATGTAGAGAAGATGCCCTATCATATGTATAGATTTTTATTGATATATCTCCAGTTTACAGTTATGTTGACCACTAAAAGAACCCATTTATCCTAAGATAATTTATAATTTTATGAAGATGCTTAGGCTTGACTAAAACAATGATTGGTGAGGGAAAATGGGAGTAGACATTAAAAACACTTTGAGGGCAAAATGATTATTTATTTCCCATTGATAATGCTGCCTCTATTTTTCAGTTGTTTATAAAAACTTTGGGAACATATTATGCAAGAATATGGCTTTCATTTAGAAAACTGATATTACAAAGTGGCACAACTTTGAACCCTTTCATAAATTTAATGACCATTGCCATGGTGATTTAAAACAAAAAAAAATGATAGCATACTATTTCCCTAATGCAAAAAACCATCATGCATTTTGTAGGAGATTAAAAAAGCTTAGCATCTTAGTGAATTAAGTTGTCTATGTGATTAACTGTTTTATTCCCATACTCAGCCTTGTCTTCAGGGGGTTTTGTATAGCCTTGAAATGCAACGATACCACTCATTGTTGTCTTGATCCTTGTAGGCACTGAAAATAGTCCAGGAAACCAAAAAAGAACAATAAGTTGAGTTGCTTAGGTGATAAATGACCTAGTTTCCATAGCTAGACTCTTTCAACATTTGACTTTATATTGTAGTAGTGAATGTGATAACCAACAACAAATTGAATCGATTACCATTACTCATGCAGATTTAAATTCCCATATCACTAATTTGCCTCTTTTTCAGCGATCCTGTTGCACTTTTAACATGTATGCTTATTGTGGAAGTATGAAGGGCACACACTAGGTGATTGAGAAAATTCCCAAGCGCAATGTGTCTACATGGAATGTTATTATCAGAGGTTGTGTCAAGGATGGAAACTGCCAGGAAGCCCTCAAGTTGTATTACCAAATGCAACAGGGAGGACTAAGTGGAGACACACCTTTCCAATTGTCCTCAAGGCGTGCACTGAGATTGCAGCCCTGGAGAAGGGCGGGGAAATCCACAGTTACATGGAACACCATGACTACAGGATATTTCAAAATTAGAAATTGTGTAAGAGGCATGAAATCTACTTGATGAAATGCAGATGGGAAGGTTGAAACCCTATGTAATGAGTGATGATATCCAAGTATGAGTAGAATGGTCACAAAAATGGTGCAGTGAGATCTTTTCTAAAATGCAGCTAGATGGAGTGATAGCCAATTCAGTCACTATTTCTAGTGCTTTTTCTTCTTGTGCAGAATTAGAAACGCTGCAAAAAAAAAAAAAGGATGATGCATATGAAGTGTTTGTCAATATGCCAAAGAGAGATCTGATCTCATGAAATCTAATAATTTTTTGTTATGCATTGAATGCATATTGTGATGAGGTGCTAGGACTCTTTTATCAACTTCAAAATGACAGGAATGAACCTAGATGTAATTACAGGGAGTGCGGTCATTGTGAGATATACTCAATTTGGTCATAGTGTTTAATCCTTGAAAATCTTCAGTTGAATGCAAGTTGCAAAGGTGAAGCCTAAATCCGTTACCATAATAATTATTTTCATTCATGTGCTGACTTAGTGCTCTGTAGCGTGGGTATCAAATGCATGGGCATGATGCCCTGACACTCTTTTATGAAATACAAGAAGCATGCATTAAGGTAGGCCATATCATCTTCATTGCTATTTTATCTTCACACAGCCATGCAGGACTATATAGTAGATGAAGGCTAGCATCATTTTGATTGAATTAGTAGAAATTTTAGTGTGAAGCCTAGAGTGGAGCATTATGCGTGCATGGTTGACCTCCTCGGCCACTCGAGACACTTTAATGGAGCATATGTGATGTTGTTGAACATATATGCTACTTCTATGGGATGATGTAGTCAATGTGAGAAAGTTAATGTCAAATAAGGGAATTTAAAAAAAGGAACCAACATCTCATTTTCACAGATGGTTCCAGCTGCTACTATCTTAAGATGTTTTGAAATATATCACGTAAACTCTTTGACATTGTTCTTGAGTTTCAATGATAATACACCCTCTTCATTTGAATTTTGCCTCTCCAAAACCATGGAAAGGAGAGACTTGGATGAGTTACAACCATGCATCCTTCCTCAACAACCCTCAAGGTGGCTGGAAATAGATAATGATGACAAGCTTCAAGCATTGGACAAGTCTTGGTTGAAGCCTTATGTTGTAAAAAATGAATCGATGAGGCAAGTCCTCGACCAAGTTTGGGACTTCATTGAGGAGTTTTCGCAAATTTCTAAATTAGCTCAAGTTTTCTACAGTGTTTGGTTATAGAAAATCAGTGGACTAACAGAGGCCAAAAGTTGGGTTATTGGTTTGAAAACAAGAATTTCAATGTCAATCAAATTGGATGAAGGAGGGTCCAGCAAGGGAACATGACAAGTTGCCTCAATTGGATCAAGATGGTTTCTGGTGCAGAAGGGAAAAAAAATAAAAACAACAAAATTAATGGAGACCTCACGCACCTCTAGAAAGCAGTTCTATTGCAAAACTCTCATATATGCTTGAAAATTTGAGGAACATAATCACAACATTATTTTTTTTCCCTTTATTCTCTTCCTCTATGAATTTCATGTCAAGTAAAATCATCACTTTCTTTTGTTATTTAAGCATTATATGGAAGGCTTCATGTAGCTATTTGACAAGGTGCCATAATTTCTTTTCAAGAGACAATTGTTCAGAAAACCTTGATTAATGAGTCCTATTGGATCCTGTTACAACTAATAATTGAATATGTAATTACAAAAATTCTCTTCTTTCCAGGTTGTAAATCATCATATCATTTCCCAGGACAATAAGTGATTTTGTAAGAAAGGTATTTGAGATGCTAGTTGGATCGTCTAGAAAGCTTCAGGTATTGGAAAGGCGCTTCCATAATTGAAACAAGGTGGAAATGGATGCTTGATATACTAGAAGACTTCTTGAATTTATTAGAATTTGTATATTGTCGAATGGATGGGAGCACTCCAACATTAGAAAAGCATCATTGAATAAATAACTTTAGTAGCCCAGATAATGAAAAATTTTCCTTATTTCAATTTAGGCAGGATGGGGGGTGGGAGGCAGGGTGGGGGTTGGAATAAATTTTCCAAGTGCAGATACAATTATTATTTATGATCTATATTTTAGTCCCTTTTTTATCTACGAGCTCAATCATGATCTCATAGGATAGGCGAAGACAAACTAGTGATTGTATATCAGTGATAATAAAGTGCTACGTTGAGGAGAGAATATTGAAGCAGTCAAGAACAAAGATGGATTTGGAGAATGTAGTGATGAATCTTTGTAAAAATGAAATTTTAAATAATTATCTAGATCAAAAAGAACCTTTGTGTTTGTGGAGACTGCCACAATACCACCAAGTTCATCTCCAAAATTGTCAAGTGAAAAATTACTGAGTGATTATGTTCTTGTGCAATTGCCAATTACTAATAATGACAAACCATGTAGAAATGTTATTTATGTTGTGAGTAGAGTTCATTGTACAAAGATAAATGTTTCAAGACTTTTGGTAATACAAAACCCCAACCAGGTTTCATTAGTTTGCTCTATTAACCAAACCAGGTTTCATTAGTTTATGAAGTACATATGATATTCTAATAGCTCACTGTGTGTGTTTGTACTACCTATTTCTTATACTCAAGGAAAAAGGTCTAGAAAATATAAATCTGATAAGATATCAACGAAGTAAGTGGTGGGCCCTCTTAGAAGTGAGGATTATTCGAGAATAGACACTCATTTAAAATAGACAAGCTCCAAGAGTCCATTTCCAAAAATGGGAAATAATGCTCCAGCAGGTGCATTGGCCATAATGTTTGTAAGTATTGCTACATCATTTATTTGGTTGATTGAAGCATGGGGATCATACCTAAACTTGGTGGGAAAGCTATACAAAGATTCTGAGACTAGAGGGTTATCAACCAATAACTAAGTGGGAGATGTTATTGAATCTAGATGGCTAGATTTGGGGACTAGCTAACATTTAAGCTTCAAAAAATGTAAAAGAAAGAGTTCCCTTTTTTAATTGGATGGATGATAGCCAAATTAAGGCTCATTTTTGCGAGGACTTTGAGATAGCTGAAGCTCCAACTGATGAGGAAGATATCCTCCTATTAAGATTAATTCATGGGGATAAAATGACTTAGAATTTCCTCAAAGCCAAACTGGGCCTATATGACCCCAACATATTCAAAAATAGCAATTCATCTACACTCTAGCACACCTAGTCAACTTTCTGCAAGGCTATAATGAAGGTTCTAAAGAAGCTTCATAGAGACATACACTCAGAAAATAATGCTTTTTACTTTGATTGCCAAGAGGGTCAGTGTTAAAATTGGAAAATAGGGCTAAATTCCACTTTGGATCACTCCTATGAGGAAGATGATTGCAACATTGGATTTCTGTTTTCGAGAGGATCAAAATCAACCTAAAGATCACTAAATTTGGAAAAGGAAAAGTATTCATTCACTCAAATGAAATTTCATAAGGCATGAAATTATTTAGGCAGGAAAAATTGAAAATTGAAAATTTGAATTTCTCTCCTCAAGTAATCAAGTCGGTCTACCCAAGAAGGATATAAATAATCTATCCTAGGCACTTTGATATGCATTCTTATCTCTGAAGTAGCCGTAGAGGAAGGTGATTTCCAGCGAAGGAGATGAAGGCAAGGTTGGGTTCAATTATGTCATCTTGAAGGGCAGAGTTCCATAAGATGGACGACGAGATTAGTTTGGGCACATTTATGATTTGTCTTGGGAATTTTATCTTCATCATAGGTTCGAGTTCAAGTAGATAGAAGCCGCACCTGTTAAGGGTGATTTTGATGAAATTTTGGGACTGTTGTGAAGGTTTCATTCTCCTTGAAGCCATCCGCACTAGTTTGGGTCATCTATAGCTAGGCCACATGGATTAAGAACCCTGTCCTGGAGGCTGAGAACCTACAGCAAGAAAGCCACAGTCAGGGATGCTTTATCATGAGGATGTGTAGTGGGTTTTGAAGCCTAGAAGAAGGCTTATGGGCTACCAACATTTGAAGGGACTGGTTGAAGGTAATCTGCAGTCTAGTAAAGGTATTTAAGGCAGTGAATGGGGTAGTTGCTGACTGTGTTTATGCCCTAGTCAATCCTACCTGAATTATAGAGAAGACACAAGTCCTTGGAGCCTACACCAAATATCAGATTTGCAGCCTTGTTGGAACCATCCTCTTGTCTAAGGGCAATGGTATTAAACCTTCTCATTTGCAAGTCATTTTGACTTTGAAGTATTGTATTATCTCTCTCTGCTAAGCATTTGAATTTAACGATAAGAAGAATTGATAAGGGTTTTCCTCGTTTTGGGGTTTTTCCCTCACTTGAGCTATATTCGTGTTCTTCTGTCTTGTCTTCAGTTTTTATTACTTATGTTCTTTCATTCGTTACACTTATGATTAATGAGATTGATAATGGATTAATTGGAAAATGATGTAACTAACCTAAGCTAAGAACATGTTAACTCAAAATTAACATCATTTCAGAGCCAGGTGAGGACAAGCCCAAGCTTAAGAGATTACAATCTCCAAGAAGCACCTAAGGAATTTCAGCAGAAGTCACATTCAGACCTCTGTGGTAGAACAAGTCCGAGTTCAAAAAAGACAATCTGTGACATTGTCTTAAAGCCTTATACAAGCCCTAATCAGTGAAATCGGGCACAAATTCAAAGAGCAACTTAGTCATCACAAACAAAAGCTGGAAGTCATCAAGGTATGTTTCAAAATTTATGAGGTGTGCTTTTAAGTGGTTTCAAGATATTTTCAGAGGTATATTTAGCAGTAAAACTTCAGAAGGAGATGTTTCCCTTTAAGATCCTTGCCTCGACTATGAGGTATCATAGTAACATAAAATAATTTATATGTCAAGAACTCCTAATCCCTTGGCCTGGTGGAGTTAAGACAACTCAGAGTTTACTATGATCTGAATTCATCAGTACTGTGGAAGATTGAGTAACTTTATTCCTATTCTCTGATAAATCAGTAAGATGTATTGCTGGAATTATTGTAGTATCACTGTAAGAATAACATGCTAATCCCGACCTCTGTTCTACAACAAAACTCTAAGCATTCTTTTGATGTGTGGAGCTCTAGATATAGTGACCTTATCCTAAAATTAGGACATCAAAGCACAAGCCTAATATCTAGTGATTCCGGCTCCATTTGGATGTCATAAGGCAATTGATCTCTACAAGACCGAGCTCCAAGTTTCATCGTCTTCTCTGATCTTCATCACAAAACAGTGAAATATTTTGGTAAAATTGCCCTTGTTTCAAGAAACTACATGTCAATGAAAGGTCTAGCTCAGATCTTGTTTTTAAGACCTTCATTCTTGTGGCCCTCTTAGGGCACCACTCCAAACAAATCACTGCACTATTATGTGATGAAAGTGGCACAAGAAGATCAAAAGGTTCAGGCAGTAAGAGGAAAAAAAAGTTGAATAGAACGTTGGTTCCTCCTTTACAACGAAGACCTACTCTTCCTATGCAGACTTGTGTTAGTATGAATCTTAATCAAGTGTACGAAAAAAGACCACTTTAGTTGCACATAAAAAACAGCCCTAATAGCAGAAATGACTGCTAATATCTTCAGATCTGCAGTTAGGTGATCAAGATAAATGCTGCAAAAATCTAGATCTATGCATTAGAAGAAATTAAATAGTAGAAAAGATAAGATTTACTCCATGCATCCAATAGACAAGACAAGAATATATCAAATAAATTTTGTATTAATGGCACCTGGGAGGAAAACACAAGAGGGTGTTCCCAGTTCTCCTCAATGGGATGGGTTCTTGTAAGTCCTCAGGACTTCAGATTTAGAATTCCTCTCTCTTGATGGTGTAGAAAACCCAGACAAAAATGAAAAAGTATGGCTATGATGGTGGATCAATAGCCAGACCAAGAGTTGAGATCTAGAGTGATCTTTAGGCAACAAAAGGTGACAAATGAATGGAAAAACCCTTCTATTTATAACAAAATATTGAGTTAGTCTAGATATTGGTGCATAATTAAAATATTATTAACCAAATCAAGATCCAACTTTTATGGAATATTTTATTATATTTGTTGGAGGGAAAAGGAATTTGACTTGAGTTGAATCCCCTTATTTGTAAATAATAAATAAATAAATGTTTTATTTATTATTTTAAGGATGTGATTAAGAAATAATAAATAAATAAATGATTTATTTATCATTTTAAGGATGTGGTTAAGTAATAATAAATAAATAAATGATTTATTTATCATTTTAAGGATATGGTTGAGTAATAATCAAATAAATAATGATTTATTTAATTATCTAAGGGAGATTTAGTCATATTTAACAAAGAATATTATTTAAGTAATGTTTAAATAATTATTCTTAGAAAATAATAAGATAAATAATGATTTATCTAATTAATTTCCTTGTTTTGGGTTAAATATAACCATGAATATTAATTAAATTGTTGTTTAACTAATTATTCCTTGATGAAAACTAAACAAATATGAATTTATTTAATGTTTCCCCATGGGGTTTCCTGTTTAGACCATAAACAACTTAATAAAGGTGGTTTTACTAATTTATTTTCATAGTGAATGCAATTATACTTAGGGTAAAATTGGTCTTACATGGTGTACTTGGGTCCATCTAATACCAATGGGTTAGATGACCAAAAAATGGTGTAACAACTTGTGCAACTCCATTTGAAGGGCAGCGTGATCTCAATTCTAGACAAAGTGTAAAGTAGCTACCGAAGTCAACAAATTATTATTATTTTCTTTAGGCCTTGTTCTTAATAAGAAGTGTCAGTCTTGAAGCTTGCAAAATTAACACAATCAACCTGAAGTATGGAAGTCCAATACATATGTTACAGTACTATCTAACAGATCACTGTGTGCAAATTCAAGATGTGAAAGTGTTGTGTAACGGAGATATCCCTTCTCACATATATATACATATATCTTCTTCAACGATTACCTACAAGACAACTTACATAGCATACTGAGCTCGGTGACAATCACTGTGTGAGAATCTATGTTCATTAGAAATATGGAATGACTTAGGAAGCCTGTGGAGCATATCTATATTTGATCGAGCAAAATCTTAGCCCTCTTAAAGATATTCTGAACAGTTTTATTTGTGTCGTTAAATTAATAACAAATATACATACATCGATACAGTGACCAAGAATCTGACCTGGAATACACTCTTAGTATGGTTCTCATAAAAACTATGATAAGATCCATGTGATGTGTTCATCAGATGTCTGGGCCTTGATTTGTCCACAACGCAGCGAATCATATCTTGATCAGTTGTGCATGATGATGACAACAAAATAATTGAAGTGCATTAAGACCTTTCTAAAACTTCTGGGAGCCTTTTTTGAACTTGCCAAGGTTCTGATCAACATCCCTTCTTCCTATAGAATACATTTAATTTTGAAATTAAACAACCCATTTTATTGATAACATCATACAAAAGACAACAACCATTGGTGTGGGAATGCCTTGTCTGTCCAGAAATCTTACTAATTCACTCCATGAGAAAGGCATGTAGGACTACAATTTGGTCCCAGGGATGGAAGAGTCAAGGTTTACTGGGACTGGAAGGGGATTTTTGTATCTCCATTGGATGACTATATCTAAGCTAAAGAAATAAGCATGGACTTGGCAGGTGTGGGTAGCACAAAGTTGTCTTTGGAAGCTCAAGTCTCAGCCTAATTCAACTGTGTAGACAAATTGCCCCTAATATTATTGACAAATCCAATGCATGGGCTTTCTTTTATGGGGTTAGCTTTAACATTACTAGTAATGCTTGTTGCTTGAAAAGGAGTTTCACATATTCATATTTATTGTGTTTGTATGAAGAATCAAATGGCTAAAAGGGGAAAGTAGAATGTTGAATATGTTCTTGAGGCCCATTTCTTTCTCACAATTGTACAGAGAAAATAACAAAGATGCAGACTCCCTCTACCAAAGCTGGGCTATCTATGGATGGTAGTTCATAGACTGTGCTCAAATCAAGAGCGATGGGAACACTTAGTATCTGTCCAGAAGTTTATTATTATCTAACAATAAGTATTATCTAACAATATTATTTTCTATTTTTTTGGGGAAGTTGTTCCTATATACCAGCATAGATCCATCTTAAATCCAGAAATATCGAGTGTTGAGAGGTATCAAATCTTGTTAAGTGTAAATTATTTTGATCATTTAAGATGGCTAAGAGGAATACAAGATGATAATATTTCTATGTAAAAATCATATTCATGGTATTTCTATTCTAGTAAAATTTGTTCTCTCATTTTTATCTCCTATATAGTAGTTCTTATATTAGGGGTGTGTGTGTATGTAACATATAATATTATTATTCATTTGGGTCTATCTCAAGTGGTTGAGAGGAGGAATGATTGTTATACTCTCCACCTCAGTTCAATTCCCACAGGTGAAATGTTGAGCTCTTAATGAGTATATTGTCATGATGGATTCAACAACAGTTATTAGCCAGCCTTGTTCCTTGAAGATTTTACGGTTTACCTTGGGTAACATCACCCAACTATTATGAAGCTACAGATTGCATATGTCTTAGTTCCAATATATGATATGATGACCATTTGGCTCCCCTGAAGATTCTACAGTTTACCTTGGGTAACATCACCCACCTATTATGAAGCTACAGATTGCATATGTCTTAGTTCCAGTATCTGATATGATGACCATTTGACTCTCTAGGGTCAATCAGTACTGAACCCAACTATTATGAAGGTACAGATTGCATATGTCTTAGTTCCAATATATGATATGATGACCATTTGGGTAAACTTAAGAAATGCACCAAAGCTTGGCAACTTCAATGTCCATATCATGACAAGGGTTAGACGGACCTATGCTAGTATTCCTTCTCAATGTGCCCAATGTACAGTCTAGATTCAATGCATTATCATCCCCACCATCGCCCTTGTTGTAAAATTCCTTGCAATAAGTTTCTAGGTTTATGTGAAATTTTCGTTCATATCTATGTCAAACAATTTGTCTGGTACTGCTGTTTGTCTGGGTACTGCTGTAGGTGCTTTACTAACAATTTTAATTCAAAAGATTCTCATATTAAATGACATGCACCGAAAATAAACCACCCAAAGTTCAAATTGACATATTCCAAGAAGAATATTCACACAGGACTGCCAAATATAACTTAGAAATAGGAGTAAAGAGTATTCATATTAATTCCCAGAATGACATCCACTACAGCCAGAAGACTACCAATATTTTATGCTGTCAATAAACACATGTAAATAAGGGACACTGAGTATAGAAACCTGGGACTGGTGCGTTCATTTTTCTGGTTGCTAGATGACTGTCTCACATGCAACGAAGAGTCCATAAGTTCATTTTATGCCTAGATGTTTGCATTCACCCATACCAGAGATAATGAACTCATGTTTCCCTCAGTGAGCAGCAGTCAATACACGAGTTAGTGATGCTAGGAATTCTAGATAGTGTAAACTCAAACTCATTTAGCTTATACGCAGCCTTCAGAGATTAATTTGCTTGGTCGTTGCGAGGGTGCACAATAGCTGTTATACGGTTAGGAAACTGGTGCTAATCAATATGATTACTCAGCCCTTCTCAGCATATTCGTCCAACAGATGGAATGTGGAATATCGTCCCTCAAGCTCAGGTAAATGCGGCCCAACAACTCCAACCAGAACTGAGAACTTGTAAATGTATGTCTCAGCTAATAAAAGAATGTGGCTCTACCAGAAAAATAAAAGGGGACTCGTGCAATGAAAGATTAAATTTTCGATTCTATCCCTTAGAAACTCATACGATGCCACCCAAAAATTCAAGGTGCTGCAGATTGGTAGTCGTGCCTATTTTTGCTTCACACTGAACCAAAAAGGAGCAGATCTGGCTCCCTTTCCCTTGGCATTTGAAGAGGCGAGGGATGCAAATAGAATCCCTTCTCCGCAATGACCCTCTCCTCCTGTGAAATCAAAGATTCATCACATGACATCGAATTGGAGCTGAGAGGAGACACATAATTAAGAACAGGAACCTATGACGTCTCCTTGTCATTTCTGAATAGGGGTTTCTGCCATTTTCCTGGTAAAGAGTGGAGAATTTCTTGCTTAGAACCATTTTTTTATAAATCATAAACATTTGATTAGAAAATATAACAGAGTTCACAACCAACAGATTTCATAACTCCCACATATCGATCACGAATATTTATAAAAATAAACAAGATCTCGTAGTTTTCAGCTCACAGGTTTCATAACTAAAAACAAAAATAAGGATTTGCATACAGCCATAGTCTGGCTTAATTGGTACCAATGCATGTGGATCATATTCATAGCTACCATCATCAAAACCCTCCACCTCGTGGGCTGAGGTACCGGAAGCTGCTTCATGCCCTGCCTACTTGATTATTTCCAAGGAGTCCAAAGGGGTCGGAGCCAAGAGGCGTCACTGGGCTGAGAACGAGTGATAGGAGATGGAGCAGGCTTGGCGACAGGATTTCGGGTGGCGGAAATACCCTAGTAGATATCCTTCCATTTAGATTTAGGTAGAGAAGATTGATCCCTAGACCTATCTGCAGATTTCTCAAATTCTGATGCCTTTCGTGCAGCTTGAATGTGGGTTTTGGAGGACCCACTTCGATTCTGGGAAGTTAAAGATTAAAATTTCGTTTCTATCCCTTAGAAACTCATACGGTGCTTCCCGCCACTCAAAATAAAAAATTAGAAACTCATACGATGCTTCCCGTCACTCAAAATAAAAAATTCGAGGTGCTGAATATTGCCACTCAAAATCAAAAATTTTAGGTGCTGAATATTGGTAGATGTTAAGTCATCGGTTCAATTTTTTTATTCGGGTGTTATTCTTGGGAATTCTTGGACATAATCATGATCTCTATTCGGGTGTTATTCTTTGACATGACCATGATGTAGACTCACCACTGCCTAACTAAAAAAAATTAACAAAAACAAAAAAGATAAAATTAACAAAAAAAAAAAAAAAAAAACCTAGGAAGAACTAGATAAACGAAAGCAAAAGAATTAAGTTCTAGGTCATGTCAAATGGAATACTAAACTAGCACAAACTCATCTAACCCCAACTATTAAAATCAATACGAAGCCCAGCTATTTTGAATATTGAGTTTGCATATGACTAAGTTCCAATATTTGATATCTTAATGATTTGGTTAAAGTTGAGAAATGCACCATAGATTGTCAACCTCAAGCTGACTACCATAACGAAATTTAGACTATGCAGTTATTTAATTTGATGATTTTAGTCTTTTGGAAACTACATGTAGTATTTTTGGCTCAACGGTGCCCATGAATAAATTCTTGTTGAGCAAGATCCATATTACTAAAAATTAGATTTGGTGCTTGTAGGTATTTGTATGTTCTATGGGGCTTGGATATAGCTAATATGTATGTCTTTCTAGGGGAAACAAGAGATAGATACTATGAAGAGTTGATTGGAGGAATGCATAAAACATTATATTGAAAGGGATCGTCATTGATGGAAGTGAAAATATTTTGAGGATTCCTACGAGTTATGGAAGTGAAGATGTTTGTCCTTAAGAAAGTCCAAATATAGTGTTAGTTATTATAAGTGATGATAAATAAGAATTCAAAAACCAATAAATAATTGCACCTCCACATTGGTTTGAGGGATAACTTTGCATCCTATCATATGTAGTTACTTCTCATTGTCATAAGTGATGATAAAGAAAAATTCAATAGCCAACAAATAATTGAATTTGGATGCAGAGTTAGTATATTGTATGTAGTTACTTCTTGCTGTCATCGCTTTTTGACATGTGTACATATGTGCATGAAGAAAACTGAAACCAATGATATATACTTTAAAGGAATTGTGAAAGAAGTCTGATATTAATGAGCAAATTAGAACTTATGTGGCTAATAAAAAAGCCCAATTTTGATCTAACGTAATAATTCCATGTGTAATATAAATGACTTCATTTAAATTTCCTTGATAAAGTTTCACAATTCATTGTCAATCAAGCAAATCTAAAAGTGAGGGACATAGGGTTCATCAATTACCCTTACTCACAACATAACTCAAAAACTAGCATCCATAATTTTACCACATAGTTGCATAAACTCAAGGGTACTAGTGTGCCCAAGTAGTCATAATAGAGGTGGGGAACATGATACAATTTTGAAATGGTAGATCATAGTTGACAAAATAAGTAAAAAAGTTCAATTGGACCATGTTTATCTAGTGAATATGGTGGCATGTCATTAGTCCAACCATCAAGATTCACTTCTTCATAGGCATAAATAAGAGGTTTGGGAGAGGTGCAATTTATGGGTTAACCAAAAACTAAGTGTGATGCATCCTTCCAAGCCATTTCTCCCACAAGTGATGGCACCCCACATCTTAGGAAGTGTTGAAATGAAACCTTAAAAAATTATTGATACACACCCACAAAAAGAAGAACATAGCATTTATTGCAACATTCACTTGTCATTTACCCTAAAAGAAACATGGAGAGAATGATAATAAGTGTCACTGATCTATACCTCTTGCATGCACAACTTCTGTACTCAATCAACCACCAATCTAGGAGGCCTTACTAATAGAAACAAGAAGATGTAGAAATAAATTAAAGATAGAAGGTTAAATAGAAGAATGAGAATGAGCATACCTATGGAGTTGGGGTTCACATCTCCATTATCATTGGGATGGACTTGAGTTTTGGGCTTCTTGTCACGATCCATTCATGAACACCTGCCACCACTTTTCAAAAAACCTCCTTTTCTATCTCTTTTCTCTTGACTTCTTTTATTACCAGGGACAACCACAAATGTAGATATATATCTATAGAAACAATAGGCACTGATGACATTAGAAAATTCCTCCCTCGCTCACATTTTCCACTTTTTTTTTTCATTTGAATGCCTAGTAAATAGAAATCTCGAACATGTCGAACACTTGCCACAACGTTTCATAGAACCTCCTTTTCTATATATTTTCTCACGACTCCTTCTATTTCCAGGGATGACCCCAAATGTAGATAGATATATGTAGCAGCTATAGGTGCCAAGGACATTAAAAAAATCCTCCCTCGCTCATGTTTTCTACTTTATTTTCATTTGAATTCTTAGTAAATAGAAATATTGAACACTGCGATGTGTTAATGGGGGAGCTTGTTATTTTGGTCTTATGTGGTTTTTAGTATATTCGAGTTGTTGGTATGATAGAGGTGCACGAAAGTGGTATTGAAGGAGGTATTGCTGGGGGTGGCAGTGCTTCTGTGTGGAATACTCCATTTCTGGTGCTTGGTTTGGAACTTGGTGCACCTAGTGGTTTGGTGGGTGGTTCTTGGTGTCTAGTGGCGATAGGAGAGTCGCCCATTTGGAATACATAGAGTCGATATCCTAGTGTGGGTTGTGTGAAGCATTAGCCTAGGGTATGTTCCTCCCACCTTCTCCTTCTCCAGTTGTTTAGGTTCTTGCCAAGTTTCCCAACTGATGGCAAGATGGTAGTTGGGACATAGCGTGTGGTTTCCCGAGGAAATTTAAGGGTGAAGAGAGATATGGTTTTTGGGTGTGGTGGTAGGGGAAAGTTACACTAGACCGGAATCTGATAATGGTTGGAGTTGGCCCTCTTGGTTTTATCATAATGCAACCATCCTCACGGCGCGGAAAATCCTTACACCCGGCCAAGCAAGAATATGTGGGCTTAGATGATATGGAAATAGTGGTGGTAGGAGCGCGCCGAGGTGGTAAGACCGTTGGTCACTCCCAGCTTGCTAGTGTGGGAACGCGATTCGTTGTGGTGGATGAAAACAGGCTTCCCATGATGGTGGAAGTGTAAGGTCACAACAAACGCATCATTGGGGTGGTGGAAAGCAAGGAGGAACAACTAACTGGGGAACTTGTAGGCATGTATCTCCCGGCCCGCGGTAAATTCAACATTGTTTTCTAGAAAACTGTCGGGACCTAATTCAAACTCTGATGGATCAGGTGGAAGCAGTGGAATGGGTTTTTAGGGAGGAGCATGTTGATTTGATGGCCACTTTGGATAGGATGCACTACTTCTAGTGCCTGGTCAAGGAGCAAGCATTGGTGGTGGTCTAGCGAGGCCAAAACCACCTTGTAGAAAAAGTCGAAAAGTTGGACACTTGGCTCGCACACTTCTAAGGGCATCTCCATTGCAACTTCCATCCACCATCCCCTCTAGGAACAACCCTGGAAAACCCAACTTCCATTATGTCGGATGACTAGTATGCTCTCATGTCTTTTTTATGTATTACATGTATTTTGGTGTCTTTGACCCTCTCATTTATGGATGTTGTCCTTAGCCTCATTTTTGTATTTTTGTCACTTGTTGCAAACATTGGTGAACAAACCCAGTCGGGGTGAGACCACCTATTTTTTGCTTTGTTGGTTAATGTATGTATTTTTCACCATATGAATGAATATCGACTTACAAAAAGAAATGTTATGTTTATCTATTCATTAAATGTAAATATGAAGATTTTACTTTAGATTTAAAACAAGAGTCACACTTTTAACATAAATCAATGAAGTTTAAAGATTAAACGTTATGGCCAAAGAAATATAAATATACATATTAATTTGTCTATCTAAATATTACCTTTACTAAAACTATAATGAAGGCATTAGTGTAAAGTAGATAGATATTGATACATGCAATTATGTTAATTGTAGATGAATCCATCTGCAGTGTTAAACTTTAGAGACAAAAGAGTATTCGGAATTTTAACACTGTAGATGGACTCAAAGACCCCTTTGTCTCTAAATCTTAACATTGTAGATGGATTTAGAGACTCGTTTAGTGAAATGTAACACTTCAGTATCAAAATTGAAAATTTTCATTTATGGAGTGACACAATTAAAAATTACTAACATAAATGATTAATTGATATACTCTTTGTACTTGTTATTTGGTCATATTTTTATTCTTGGACTATACTGGTCATTTGCATTAATCATTATTAATTTTGTCACTTATTATATAGTCATATATTTTAATCCTAGACTAAATTAGTTATTTAAGTTAGCCACTTTTAGTTTAGTCATTTATTATCTAGTCATATATTTTATCCCTAGACTAAATTAGTCATTTAAGTTAGTCGCTTTTAGTTTAGTCACTTATTATCTAGTCATATATTTAATCCCTAGACTAGATTAGTCATTTAAGTTAGTCATTTTTAGTTCGATCACTTAAAATTTCTCAAATTTAGTAGTATGTCACTTGAAATAATTGCAGTGACTAACTTTTTTAGTCACCTAGTCATTAATTTCATCATTTTCTACTAGTGAATCAGGGTCAGTTATTTCAAGTTGATTTTAGCTAAATTAGTTCTAACTGTTGGAGGATCTAGTGGAAGGTCAGTTGTGTAGTGGGACTTCAGTCTAACTCAGTGATCATCCCATCTGTGGTGGAGATTTCAAGGAAGTGCACAATTAATTATGTACTATATTGAGTGTACACGAATTGTATTGGTAAGGTGATCAACCCTAGGAAATTGTGCAAGAATTTTATAGGAATTTCCTAAATAACAGGGGCCTAATTCCCGAGGACTTGCACAAGGAAATAGGGGCTCAAGTAGAGGTAGAAATTGACTAATTTTTGTTCAGAGCTTCTCAGTGAGTGGAGAGATAGGTTATTCACTTGCAGGTTGTGCTTAGAATGAGCAAGCAATTGTAATACATCTTTATTCATTTGATTTAATGCAAGTAGGCATAAGGGTTTTTTAGCAGTTGTTTTCCCCTAGAAAAATACTATGTTCGTGTGTGTTATTTATCATTGCATGTTTGTGATTGATGTTCTAAATTGTGAATTGAATTCCACATAGCAGTAGAGTAGGATTATGTATTGTGATTTAGATTAAAATCACACAAGAGTGAGAGTGTAAGTGTCTGTCAGGGAGTGTAGTGAATTTCAGGTGTCCCATGGACAAAGTGTGTTAGGAGAATTTCATAATATGAATTGTAGGAGGAAATACTATGATTGTGAAAAGGGGATGGAAAAAGTAGTTTCAGAAAAAGGGAGACCTTGGGCTAGACACAACACTATTTTTTCAATGACTTGGTTGGGTTCCAAAGTCGCAAAAAAAGTAAGGTTATCTACGAGGGCATGACAACTAGTGAGTTCTGAGGTGTATAGGGAATCCTAGGAAGTCTTAACACATGCTAGAAATTTCCAAGGCATGTTAGGCATTCCAAGATGTGTTAGGTGCTAGGGTGTGGCGCCAACGTAGGCTAGGGAGTTCCAGGGAAACAGAAGGGAGGACTAGTTTCAATTGCATGGAAATGAATGAATAAAAGTGTGTGATAGGGAGTGTTAGAAAGTTCTAGGAGTGCTAGGGAGGGAGTGAAAAGGCATGATAGGTAGTGCCAAGTCATGATAGAGTGTTAGGAAAGCATGCCAATATGCTCCAAGTTCCAGGTTGTGCCAATGTGTGCCAAGGAGTGTTATGGAGTGCTAGAGAAACACAAGGGAACACTAATATGTCATAATGCATGGAAATGAATGAATAAGAGTGTGTGATAGGGAATGTCAATGAGTTCCAAGTGTGTTAAGGAGGAGTGACAAGAAATTGTTGGTAGTGCTCAGGAATGTTAGAGTGTTAGGGTGGCATGCGGCCAAGATGTGCCAATGCGTGCAAGGAAGTGTTAACTGGGATTACCATGGAAACACAAGGGATCACTACGTCAAAATGCATGGAAATGAAAAAATAAGAGTTTGTGATTGGAAGTGTCATTGAGTTATAGGCGTGCTAAGGAGGGAGTGACAAGATATGTTAGGCAGTGTTAAGGCATGCTAGAGGCTAGGGCGACATGCCAAGATTTCCTAGGTGCTAGGGTGTACCAACACGTGCCAAGGAGTGTTAAGGAATGTTATGGAAAAACAATGAAGCATAAGGTAAAAATGCATGGAAGATCAAAATGAATGAAGAAGAGTTTGTGACTGGGATTGTTAATGAGCTCTAGGTGTGCTAAGGAGAGAGTGACAAGGTATGCTAGGTAGTGCCAAGGGAGTGAAAATGTATGCTAGGTAGTGCCAAGGAATGCTAGAGTGCTAGGGCGACATGCCGAGATGTGCCGAGTGTTAGGGTGTGCCAATGCATGATAGGGAGTGTTAGGGAAACAAAAGGAAGCACTAGATCAAAATGCATGGAAATGAACAAATAAGAGTGTGTGACAGGGAGTGTCAATGAGTTATAGGTGTGTCAATGAGTTATAGGTGTGTTAAGGAGGGAGTGATAAGGTTATATGCTAGGCAGTGCCAAGGTATGCTAAACTACCAAGGCGTGTCAGGAAGTGCTAGGGTGTGTTAGGGTGTGTAAAAGCATGCCGAGGAATGTAGGGGATGCTAACACATGCCACATAGTGCACATGCATTTAAGACATGCGAGGTGCTATGATATGTCAATATATAAAATGTATTGCTTAGTTGTTTTACAACCACAATTGGATGTGATGAGCCTTGTCTTGGTAACTTGTCAAGTGGGATGAGTTGAGAGTGGACATGAGTAGCCTAAGATGAGTTACATGTAATTCTTAGGTGAAAAAGGCATATGTTGAATTTCCATGACATATGAGAATTTGGTTTTGGTCTTAGAATATTTGATGCAAACACGCTCAAGTGCCACAACACATCTAATTTTCACAACGAAATCTACACACATTAGGGAATCAACTAGTGCACATGACAATTTTAACTTTTTCAAACCGTTCTTCGTTAAATTACAAACTATAATAGAATAGATTGGAGCTGTTGTACCAGGGATCATGGCCCTTTATAATCAAACTGACACAAGGAATACAACTAGGGCTTGGTGTTAGTCTTTTGATAACCAATCTACCTTGAACAAGACAACAATTTAACCACTTTTTGATGGTGGCCACACATAGCCCTTTCAATCCACATGTCGTGAACATGACATCTGGTAGGTCCTCTTGCTTCCCATTATGAAACTCCTCAATTTGCCTCTATCAATGATCAACTCCTAATCAGTGTATAAATAGGATTTAGTTGGATTAATTTGTATCATCACTTGACTTGGGATCTCTCTGTCTTTAGAGAACTTCACATTTTTCCTTGGAGGACTATTTTGGATGATGGATGCATTTTGATGTATGGATTTGGGACATTTTTATGTGGAGCTTTGTTTTTTCAAATGTGAAGCTGGTTGGATATACTCTCTAACATTGTGAGTGAAAATTTAACTCTATTCTTCTTGTTGCTGCATACTATTGAATTTCACTATAACTAGGGCTAATTGTTGCATGATGGAAATGTGGAATTATGTGTCTATTTAGCTTATTTAATGTATGGGCCATTGTTATATGAATGAAATGTCTTAGAGATCATTTTTTCTCAATAATATTGCACCATTTGTATGAAGTATAAATGCTTGAAGGTCACTTTTCATATTCCTCTAACATTGGACGAAGTTGACTTTCTGGGCCTCCTTGATCAAGAAAACAAATTCTTGTTCATTATCATCCCTGAATCCATATCCCCAAGTGAATTAGGCACTAGTACCTCAAAAAGGGTGATGATTTCCCCCCCTTTTTTCACAATTTTCCACTTTTCCCTAGGTATAGCCCCATTATGTCACCTAGGGCATCAATTTCCCAGGAATCTAGCTAGAGGAAAACTTCGATCTCCTAGAGGCAACTGCGTTGGTGGGTCCCCTCACTCACCTCAAAATTTGGGCCAATTATGACAATGGAATATCCATATACCTCAAGCCCTAGCTCAAGGATCAAGTTCTTCCTAGGTGTTCCCAAGGCTAGAACCTAGTAGGATCAATTTGACCCATCAAAGTAAAAAATCTTGCCTAATCCTTTCCCCTCACATTTTCTAGGATAGGAACATCATTCGTTGCTAAATTCCATCCCCGAACCTTGGTTGGGTCCACTTGGTCCCGTGTCGTCCCATTTGGTGTCAAAGGCCTTTCATCAAGGACCATTTGGGAATCCAAGTTCCCAAAGGATTTTATGGATTGAGAACTTCCTTCATAATTCTTATTCTTCTCCCTCAACCCTTCAATCCCCCTCCTCTCTCCCTATAAGATCAAGTCCCTTGCTTAAAAGGCAAGCAAGTTCCACTCTTTATTATATCTTAGGGAAAGGGTTTCTAGGGTTAGGGCTAGTTGGCTAGCCCACTTGACTACTACTTTAGTCCTTCAAATTCTGCAAATTCTTAGGCCCTATACACCTGCCCTTCTACCAATCTTGTTGTCCTTCACAAGTACAAGAGTTAGGGCTCTTCTTTGACAGTAACCTAACAACCCTCCAACTGTACTTGGACTACCATCAATCTGCCCAACCACAGTCAATTATTTTTAATGATCTAGGGCCCACAATATTGTCTTCATCTATGGATCTTCAAATCTTCCACTTAACAATGGTTTGAGTCCTCTCAAAATCATTGTTCTTGTGTATCGAAAATTTGATCTTTTTTGTCCAATCTATGAACAAATATGAGCTACTCCTCTTATCATCCTTCTAACAATCTGTATATGACTGAAATAAGGTAACAAATCAACCACTAATAGTCCATTGACTAATTTTTTATAGGTTTCTTTAGATCTCTGCCTAAAACTCTCTAGATAGTCCACCAAAATCAACTCCTCTACATGTCAATCCATTCTTCATATAGCACATTTATTCTGCATGCTCAATCTTATGCTCAGGTTCCACCCTCCTCTAGATCTACTATCTCCACACATATTGAATCTGCAAACCATCCTCCATATCTATGGTCTATATTGCAAAAATAAACCTCGCTCTAAGGGTCACAACCGCTCTTCTTCTACGCAAATTTGTCACAGTCTTAAGGGCACACATTATGAACTAAACATGCTAGGAAACAATCCTAACTAGGGCACCATACTTATGTACTTCTAATTGTTTTAGAACAAAACCTATCCACCCATAAAAAAACCATGACTCTTGCCTCCATAAGAGACTCGACCTAGCTCATATGGATCCATACATTCTAGGCATTTCTTTGACTGAAACTTGACATGAATTTTAGACCTCAATGTCGACCCTCAACTAGGGTTACCTCAGTCAATATTGTGCCTACGTCTACTTCTGTTCTGGCTCTAAATTACAGTGCAAGCCCTCCTCCATTTATGTTGGTCTTTATCACAAACATTGCGACCTACTAACCACCACAAGACAAGATCGTATCAACCCTATATTTTATTTCATGTAGAAAATCTAACCAACGGGATTCAATATGATCTTGTAATGTAATAAAACAAGATATTGAATCCTTCCTACAATTTGAGGAAATAAAAAATGATCGCACAATCACATATAAGTAAGAGAAATAAATTATCAATCACAAAAAACAAAATGTATCTGGGGAAAGCAACTGCTCAAAACCCCTCTATCTCTATTGTGTATTAATTCAAGGAATCATGAAACAATAAAATGCTTAATCTCTCATGAGATTCTCCAGCACTCTGCCAATTGTCTCCTACTGATCTAGGAAAAATTGGTCTAGTACATAGCCAATTGTCAACCTTCCTTTAGACTACCTTTCTCACGCAATTCCTAGGGAATTAGATCCCTATTAATTAGGAAAATCATCCTTCCTTGATTGCACAATCCATCATGTCATCCCAATAACTTTATAATTTCACATGGGAAATTTTGTATGAATACAACTGATAGTTATGTTCCCTTTAACCTCTGTCTCAACTGGGTCTTCCTCGGAACTGACATGCATGCAACTATTAATAGCGAATTATCAGTTATCTGATTGATCAATCACTCATTGTGAATTAAATCTAATTTAATTCAGTGGACCTCTCACTATCTCTTCACTCAGTTATAACTAGTTAAACTAATTTTAACTCAATTAATTGAGCTAACTAATTCACACCTACATCCCACTAATGCATCAACTGCAACTGGACCCTAAGAACATTAGAATTCCTCTACATGCCTCATCTTATACCCTCATGATCCAGACATATGTAGGAATAACACATACATAAATAAACATAAACACGAAGATGTAGTAGGAATAACACTTCATTTGATTAATATCAAATACTGAAAAATGCTTACAGACAGAATGGAAAAAAAACTAGCTCGGGTGATGGTAGCTTATCTCTAAGAAGAGATGTGGTGACTACATGCCTCCAAACTATGTTAAAATTAGGCTCAAGGGCCTTTTTATTATTGAAAAATAATAGAAAACCTTAACTCGAGGAGATGTAACACCAAGATTTTATGGGCCCCGTTGGGGGTAGTTGGGTAGCCAACTTCCTGGGGTCGTAACTTGGTCAAATGATCTCTGTTTGACGCAAATGATACCTAGTTAGAAAGATCTCTCCAAGGAATACAAACGATAACATGATTTTAATAAAATCACTAAAACTTTCATGCCCAAAAAACGTTGTTTGGGGCCTCAAAACGGCTCTGGAAGTTCAGGACTTGAAAAACTGACAAAAATATTAAATTGTGCTATAATTAAGGAAACTGAAAAAATGAAAGAGACAATGGCGAGAGCCCAAGTGGAATAGGCGGGTGGCCACCAATATCCACCTTGATCTCCTTAACTCGAATTTATTGAGCTAAATCAGTCATCATGACTTAGTTAACTCACCCAAGTTGTTATGAGATGAAATTACAATTTATTGTCCAATTTATTTAAGGGAAAAATAAATTAGACGCCTCACATTCCTCACTCCTGGTACATCAAAATTCCTCACCAGTGCGGGTACATTTTATTTTTTTCCTTTCTGGTTTCCAATTTCACTGTTTCTTGTTGCAAATTTCAACACTCCCTCTCAACAAGAAAGGAATTCAATCTATCCCGATCCGGTACCTTTGGAATTCTTCATGCAACACTTCTCTAGTGTTGTTTGCACCTGTAAATCCTAAAACTGAACATCCTTCAAACAACTAAATCAATATAATGCATTTGGCATCAGAGTTTCCTGAATGCTGCTAGCTACTGCACTTGTCTACTAGACTCTCTACGCTGCTGCTATCATCTGCATCTGTGCCCTTTGCACTATTTCCAACTCTGATTTGCGCTCCAGTATCTGACATTTGTCACTCTAATTTTTGTCTTCCTAACATCTGACTGCATCAATCTAACTAATCCTTCATGCTATTGTTGTATTGTGGACTCGTCGTAGCTAGGTTCGATCCATGAGACACACCATCTCAATGGACCCTACCCAAAGTTCTTATCTTGGGATTATGTCTAGACATCACCCCACCTTTCACCTGGAGGTATGGTTGCATGTGCTCCCTCTGCCCATCTGGCTCGAAATTTCCCCCTCATGGAGGTCTCTGCTTGAGTGGACGCTTCCACTTGGTCTCCTCTCTGCTTCTCCAATTGTGGCTACTCCAAAATCTTCTGAGACTACTTCTAAGGTTGCATGTTGAGAGGTAATTTGTACTCCCTCTCAAAAACCAAGTCTCTAACCTCTGCTTTGCTCCTCAAAGCTTTGCATGCATCTGGTACCTCAAGTGCATATAGGTTCTTGACTCCTGCACATTGTAATTGTCCCACTGTTACAATTTTTTCTAAAAAAGAGTTGATTTTAAATCGACAATATCTCCCTCATCCGAGCTCCGAATTGATTTTCCATTTGGGTAGTTTTTCGCAAGGAGTCCAAATATGCCTTTTTTTTACACCAAAATCTTCAGATATTTTTTGCAAACTCGTCGCCCAAAAAATTCCTGCTCTAATACCATGTAGAAAATTTAACCAACGAGATTCAATCTGATCTTGTAATGTACTAAAACAAGATACTGAATCCTTCCTACAATTTTCAGAAACAAAACACGATCGCACAATCACATATAAGAGAGAGAAACACATTATCAATCACACAACACAAGATGTATCTGGGGAAAGCAACTGCTCAAAACTGCTCTATCTCTATTGTGTATTAAGTCAAGGAATCATGAAAAAATACAATTCTTAATCTCTCATGAGATTCTCCAGCACTTTGCCAATTGTCTCCCGCTGATCCAGGCAAACTTGGTCTAGTACTTAACCAATTCTAAACCTTCCTTCAGCCTGCCTTTCTCATGCAATTCCTAGGGAATTAACTCCCTATTAATTAGGAAAATCAGTCTTCCTTGACTGCAAAATCCATCATGGCATCCCAATGATTTTATAATTGCACATGGGAGATTTTTTATAAATACAACTAATAGTTATGTTCCCTTTAACCTCTGCCTCAACTGGGTCTTCCTCGATACTGGCATGCATGAAACTATTGATAGTGAATTATCAGTTATCTGATTGATCACTCATTGTGAATGAAATATAATTTAATTCACTGGCTGACCTCTCACTATCTCATCACTTAGTTATAACTATTTAAATCAATTTTAACTCATTAAATTGAGTTAACTAATTCACACTTGCACCCCACTAATGCATCAACTGCAACTGGACCCCAAAAGTATTAGATTAATCCCTTTACATGCCTCATCTTAGACCCTCAACTCAAATTTCTTGAGCTAACTCAATCATCATGACTTACTTAACTGACACAAGTTGTTATGAGATGAAATTACAATTTATTGTCCAATTTATTTAAGGGAAAAATAAATTAGACGCCCCACATTCCTCAATCCTGGTGCACCAAAATTCCTCACCAGTGTGGGTGCATATTTTTTTTTTTCCTTTCTGGTTTCTAATTTCAATGTTTCTTGTTGCAAATTTTAACATTTCAGAATTTGATGTGGCCTTCACACAAAACACCATTGAAATCACATGCCCAAATTCTCATGAGCAACCTCTCTTAAGCTTAATCTGCCATAAGAGAACCAACAATAAGCCATCCTACTTCCTAGCTAGAACTGACCATTAAGGTATGCAACATTCTTTTGAACCCTCAAATGATGATCTTTCTCTTGGAGGATGATCATGGCCTCCCTTTAGCAACCCTTACTCGACCCTCTTACTCGACCTACTTTAGGACTACATCTCTATTCGCCCCCTTGATCAAATGAGCTCCTTCTCACTTGATGTTATTTCCTTCATCCAAAGGCCTCCTTAAATATTTTTTCTGAGACCTCTTAGGAACCCTCTAGAACTTACCGGTTTTATCCACTTAGACCTTAGGAAATATCAATTTTTCTTTCTAATTTTATTTTATATCTTAAACCCCATCTTGGGTCCAAAATCCCTTTGCTTGGCTTCTATGCCCACAAAGCCTTTTGTGACCAAAATCACACAAACCCATCTCACTAGGCTTGTGGAGTACCTCCCAAGCTACACAATTCAACAACATAGTCTATTTGTAGTAACCGTAACTTGGTCAAGCTCTTGTAGTCAAGCGAGGTCTTGGTTGGGTTCCCAAGTTGCAAATTAAGTAAGGGTAGTTGTGAAGGAAAGATATCTTATAGGGAGGGTCAGTGAATGCACATTGGGAATGAAAAGGCATGCTAAAACATGTCGGACAATATCAATCATGTTGAAGAGTGTTAGGGAGTGTCAGGGCATATCAAGGGATAACTAGGTCAAAATGCATGGAAAGGAACAAATAAGAGTGTGTGGCAGGGAGTGTCAACGAATTCAAGTGTGCTAAGGATGAAGTGTGTTAGGAGAAGTTCATAATAGGATTTATAGGAGGCAAGCCTAAGGTTGTTATATGGGGCTCAATATAGCAGTTTTAGAAAAAAGGAGATCACTTTGTGCTAGGCACAACATTGTTTTGACTTTAGCTATTTTTTTATATGAGATTTGGCAGACTTTGGCTATGTGCTCATGTTTTAAAATATTCTAGATAATTGCATATTGTACATTGTTGTGTATAATTTTTTGGGCACTCAACCTATGTTAGCTTATATCTTGTGTGCCTTGTGCAGCTTGTGGTTCTTGCAAACTCTCAGTTAATGTTCTACTATTTATATGAACTGAACATACATGTGAAATATTTCCTATGTAATCTATGTTGCTTATTTGTTTTATGGCCATGGATAGATCATGTGATCCTTGTCTTGGTAAATAGTTAAGTGGGACAAGTTGAGCTTGGACATGAGTGACATAAGATGAGTTATAGGCGGTTCTTAGGTGAACAAGGCACAATCTACTTGTAGTAGGTGCAATTGGTCAAGTTGTTGCGGTTGAAGCAAGCCAATATTGTCACATGAACTGCAGTAGCCAAGGAATTTATTGGGTTCCCAAGTCATGAAAAAATGTAAAGGCTAGTTGTGAGGACACAAATGCCAAGGCATGCTAGGGAATGCTAAGATGTGTCAGATAGTGTGAAGGATGTCAAACATGCTAATATGTGCCAAGTGATAAGGCATGCCAAGATGTGAAAGGGTGTGTCAATGCGTGCCAGGGACTTTTAAGGAAACAAAAGGAAGAAACAAGGTAAACTACAAGTAAATGAACACATGAAAGGGTTAATAAGTCATCAATTTACCTTTTGCAAGAGGGGCATGCTAGGCACACCAACACTAGGCACAAATAGGTGCCAAGTGAAAAGTATTAGTGCATTCTAACTTCCAAGTCTTTCTTTGTTGCTTCTCATATACTTTCCAACAGTTGATCTCAAATAAATTTAATATTAAACCATGCCAAATCATACCAAGGCATGTCAACATATTCCATACATGCATGCTATGAAGTGGAATGTCATGTTGAAGAGTGCTAAGGTGTGCTAGAGAGTGCTAATGCATGTTGAGGAGTGTTAAGGAGTAATATGACAAAACAATAAGGGAGCACTAGGTCAAAATTCATGGAAGTTAATGAATATGAGGAACATGTGCCAGGGACTAGTGTTAATGAGTGCTAGTTTTCATACCAAGGATGGAGTGACAAGGTATGCTAAGGATTGGTAAGGCATGCTAGGGAATATCAAGGCAGGTTAAGAAGTCTCAAAGTGTGCTTGGGAGTACTTCCAGGGTGTGCTAATTATATGTTCCAAATAGTGCCAAGATATGCCAATACATGCCATGTGCTAAGGATGTGCAGGGTGCCAGGTATGTCAATATGTGTCAATAAGTCTCAAGGAAACAAAAGGAAGAACCAATAAGGGGGTTAATAAGTTAGGAATTTATCTTTTTGAAAAGGGGCATGCTAGCCACACTAGTAATAGGTCCCAATACATGCCAAGTGGCATTGTGTGTCAAGTGCTAATGTATGTTGATGCATTCAACCAAGGTGTTCTAGGGCATGCTAGGGACTAAATGCATGCCAACACATGCTAGGAGAGTTCTATGTTGTGCTAGCGCATGCCACCATGTACTTGGGTGTCAGTTCATGAAAATATGTTCCAAGACATGCAAGGTGATAAGAAATGTTAGCGTGTGCCAAAGCATTAATTTAAGGTGTGCCCACATTGTTGAGGAGTGTTAGGTCTTTCTCATTAATAGAATTGGAAGAGATTGATTATGTATTAAATAATATATTTCCCACACACACTAGTGGGACTTTATCTAAAGGGAATTTTTTAGATAATAAACTTAATAGATATGAATCATGTGTTGACTCATAGGAAAACACTATTCAACTAGTCATTACTTGAGGGAAATGATACACACTAATTACTTCTTAAAAAACTGACTCACTCTAACCACTATGGCCTTGGACATATTATAAAAAATACTCCACAATAATTGTATTAATTCGTTATCTTTTGACAAAAAATATATCAACACACACATAACGTCATCAAAAACTCATTGGAATGATCAATGGTGACGAACATTTTTTGACCGTCACCAAAAGTAACAAAAAGAGCATCGGTGAGGGTCATTAAAAGTTTGTCACTAGAAGTGTCACCAAAGAGAGAATTAGTGATGGTCCTTTAACGACCCTCACCAAAAGTGTCATTGAAAATGTCTTTGGTGACAGACCTTAAAGGACCATCACTATATACACTTACAACGACGTTTTTTTAAGGACTGTCACCATATGTGACATTGGTGATGGACCTTAAAGGTCCGTCACAAGCATGACCCTCACCAATGTCCTTTTTTCTTGTAGTGCAATGTGCATATTAAAAGGAAAAAGGATAAAGGTAGAAGCTAAGGATTGATTTAAGGATAAGTATCAATATTTTATGTCAGTTTTGATTATGCATGTGCTCTAAGATTTCGACTTATGATGATTACATGTGATCTATGATTATGTTTTATGATGGTTATATGTGATCTATGATTTTTACTTATGATGGTTAAGTTTTGAACTAACCAAATGTGATATGTTTATACATATGATGATTTTATCAAACAACTAGTTTTACTTGTTGTGATAGGAAGTGAACATAATTGCAAGTGTACCCTATTGAAAAACTACTAATGAGGCATGATGTGAATTTATTTCAATTTATTTGAATCTAATGGTATTTATGTGCTTTGTACATGAAAGCATCAAATTCTCGGTTGGGTGGTTGAAATGTACTGCAAGAATTAGCAGCAATAGTGAAAAAGAATTGGAACATGCAGCAGTATGTTGGTAAAGAAATTCAATAGCAGGGCCATTGTGGGACATTAGTCCCAAATAGTTTCCATTGATTTCCATGAGCATGATATGACTGGTATGATGGTTTGAGGCATGGATATTCCTTAGTTCTTGTATCTTCCGATGCGAGGAAGCCTTGCTAAGGGATGGATTTCCTTGGATGGGGGTACCAACAGAACTTGGAAGGTATATGACTGCATGAAATGCGGTGAGAGGATTTCTCGAGGGACTGTGTAGAAGAGAATGGAAGGTTGGGGATGGAATTGTCTTAGTCATTAGCATTCTCAGATGGAATCAGATGCACATTGGGAGTGTGCCCTGGAACAATGAGCAAGTAACTATTCACTAAGAGGACAAGTGGCATAGGATTGTGGTGTTGGACATTGGACGCAGCTTTGACTTTGGTAGTGGATTCTGGAGTTCCTGAGAAGGAGGTCAATCATGGTACTAATTTTGAGGCTACAGGTGTGAGCCTCTAGATTATGTTATGTAACCAACTCACAAAATAGAAGAAAATATAGATCAACGACTTAGAAATTAGCCTCTTCGAGGCAAAAACCTCCTTTACATTACATAAATGAACAATTCTTGGATGATGCAAATGAATAAACATAATTTCTATATATAGGAGTCTAAGGGGTCACAACATAATAAGAGCCTACATAAAAATAATATTGTAAGGGCAAAACAATAACAATAGTGGGCTTCTATGGGGCACAATAATAACAATATCGGGACTACATGGGCACAACAATAACAATAAGTGGGCTACACTAGTATTATAAGGACCTAACATGCCCCTCTCCTTTAAAAAAGTGTTTTCCTCAACGCTTGAGTAGTTCTGGATGTTTCTGTATAAAATTCTCATCCTCCCATGTGGAATATTTAGTTGGTAAGTTCTTCCACTTGATGAGATACGCTAAAATTGATCGATTTCCTAGTTGTCGAGTTCTTATTTTTGTGACTGTTTCAGGTTCCAATATGATTTTTCCTTCCTCGTCAAGTTCTGGAAATATTTTTTGAAATGGGAGTATGTCACCTATAACCTTCTTTAAGCATGAAACATGGAAAACTGGGTGCAATCACGAAGATGCATGAAGCTCCATTTTGTATGCCATACTACCAATATTTTGCAACACCTTGTAAGGACCATAGTACTTTGGCGATAATTTATTATCATTCTTAGATTGCTTGAGGGACATTTTTTTGTATGGTTGTAGACATAAAAATACCCAGTCACCTACATCAAAACTTCTTTCACGATGATGTTGATCTTCCTGTTGTTTCATTCAATTCTTCAACAAAGTTTGGTTATCCTTTAAGAGTTGGAGAACTTGTTGTTGATGCTCGATGTGATATTCCACTACTTGAAACTTATAATTTTTTCTTAAAGATGATGAGATGAATGGTGGATAATATCCATAAAGTTCCATAAATGGGTCATTTTTGTTGCATTATGGAAAGAAGTGTTACACCACTATTTAGACAGAGGTAACCACTTGACCCATTGTGTTTTCTTATCGAATATAAAGCAACGAAGATATCCTTCCAAACATTTTTTCACTATCTTAGTTTACCCATCATATTGAGGATGATAAGATGAGATATGAGCTAGTTGAGTACCCAGATAAGAAAAGAATTTCATCCAAAAATTTCCAGTGAAAATAGGATCTCTGTCGCTTACAATAATCTTTGGGTTTCCATGTAGCTTTTGAATTGTTTCCATAAATGCAGTAGAAATTGTATTGGCTTTAAATAGTTGAGATAATTCACAAAGGTATGCATACTTGGTAATTCTATCAAATACCACCATGATGACACTCTTTCCTTCGGCATTTGGTAAAACTGAGATAAAATCCATTGAAAGCTCCTCCCAACGTTGACTTGGAATGGATAAAGGTTGTAGCATACCTGAGGTCTTAATTGTCTCAAATTTATTTTGTTGGAAGAGACAAACTTCTGCCAAAATTTTTTGAATATTAGATTTAAGGCCATCCCAAAAAAATTCTTTCTTGACCCTGTGGTAATTTTTGAAAAATCCTGAGTGTCCTCCTAAGGGAGATGTGTGAAATTCCAAAAGAATATTTTATTTTAGTTGGGAATTCTTACAAATATATAAGTGATATTTGTATCATAATCCATCTAAATGTATCATATGTACTGAGATATTACTGAAACTTTTGTATGAGTGTCCACACTTCTTCGCCATTCTTCCATTCCTCCCTTTCTTCGGTTATCCAATCTGGTTGGATAATAGAAATGGCACAAAGCAATGCTTCCACAACCTCATCCTTTCTTGAGAGTGCCTCTGCAACAACATTTAGCTTCCCTTTTTGTAGATGATTTCAAAGTCATAACCCAACATATTTGTGACCCATTTTTGTTTCTCTTCTGAAGATAGTCTTTGTTCCAAAAAGTATTTAAGACTATCATGATTTGTTTTTACCTTAAAGTGTCTTCCCATTTGGTAAGGTCGCCATTTCTTTAGTGCTTGTAGTATTTCCAACATTTCCTTCTCATAAATATGTTTCTTTAAATACTTTCTTTGATTGAACGGATTTTAAAAGCAACATGTCTTCCTTCTTGCATTAAATCAACACCAATTCCATTTCCCGAGGCATCACAATCCACAATAAAGGTTTTTGTGAAATATGGCGTATCTAAGGCTGGTGTTTGGCACATTGCCTCCTTAAGATGTTCAAAGGCCTTGGTTGCTTCTAGAGTCCAAGACAATGTTTTATTCAATAATGTTGTTAGAGGTGTTTCTATTCTCCCATAATTCTTAACAAACTTGTGATAATACCCTGTTAAATCGAGAAATACTAGCAAATGCCTTATGGTTGTGGGGATTTTCCATTCCTTAATGGATTTAATTTTGTTAGGATCTACCTTAACACCCTCATGAGATACAATATGACCCATATCTTCCACCTCATGTACTCTAAAGAAACATATGGAGGTTTTTACATATAATTGTTTATCCTCCAATAGTTTGAGCACACCCTGTCAACATGTTGAACATGATCCTCCCAAGAGTTGTTGTGGATTAGTATATCATCAAAAAATAATAACAAAAAATTTGTAAGGAATGGTTTTAAAATGGAATTCATCAACCCTTGAAATGTAGAAGGTTCATTGGTCAGGCCAAAAGGCACAACCAAAAATTCATAATGACCTTCATGAGTTCTAAAGGTTGTTTTCACAATGTCTTCGGTCTTAATTATAATTTGATGATATCCTGAATGGAGATACAACTTGGTGAAGTAAATTTATCCATGCAATTCATCCAATAATTCTTCTATGACATGAATGGGAAATTTATCTTTAATAGTGAGCTTGTTGATCTCAGTATAATCTAGATACATGCGCCATGATCCATACATATTGTGCACCAATATTAGTGGAGAAGAGAAATAACTTTGACTAGGTGTATATATACCAACCTCTAGCATTTCTGCAATCGTACATTCAATTTAAATCTTTTGGGCATAGAGATATTTGTAATGCTTGATGTTTGGAGTAACACTTTATGGAATCAAATGAATAGCATGATCATGCCAGTCACAAATAGGTGGGAGGCCTTTGGGAGTCTCAAATACCTTGGAATTATTATCCAAGACTTTTTGGATAAGTGGAGAAATAAATGATTTCAATGTGTGAAGCTATAGTGAGCATAAATGTGAAATTATGCCTCGTTGTTCTTTCTTTAGAAAATGTGTCTGATTAGAGGCTCAGTATTTAGCTCAAAAATTAAAGTGCTTAGAATTGATTGGAAACTAAATGAAAGCAACCAGTCCGCCAAGAATCCAACGCAACTCATTTAGTCGAAAACCGACTCCAGATGAAGAAGTTATAGCCTGCTGACCGCCATTCATAACAAAGATTTTTTTTTTAAAATTGCAGAACATTGAGAGGTTGATGACATGGCAGCCCAGTCAGCATGCATGGAATATTCTTCAGTTTTTTCCCAGTGGCATTGTGACAAGTATCAAAGCAGAATTTTCTAGTTTGAGGTTTGAGAAGGTGAAATTTTCCAATGCCCTCCTAAGGTTGAATTCGATTTTTTTTATTATTATGAGGGATCTCCTCCTAAGGTTCGAATTTCAATTCTAAGGTTGGATACATTTTATGTGGTTGAAATTCATATTTATGCTAAGGTTTAGATTTAATATTTATGTGGTGGCATATTTACTATCCTAAGGTCTGAATTATATTATTGGCGGGTGCATATAAATTCCATAAACCAAAGTCGATTTATATGGCAGATTAAACTACATGGTGGAGAAACGTATTACATATATGGTGGTGGACCACATTACATATACCAAAGTACGACTATGGTATAAACCTAAGGTTTGGGAGTGTATTAAATGGTGGGATTTCAATTGTAAATCCAAAGTCGATGGCATGTTTCTAAAGTTGGAAAAACATATATGACAAGGAGCGGAGGTCGGGGTCAAACCCAAGACCTCCCTCCACATATCCCTGCGCCTTACCACTGGGCCACGGGCAAAACTTGTAAATGATAGCCAACGAGATGTATTTGAATTGCATTGTGTTATTCGACAAAAAAATGGAGGGGTTCAGCCCCCCTCCCATACAACCTCTCCACAGAACCATAGGTGTAGAGCTGAAATCCAAAACAAAAGAGTTTTTAATTAATCATGAATTATCCCACTAAGCCAAGGTTTATTGCTAATTAAACTGGTTTATTAAAACGTGTTTCAAGCGCAATTAAGATGCGCTTATCAACAATTAAGTGCGGTCTTATGGTTAATTAATCTAGAGATTTGGTGGATTTTTAACAGATTCCACCAAATTCGGCGAGAATCACCAATTTTCAGACTTATTTGGAGTCTTCTCTAGATTTGGAGGAGGATTCTAGGGAAAAATTAAATTGGCCATATCTTGAGCAATTTTCAACCAATTTTGGCTCAAGAAGAGTCATTTCTAGTAGATTGGCAGGCTCTGAACACATTGGAATAGGTTGCAGAGGCAGAGGACAAATTATATATTTGTTTTTGTCACCTTGAATAATTTTAAAGCCGGGGCCACCAGGAAGGAAGGCCATGCCTAGATCAGCTGAAGGCCAAATGGAGTGAATGAATAGTCATTTCTGATAGATTTCAACATGAGTGGAGTATGTTTCAAGAGCATTTGATGCATGTAAACAACAATTTTTTCACTATTGAGCTAATACAGAGGTCCAAGCCATGGGAGCTGGACCAAAGAAATGTAGCCCAGGAGGGGTGCACTCCTTCATCAAAACTCTCCGTCGATGGATCAATTGTGATGATTTGTTATTCTTTATGTTGCTACTATTTAGTATTTTAATTTCATACTTTATGCTCTTTAATTCACTCATAAAACTCAGTTAAATTACCTATTTGACACACATAAGCAACAAGGAAACCTATGTACAACAAGCATAAGATCAGCAAATAAATCATAAATCTAAAAATGAAAGTAGCACAACAAATCTAACATTCATACTCAGATCAATGTCATTCCATTATATTTGATTATATTTATTGGTTTCCCTCTGATACCCCTTCATTCAAATTCCTTTTCTTCCAAAAAAGATTTCAAGAAAGGTTCTTGAAAATTAAAAGCTATTGTACCCAAATATTGTAGCAATTGAAATAATAGTACACCATCCAAACACCAACCATTGCAATGGAAATCATTGGGATATTGAATACATATTCCCCCATGGTTAGCTTGATACTATGGCACTTTCCCGATCAATTTATAGTTCCTCCATTTGCAACCATCACTTGATACTTTGGTGCTAGATATAGGATGCAATTCAATTCCTTAGATATCTTATAGTGAATAAAATTATGGGTACTACCGGAATCAATCAACACTATTACATTTTTATTCTTGATATGTCCTTCTATCTTGAGAGTTTGAGGAGTGGTAATTCCTTCCAATGCACTACAAGATATGGTCAAATTCATTTCTTCCTTATCTAAGGTCGGTTCCTGATGTATATCCTCTTCTTTTGAAGTTTCTTGTTTCTTTTCTTCCTCCTCTTCACAATCTATGTAAAAAAATTTTTCCTCAGCACAATTATGACCTTTAGTGTATTTTCTATCACAACTGTCACAAATTCCTTTTGCTATTTTTTCTTCCAATTGTTGTGGTGTAAACCTTGTAGGTCGTGGAAGGATAAAAACATCAAGACTTCCATCTTTATAGTTGTGAGTGGTAGGCTTCCTTGTTGCCATAATTTTTCTTTCATTTTTTATTGGCAACTTGAATGCCTTCTCCAATGAATCAGGTTCCAAAAGGAGAGCCTCATGTTGGATATATCAATTAAAGTGCCTATGAATACATCAATACTATACTCCACTAGAATATCGTTTACCCTTATATTCAATTTTTGGAAGTCCTCAATGTGCTCCACCATTGAACCCTTTTGGTTGAGATTTATCAATTGGCTAAAGAAGGTGTTTCTCTTTGTATCTTCATAATGTGTATCATTTTCTCCATAAAAATTTACCAAGTGACAAGTGGTTTACGAGAAAAAAACCATCAATACCATACAAATTGATTGGGTTCTAAATATAAAGTTGCAATGCATAAATTTTGTGTGTGTTGAACATTATGGAGATGAAAATTTTTCTCCATCTATGGTATCCATGTTATCGGATCCTTGTCATCAAACTTATTCATTTCGATCTTTGGAATATGGTGGCTCTTCAATCAAACGTTAGAGTCTATGAAATCATGATTAAAATTTAATTTTTTCTCATCATGAGTTTCATCTAATACCTTTTCACCATTAGGAAGTATTTCATGTAGAATCTTTTTCAAACCTTCCTGCAAACCTTCCATGTCTATTTTTAAACCATTCTTCAAATCTTCCATGTTGCCTTTCATATTTTCTTCTATTCCATCCTTCAAATCTTACATTTTTCCTTTCATTTTCGCTTGTATGCCATCCTTCAAACCCTCCATGTCGAGTTTTAAACCATTCTTCAAACCTTCCATGTATGTTTTTAAACCAATCTTTAAAACATCCATCTTAGCTTCCATTTCATTTTTTGTTACTCTTTGCGAGAGTGACATTTGTTGCACTTGGTCTAGTAATTTTGATATATCATGTTGGATTTCTTCCTCTTCTTCATGCGTCATAGTAGAGTTTTTTGGTTGCTTACTATGTGTTTCATTTTTCTTTCTTCGAGTCATTTTGGAATGAAACAATGATATTTATGCTTCACTATGCTCCTTGAATCACTTCAACCTGATTTTTCAAACAAAGGTTATGAAAATGTTTTTAAAAAAATACACACCTTTTTCTTTTCTTTGTAAGAACTCGATATTTAACCTATTGTATATATGTAATTTGGGATACCTAAGATTTGAACTTTGGTCCTATAGTAGCCCTCCGAGTCTTCTTTCCAATTCCACAAGTCAGACCTAATTTGGATTCTTCAAGTTAAAGTTATGTTCGATCTCCTACAATGTCCTAATTATGGATTGGTTCAGTAGAGCGAACTTGTACGACGTGCCACACGTCACTATTTCAACCTTCGACTCTGAAATTGATATACAGAAAACTAAAATCCGTGCAATTTTGGCCACTTTTTAGAAAATTCAAATATGATGCTTGGAACGAAAGTTATGACGATTTTCCCTCGATCACCTATTTGAGATGAAATTCTCAAGCCTGCAAAAACCCTAACTTCCTCAGATGATATATCTGAAAATATAGCGAACCAAGATCTTAAATTTGTACACGAGTTTCACCAGTATTTCTACTCCACGTGGCTTTAATTTATGTTTCATAGAAAAAAAGTTATAGCAAAAATTCTAATATGATCTTTTTGAAGAAGTGAAACCCTAGAATCCAAAGTTCTCATACCAAATGTTATGTAACCAACTCACAAAATAGAACAAAACATAGATCAACGACTTAGAAATCAACCTCTTCAAGGGGGAAACCTCCTCTAAATTACATAAATGAACAATTTTTGGATGACACAAATGAAAAAACCTACTTTCTATATATAGGACCTCGTATAACAATAAGGGGATACACTAGTATTATAAGGACCTAACATATTCCCTTGTTGCGGATGCAAGCATCATATCCTTTTGTTTACTAGTTGAGAAAATGTGCATATGTGTATATGCATATATTATTTTAAATACTATATTGAGATATATTTATAAAGCTCCATAAATAGTGTGAATATTTGTTGGTTGAAGAAAATGTGTATAAGATTATATGTGGTTGTTATTGTAAATATCGTAATGAGTTGTGCTATAAATCCCTAATAAATTGTATGATTGTTGTGTTTTCAGCAGGTTTTTCATTGTAAATACTACAACGAGTCATGTTATAAAACTCCATAGGTAGTATGTCTTCTTTTTAGCAGTTTTCTAGTTTATAGGTGTCATTGAACACAGAGGATGGTGTTCCCCCAAGGGGGAGGGTTCTATAACAACCCTAGTTAAAAATTCATGTAAAAAAATAAAATACCAAGGCCATGGGACAGGTATTCCAAGCTAAGTGGCGGGAAAAAAATCCTAGTAGGTGTTGATTTTGATTTATTATAGCTAAGGAAATTGATAAAGGTAATGGCAAAGGCTTTGGAAAGGCATTAAATATTAATTGAGATTTTATTTATGAAAATAATGGAAAATAGGAGAAAAGGAAGGTGAAAGGTCACAGGTTGAATGTGAGGAGGAAAATGAAGGAAATAATGGAAAATAAAGAAATTATAAGCCTCATTACTAAAAATGCTTTTGAGGACTAGTTGGCAAGCTTTTGCTCTGGCTTTTGATTAGTGCAGTTTTGGAGCTCTCATTATTCTCTCTCTCCCTCACACTCTTGGATACTTAGAGTTTTCTTGGAGCACTTGTTGAGCCTCAAATATTCTCATTTTTCCATCACATAGCACCATCATTCATAACCTAAATTTTGACGCTTTTACACTCATTTCACATCATAATTTCATCACTTGTAACCAATTCATATCTTACACCTTGTGCTTGATTATCATTAGTTGTCTTGAATTTTCAATGATTAGAGGTGGTTTAGCCATGATTTACTAATGATGGTTTTTCTAAGTTCATTTTTTGCAAGGTTCCATTGTTGAAATTCTCCACAAGCGAATTTAACTAGTTGCAGCAAATAGAGTACGGAAATATCCAATTTGGAACTTCGACATCTCGACATGCTTCCTAGGAAAACTGAGGAAGGTTATTGTCCTAAATGATTTTCTAACACATTCCCACGAGTTGGATTGCACCCAGGTCACACATGAGGGTCTTTAGATGAAAATCGACAATTCTCCTCAAAATCTGCATAGTTTTCAAATTGCCAATTTCACCTCGATTTGCGTGCAACTCGAGGTGAATTTGGAAAATATGAGAAAATGGGGTTTTTACCAATATAAAAAATTATCTACAATAGAAACTATTTCTCAAGATTCACTTTGGTTCAAAAGTTACATGCGGGTCTTTAAGGCTGTTTCATAAATTTTTTTCCATAATTCTAGAATCTTGCAAAAAGAGTCAAACAACAAAGTTCAGACATGATTTCCGAGGAAATGGAATTGAATGAGACAAATAAAAGCTATATATATATATATATATATATAGAATTTTTTTTTTAATATAACAAATTAGGTTCTGTCCAAACCGTTTTCGAAAATTTGTCATGGTTAGGAAGATATGCCAATATCTTTGAGGCCAATTTGTAAAAAATATGCAATTTTCTAGAATTAAGGAAAATGACTGATTCACCTTGTAAATCATATAAATTTCTTAGCCATGGTCTATATTGTCAGTTCTTGCAAAGAGGAAGGAATGAGAAGAGCGTATCAATTGTATGTAATAGGTAGCTACAATAATAGGAGCATCAATGATGATGTATACACCATTTATATTCTAAACTGTTAATACATCATTTTTATTTGGCATTAATCTCTGCAAGTATTATGGTGTTTTATTTCTAAATAGATTCGAGTTAATCTAACTTGCTCCAGGAGTGGCATGGGCTCACCACACATGGAAACAAGTTTTGCAACCAGAATAGATCTTAGATTTGTGTTTGATTAATTATTTAGCAGTATAATTACTTAGATTTCTGAATTGTTATTTCTATTCTGTACTTAAACTTGCGCTCTGTTTTATAAATCTGAATTGAAAATTATAGATTTCGCTTCTTGATTTATAGAGATGAAAAAAGGTTTGTTGGATGATGATTCTTAGCATGTCATTGGTTTTCTTAACGTAATTACATAACAAAAAAGTATTTGAAAGACACTTTTAATTCAAGGATGTGCAAGGATTGGTTATGATTTTATGCTTTGTTTATTTTTGAATCTTGTAGTGTCATATTTGTACAAACATGCTTAGATACATTTAGTTTCACATTTCGTTGATTGCATATCTAATGCAATAAGAGAAGTATTGAAACATCGTGATCATTACTATAAGTTTTCTAAGTTACGATGATGGCATTGAGTTTTCTGTGTTAAGTACAGAATCAAATTTAAGGTTCTTTCATTGAGTATAGTTGGTGTGAGATTATGAATTTCATTTACAAATTTGAAAGTAGTGTTTCCATCTTTGTTTTGTGAGTGATGTCCTTAGTTTGAATTATATATTGTAGATTCAAGGACCAGTTAATTGATAGTTTAATAACTATTCATAACATAGTCCTTTCAATTCCTTGCATGAGATTTATTTGAATTATGGTTTGATCATCATTAGAATAGATCATATGATATATCTTTGTTTTTTTTTATAGAAGGCTCTCTAATAGAAGAATTAATTGAAGTTGCATTTTGGTTTTCAAGCTTTGTAGAATTGAAGGTGTAAACTAGATAGGATTAAGAGATAAGTTTTAACGCTTATTGATTTCTATGATCCCAGGAATTAGATTAGTTGTAGTTGATTTTTTTTTAGCAAGAGTAGATAATAGAATTATTTGTAGATTTCAATTCAAGTTATTTTTAATTATTGAATTAGAATGCCTAAGTTATAATAAAGTATGTCTTAGGTTATGATATTTTAATTTTTGAGTGGCTTGAGGATTAGTTGTTTGTTTGCTTTACTATTTGAATTAGTCAGGTTATTATCTAAATAGAGTAGTGATTGAGGTTTGGATTTAGTTTGATAAGCCTCTTTGCTTCATTTGCGATTTTATACTTAGACAGTTTTTTGATTTCTTACTCTAGTTTAGGTTATATGCCCTGATACTGCACTTGTGCCTCTAAGTCTTATGACCCTAGATTGATAATTTAGTGTTAGAATTATAACACATATAATTTCCCCAACATTTTTGGCGTCGTTGTCAGGGAGGTGCTAAACGGATTAGAGCCTAGTTTCTTTCACAATTTTTTTGTGTGTAATCTTAGTTGCAGCATAATCAAAGGGTGGAGACTGTACGGTCAGATGTGAGTGAAGAGACATGCATCCACTATGGTGGGGTTGCTCCAAAGTTTGGTTGTCCAAGTAAGCAAGTTTGGTGAATTTTAATGCAATTAGTTTTAATCCGTTTAGATTAAAAATTAAAGCTCTATAAAGATAAAACATTTTTTGTTGATATTGCAACAAGATGATGAGCTTAGTGGAAAGAAGTAGCCTTCACTAAGTGAGCCTGCAGGCTATTTTTGGCGCAAAGTATATTTTTAGACTATGTCTATTTTTAGACATATGGATCATATTCTATGAGTTGCAGGATGCTATTTGTGGATGGTTGGTCAAGTTGGAAAAATATATGGACTTCTATTTTTAGACATATTGGGTGGAATATATTTTTAGATTGCCAGTCTAAAAATAGATATGTCAAATATTATTAGCTCTTAATAATATTTGGACTATAAACATTATCTTATTCTCTTGGAACACTTCAGTTAAGTGCACAGATGTGGCACATGAGCTGATAGAAGGAATTACACTATTCCTAAGGGTTAAGTGGAGCTATTGCATGGATACTTCAGTTAGAACTCATGTGAGAGAGTTTGGTGGAGTTGATTGAGGAAGTTAATGGAGTTGTGTTCAGTTTAACTAAGCTAAACATAGTTGAACTAGTTGTATCTAGTCTAACTGATTGATACACTAGTGAGAGTGGTGTGAATTAATTATTAATTAATTCAATAATTATAAAATCATGAATCAGCTAAAGAATACATCAGTTAACTTCAGTGCATGGACAGTTTCAGTGGAGACCAGTGAAGAGATAGGTGAAAGAGCCGTGTGACTATTAGTTGTGACTATATTGTTGCATGATTTGCAACAACCAGTGATTGGAGATGCCAATGAGGATTGTGCAGTACAAGCCAGGTGGTTCGAAGTTATTTATGAGCAATTCTTCAACATTGATTGCGTAGTAGAGGCAGGTGGCAGAGATTGGAGCATGTGTTTTGCTAGATCTAGCTTGAATAGTGTGTAGCAATTGGAGATTGTACTGAGAGCTTGTGAGGAGCTTTGTATGATGATTGTTACATGATTTCTATGACATATAATATACAGATAGTTGGGGTTTTCAGCTTTAATATTTCCCATGAAATACTGTGTTCATATGTGTGATTGTTTATGGTTTTAATCTGCGTATGCGATTGTTTTTATTTCCGCAATTAATAATCAATGGTAGAAGAGATTCTGTATTGTGCATGAGGTTAAAATAGTGTGTGATCAGGATAATATTGGTGGATAACATATCAGTTATTCAAATTTCTAAATGGTATTAGAGCGATATTGATCATTGGAGAAATTGCAAAACATTGAAGCGGTTGAGTTTTGAGTAGGTGGAATTCAAATTTGCAGTAGTGTTTTCTTGGTGTCGAAGTTGAGATGTATTTCAACGGATTGTGATTTGAGTATGCCCTTGAGGGAAGCTCGAATTATATTGCATGGAAGGATAGGATGGAGGCGGTGCTGGATGACAATGGGTTGAAGGAGTTCATAGATGCAGGAATTCCAAAAACTGCTTCTAGCGATGCTGCCATACTTGACGCATGGCAAAAGAAGACAACAAAGTGTCGAAGGATTCTGTTGGAAGGTGTGAAGGATCAAATAGTGTCTAGCATTCATGGTAAATCTTCTCCATTATTGATGTGGAAAGCTTTGACAGATTTATTTCAAAGCAAGAGCGACTAGAGGAAGTTGGCGCTCAAGGATAAACTCAGAAACATAAAAATGGAGAAAGGCAACAATATGCCCAAGTACCTCACGAAGTTCATCCAATGCAGGGATGAGCTGGGAAGTGTGGGGGTTACTTTTGATGATGAGGAATTGGTGAGATTGGCTCTCCTTGGGCTTCCGAAGAGTTGGCATTCCTATCAGGACTCTGTCAATGGTCGGGAGAAATTGCCAGGATGGGAGCGACTTTGGTCGGATCTTGTGCAAGAGGAGATAAGGCGAAGTACCAGGGACAGATCTTCATCAAAGAACTTAGATGAAGAAAATTGCGCTTTGGCTACCAAAGCAAGGAAGGGGAAGAGCAATAATAATGCTTCTCAATCCGGTGCGAAAGGCAAGACGCAGGACATGTCCAAGGTGAAGTGCTTTCACTGTCACCAACACGGACATTACGCGTCTTTTCATATGACCGGAGACAAAGATTTGTTTACTGATCTGGATGAGAAAGATCTTGGAGTGCACATCGAGATGGGTGATGATGGTAGATACAGTGTGACCGGTATCGGTACCATTTACTTTGAGAGGGAGTCTAGTAAACCCTTCGTACTGAAGGAAGTGATGCATGTTCCAAGATTGAAGAAGAATCTTATCTGTGTGGCCATATTATAAGACAAGGGATATGATGTTGTCTTTAGCGAGGGAAAGGATTTCCTGCGCAGTAAGGCAACTGGTGAGACCCGGAGGATAGGGGTTCGAGTTAAGAACCTTTATCAATTACAGGTAGATGGCTGCGCAGCAATGGCAGGCAAGTCAGAAGGAGTGGTGAGCCAGGATGATGGCGAGCTGTGGCACCAGAGATTGGGCTACCTTCACCATGGAGCTTTGAGGATACTGCAGCAGATTTCTACTGTGCTTCCTAAGGGTACTCTTGCGCAGTCAGATCAGTGCAAGGGATGTACCTTAGGAAATTTGTGAAAGCCACCTTTCACGAGAAGGATAGTCGTGCCACGACAATCCTTGAGAGAATTCACACAGATGTGTGTGGACCTTTCTCGATGGCGTGGTGGCAAAGCACGAATGCTTATGTGATATTTGTTGATGATTTTTCTTGTAAGTGCTGGATCTTCTTCATGCAGAAGAAGAGCGAGACATACTCAAAGTTCTGTGAGTTCAAGGCACTGGTTGAGAAAGAATCGGGGAAGCAGGTGAAGGCTATTAGGAGCGAAAATGGTGAAGAATTCATCTCTGGAGAATTCAAGGACTTTTGCAGCGCAAAAGGAATTCAAAGAGAGCTCATAGTGCCTCATAACCCACAACAGAATGGGGTCGCTGAGCGGAAGAACAAAATGATCGTGGGTGCTACACGGGCGATGTTGCATGATCAGGGCCTTCCCATACACTTGTGGGCTGAGGCATGCAATACTGCGGTTTATGTGCAAAACCGTTGTCCTCACAGGATACTTGGCATGAGTACACCCGAGGAGGCGTTTTCTGGTAAGAAACGATATTTCTCATTTGAAGATTTTTGGCTCACCTGTTTACATTCATGTGACGAAGGATGCCAGGAAGAAGCTGGAGCCGACAGTAGAGGTTGGGATATTTTTGGGGTACACAGAAACACCCCATAACTATCGTGTGTATTTTCCAAATAGTCGGAATACTGTTGTGCGACGGGATATCAAATTTCATGAGGAGAAAGCCATGAAGTGTTTGTTTGAGAGGGAGCCACACTTGCATGCAGATGAGGAGCTATTAGTTCCTAAGGATGAGCCTTAGGATGTGGATCAGCCACAAGAGGAGGTTCATGGAATGGAAGAAACCACTCATCGGCGCCAACCATCGAGAGGGCGGAGACGCACTACAGAAGCTGACGAGCGCTCGAATGCACGAGAAGGTTGTGAGCACCTACATCATAGCACGAACGAGAAACCGATCACACGAACGGTATCTTTAGATACATGGCTCTAATGAGCAAGTGTATCATGATGGAGCCATCCTCTTTTGAGGAAGTTGTGGAGGACCCTGCAGGGGTAGATGCCATCGTGGAAGAGTATGATTCGATTTTCAGTGCATGGGAGATTGTCCCAAGTTTGAAGGAAATTAGTGGTGGGTTCGAGATGGATCTACAAAGTGAAGCAAGCGGTGATGGGAGTGTGGAGAAGTACGAGGGCAAGATTTTTGCCCAGAGGCTTCTCACGGTTGAGGGGATCGATTATGAGGGAAACCTTTTTGTCACAAGGTATTCTTCCATACGGACGATTCTTGCTCTCTCGGCGCGGAGATGGGGTGGCACATTCATCGAGATGTATGTGAAGACTACGTTCCTCGATGGGGTGATTGAGGAGGAGGTGTACATAGAGCAGCCCGAAGGTTTCGAGATCTTCAGCGGTGAGTCGCATGTGTGCAGGCTCAATAGAGCGCTGTATGGGTTGAAACAAGCACCTTGTGCTTGGTACACACGAATAGACAGTTATTTCACCAGAATTGGATTCTCCAAGAGTGAGGCGGATTCGAACCTATACCAAATTGTGGTGGAGGGTAAGTTGCTAATCATTGTACTTTATGTAGATGATTTTATTTTAACAGGTCATGAACTGTTGATACACTCATGCAAGGATGATCTTGCAAAGGATTTTGAGATGAAGGACTTGGGCCTCCTTCATTATTTCATGGGATTGGAAATTTGGCAGCGTAGTGATGGACTGTTTGTCTCTCAAGGCAAGTATGCCCGAGAGATACTGGAGAAGTTCAACATGCATGGCTGCAAGCCTGTTGATACTCCTCTTCCTAGTGGATGGAGGAAGGAGGATGCTACTTCGGCAGAGGTAGTGGATGCCACTGTTTATCGATAGTTGGTGGGGTCGCTTATGTATACGGTCAATACACGACCGGAGCATATGCTATCTTGTTAACCGGCTTTTCTGAAAGCTATGATTAAGCCTACCGAAGCTCTTTTGGAAGGCGAGGAAAGCAGGTATTGAGATATCTCGAGGGCACATCGGGATATGGATTATGGTACAAGCAGGTCGGATGAGGTGAGGCTGTGTGGCTTCACCCCGATGCGAGATTGGGCGAGGGCCCAACGGACGGAAAGAGAGAAATGCGGAAGTTTTCCAAATATGAAATCGACGGCGATTTCTTGGTGATGGGAAGCGGTATCCGTGGCACTCAGTTCAGCAGAGGCCAAGTATATGGCAGCGAGTTTGGCTGCATGCGAGGCTATATGGATGAGGAAGATCCTCTCAGGTTGTTTGGTTCACACTTAGATCCTACTGTGATTCATTGTGATAATCAGAGTTGCATCAAACTCTCGATTAATCCAGTATTTCATGATAGATCTAAACACATTGACATTCGGTATCATCATATCAGAGATTGTTTGCAGCGGAAGATCATGTTACTTTCATACATTCCCACGGAGGATCGGGATGCTGATATCTTGACGAAGGTGCTCACCGGGAGCAAATTCGAATACCACAGAGGCAGGATAGGGGTGGAAAATAATCCTTATCTTGTTGAGAGGGAGTGTTGAGATTGCAACAAGATGATGAGCTTAGTGGAAAGAAGTCGCCTTCACTAAGTGAGCCCGCAGGCTATTTTTGGCGCAAACTTTATTTTTAAACTATGTCTATTTTTAGACATATGGATCATATTCAATGAGTTGCAGGATGCTATTTGTGGATGGTTGGTCAAGTTGGAAAAGTAGATGGACTTCTATTTTTAGACATATTGGGCGAAATCTATTTTTAGATTGCCAGTCTAAAAATAGATATGTCGAATATTATTAGCTCTTAATAAGATTTGGACTATAAACATTATCTTAGTCTCTTGGAGCACTTCAGTTAAGTGCACGGATGTGGCACAGGAGCTGAAAAAAGGAATTATGCTATTCCTAAGGGTTAAGTGGAGCTATTGCATGGATAATTCAGTTAGAAATCATGTGAGAAATTTTGGAGTTGATATAGGAAGTTAATGGAGTTGTGATCAGTTTAACTAAGCTAAACATAGTTGAGCTAGTTGTATCTAGTCTAACTGATTGATACACTTGTGAGAGTGGTGTGAATTAGTTATTAATTAATTCACTAATTATAAACTCATTAATCAACTAAAGAATATATCAGTTAACTTTAGTGCATGGACAGTTTCAGTGGAGACCAGTGAAGAGATAGGTGAAAGAGCAGTGTGACTATCAGTTGTGACTATATTGTTGCATGATTTGCAACAACCAGTGATTGGAGATGCCAATGAGGATTGCACAATAAAATCCAGGTGGTTTGAAGTTATTTATGAGCCATTATTCAACATTGATTGTGCAATAGAGGCAGGCTATCAGGTGGCAGAGATTGGAGCATGTGTTTTTCTAGATCTAGCTTGATTAGTGTGTAGCAATTGCAGATTGTACTGAGAGCTTGTGAGGAGCTTTGTATGATGATTGTTACATGATCTATATGACATATAATATACAGATAGTTGGGGGTTTTCAACTTTAAGATTTCCCATGAAATCTTGTGTTCATGTGTGTGATTGTTTATGGTTTTAATGTGCGCATGCGATTGTTTTTATTTCCACAATTAATGATCAATGGTAGAAGAGATTCTGTATTGTGCATGAAGTTAAAATAGTGTGTGATCAGGAGAATCTCGGTGGATAACATATCAGTTATTCAAATTCCTACATTTTTGGGGTGCTGTTAGAACCTGCAGGTACCAATCCATGTTGAGAGATAGGGATCATCAACTAGCAAGAGAAATTTAAGAATGATTGAGCATTTGAAAAACGCCCCTCGAAGCACTTTCTCAAATCTTAGCAGTAGCTGGGGTATCAACCTCTTAGGAAGATTTCATCCTGGACGCATTTAGGAAGTTATATATCTCTCCACATCCAGAAAAGCATTTGGAAGTCTCCCTTGATTCCTCTTACCTATCTACAAAGGAGATCGAGAAATCATGTACCAAATTTGATGGGGATCATCCAGTTGAACCTGAGATCAAATAACTTTCACCATGCCCAGCAGCAAACCTTGTATGCCTTCCAGAAACCAATTATCCAAGTTTTCCTAGCACAACTGAGGAGGAATTTCAAACCAGTCCAAAAGAAGAAATGAGCCACTACCACAAGGATTACATCGAGCATTGGTTCCATATCACAATCCATTCAAAGTACCACTCTCATCTTCAAATACTCTTTGTATCACATCTTTCAAAGCTATTGATTTTTCATGCTCATGTACCTTCTAAAGTTTATATGTTAAATTTGGGCATGAATATATCTTTGTACCTGATCCACACATGGATTCATTGGAAGTTCTCTTTCACTTGAAGGCGGGGATATTTTCTCCATTATAGTAGGAAAGTTAGTATTGTAAATAAATAAATGAAATAGTAATGAGAAAAATAAGTCCTTTTGTGAAAAGTGGCTTGTCTGGTGTAACTGGACAAGGAATTTGCTTGAAAACCAAGTAACTGGCGAGCAAGGTTCCCCATAAAGTTTGTAAATTTGTATGAGTTCTTCAAATCATGTATCTTTAAAGTCATTATTTTTGTACTCGAGTTGGTTGATGTGGGATTCCTTAAGTCCCACCTGCCAACAAGCCTTGTCCCATCGACATTAGCACATTATGTGGGACCAAGATTAGGGTTAGATAAGGTACCTAAGAGCCCGCATGCCTTAATGGCAGGTATCCTTGTCATATACTAAGGAAATGCATTAATTTTTCTTGGTGGATGAATTCTGCAGTCCATTCGACTCTGAGAAATACATTCATGGCTAGTAGAATGTACCTGATGCCTTTATTCCCATTGACATAAAAGGTGGGGGATATCTCGCATTGGTTAAAGACATCCTCAATGGTCGGTAATCTAATGATTCTTGCTTATGTTTGACATTAATACCATTTATTCACATATGCAAGATTGCACATGGGTGTGTAGCAGTTGAAGACTCTATGGTTTTGAGATCTCAACACAGATTTGCAGTAGTTTGGATTTTTGTATCATCATTTCCATTATCATTTGTAGTAGCAGTCACTTTTCCTTAGTTATTTGGGGACATACAACTCCTCAGGCACGGGGGTGAAGGGGACCTTCAATTCAATCTTCAGCCGTTCAGTTCAACCTTCATCTCTTCAGTTCATCCTTTGATCCGGATCTTGGGGGGAGGCCCCCAAGTTTTAAAAAATTTGAAATGGATTTGAAAATATCTACAAAAGTAGAATGCCATAAAAAATAGAGAACATAAAGCAAATAAAACCACAAAGAAACTTGTTTTATTAAAATAGAGAATAACTGTAGAAGCTACATTGTGGTGGAAAGTCTATCCTTTTACAAACTGGGGATTTTTATTTATAGCCTTTTTTGAGTTACAATACCATGCGTAGATACCATAGGTGGATACCATGGGTCAATACCATGGGTAGATACCACTTACAATACCATGGGTAAATTCCATGTGTGGATGAATACCATGGGTGGATACATACCATGGGTGGATGAATATCATGGATAGATGTCACTTACAATACCATGGGCGAATAAATACCATGGGTGGATGAATACCATGGGTGGATGTAATTTTCCATTCAGATCATTCCTCCCTCCTTAAGGAGCAATGGTGCCCATTGCATGAAGTTCCCTACTGAGAAGCCTTTGTTGAATATGAAGAGCCACTGAAGAGAAGGGTTTTGTGTGGTTAACCCATAACGGTGATGAATGAAGATCCAAGGATAGAGATACCTTGTAATGCTTGTGACCAACTATGATATTGACAGTGTGTGGCGTAGCAAATGGACTTAGATGAAGTGTGGATTTTTGGATGACCCAGAACCATGAAAAATGAAGATCTGAGGATAGAGATACCCTGTAATTCTTGTGACCAACTGTGATACTAACAGTGTGCAGCCTAGCAAATGGACTTCGATGAGAAGGATTTTGTGAGGTTGACCCATAACCGTGATGCTGATTGTTGATGATGTAGCAGGTGCCTACATAGATTGGGGTGGGAGGGCATGTCTCTAAATAACCCAAGCCGAACGCTGCTATGTTGAAACTAATGAATGTGAAGCAGGTGCCTACTAAAGCGGGGTGGGAGGGAACGTCTCCAAAGGGAACCCGCTCTGAATTTTGCTCCAGATTTAAAATGAGCATAACTCAGAATATTTATTATAACCTATTTTTGGAAATGAAATGATCATTTTTCATCTTCCTATGTGTTTGAAATTGCTATCAGGAGAGTCTAGACTCTTAGATTCGCATTGGAACTCTCTCGTCGTCACAAAATTTCTAAAAAAATAGCTATTTTTAAATCAGAAATAACTCCCACGTCCGGACTCCGATTCGACCGATTTTTTTTAAAGTGGGTGATTTTTCAAGGAAAGATCATATCTATAACCATTTATCTAAAATTTCACACTAAAAACTGCAAAAAATGACAAGAGAGTCGCCGTCCACGAATTTTCGTCAGAAAAAATTCTGTAACATTGTTGATTTTGAATCAGAGATATCTCCCTCATCCGAACTCCAATTCAGCTGATTTTTTTTTTTTTTGGGGTATTTTTTCACAAAAAATCTATATCTAGTATTTTTTTGTAAAATTTTCACCAAAATTTTCAGATCTGATATGGAAACTCATTGCCCAAAAAATTCATGGAGTTTGAAGATTATTTTTTTTAAAAACATTAGTAGAAATATGCTTCAAACCTCATTCCATCGATTTGTAACTTTGAATCTGATACCACTGATCTGGATCTTGGGAGAGGCCCTAATATTTAAAAAATTTCAAATGGATGCGACAATATCTGCAAAAATGCAATACTACAAAAATAAAACCACAAAGAAAATAAAACCACAAAGAAAATTGTTTTATTAAAACAAAGAATAACTGTAGAAGCTAAATTGTGGCGGACAATCTGTCTTTTTACAAAGTGAGGCTTGTTATTTATAGCCTTTTTTTGAGATACAATACCATAGGTGGATACCATGGGCCAATACCATGTGTGGATGAATACCATGGGTGGATGAATATCATGATTGGGTATGGCCTTCTGATATGTGGGAAAATTCCCATGGGTGGATGGAAGTAGTGGATGGATGAATACCATGGGTGGATGCCATTTTCCATTTGGGTCATCCTTCAACCTTCTTCAACAAATCATATCAGTAGTCACGTCAGCTCCATCTAGTTCATCATCCGCTTCATCTTGTAGCACCGAACACATCAACAAAAAAGGTAAAACTTGAGGTAAATTTTCCTTAAGATTCTCTTATTCATTAGAAGGTTTAGGAAACTTAATGAGTCACCACTTCTCATTCCATGCATTAGATAATTCATAAACCATTATCCTTTTGTTTTCTTTCCATTCATTACACATATACTCTGATTACAAGACCATGTTAAAGGAAAATCCTTATAGTGCATTGATAAAGCAGTCTCTATAGTGTCTTCTCCTCTAATGATAACAATCATTCTATTTAGAGGATGAAATCATTACTGCCGTGAAATAATAAAGAAAAACACCTATAGACATTGGCCTTACGATGACAGAGTATGCAAGCACCCATTCATCATCTCCATCACCACCTCATTTCATCCATAATCTCTTCCTCATCCATCCCTTTATTGTCCTCAATTTGTATTTCTCTATAACTGTGAAGAGTGCTTCCCCACAAGAACCAACACCTCGTAATATTCAATTAAGTGCTTCTCCACAAGAACAAATACCTCCAAATATTCAAGAAATGTTGCTCCACAAGAACCAACATCTACAAGCAATTTTTCAATGAGCAAGGGATTTGTTTGCATGAGGACATGCAAATCCTCAGACATGGGGGGATGTTGAGCCTTGTATATGCCCATTTTTCCATCGCACAGTACCACTATTTCATAACCTAAATTCTAAAATTTTTAACTCATTTCATACCGTAATTCCACAACTTGATGCCAATACATATCCTACACCTTGTGGTTGATTATCATTAGTTTTCTTAAATTTTCTATGATTAGAGATGATTTAGTCATGATTTACTAATGACTGTTTTTCTAAGTTCATTTTCGCGGATCATTGTATAAAATTCTCCCTGTTCAATTAAACTAGTTACTACAAGTAGAGTACATGAGTATATAATTTGGAGCTTCGACATCTCGGCACACTTCTAGGGAAAACCAAGGAATTTTATTGTCCAAGATGATGTTCTAACACCTTCCCATGAGTTGGATTGCATCCAGTTCACACATGTGGACCTCTAGAATACAATCAACAACTCAATGATGTGGACCAATAGAACAAATTATCTATAGCTGAAACTGTTTCTCAAGATTCACTTTTTTCAAAAGTTACAGGTAGGTCTTTAAGGCAGTTTCATAAAAAAAAACATTGTTTTTCCATAATTCTAGAATCTTGCAAAAAGAGTCAAACAACCAACTTGGGGCACACTTGCCGAGGATATGGAATTTAATGAGACAAAAAAAGAGATATTTTTATTCAAAATATAACAAATTAGGTTCCATTCAAACCGTTTTCCAAAATTAGCAATGGTTAGGGAGGTATGTCAATATCTTTGAGGTCAATTTGTTAAAAATATGCAATTTTCTAGAATTAAGGAAAACGACTGATTCGTTTTGTAAATCATATAAATGGCTTAGCCATTGCATGTATTGTCAGTTCTTGGAGAGAGGAAAGAAGAGGAGCAGAGGGTATCAATTGCATGTAATAGGTAGCTACAGTAATAGGAGCAGCAGTGATGATGTATACACCATTTATATTATTAACCATTAATACATCATTTTGAATTGGCACTAATCTTTGTAAGTATTATGTTGTTTTCCTTCTGAATAACATTGAGTTAATTTAACTTGCTCTAGGAGTGGCAAAGGCCCACCACACTTAGAAACAAGTCTTGCAAACTAGTGTAGATCTTAGGACTGCATTTAATTAATTATTTAGCAGTGTAATTACTTAGATTTTTGAATTGTTATTTATGTTTTGTACTTAAACTCACACTTTGTTTTATAAATCTGAATTGAAAATGATATATTTCTCTTCTCTATTGATAGAGATTAGCAAAGGTTTGCTGAATGATGATTCTTAGCATGTCACTAGTTTTCTTAACGCAATGGCATAACATAGGAGTATTTTAAAAGCCCTTTTAATTCAAGGACACGTAAGGATTGGTTATGAGTTTATGCTTTGTTTATTTTTGAATCCTATAGTGTCATATTTTTATAAACATGCTCAGATACATTTATTTTCACATTTTGTTGATTGAAAATCTAATACAATAAGAGAAGGATTGAAACACCGTGAGCATTACTATAAGTTTTTTAAGTTACGATGATGGCATTGAGTTTTCTGTGTTAAGTATAGAACCAGATTTAAGGTTCTTGCATTGAGTATAGTTGGTGTGAGATTATGAATTTCATTTAAAAATTTGAAAGTAGTGTTTGCAACTTTGTTTTGTGAGTGATGTCTTTTGTTTGAATTATAGATTGCAGATTTAAGGATCGGTTAATTGATAGTTTAAGAACTATTCATAGCATAGTCATTTCAATTCCTTGCATGAGATTGATTTGAATTATGGTTTGATCATCATTGTAATAGATTATATGATATCTCTCTTTTGTTTTATAGAAGGCTCTCTAATAGAAGAATTAATTGAAGTTCTCTTTTGGTTTTCAAGCTTTGTAGAATTGAAGGTGTAAACTGGATAGGATTAAGAGATAAGTTTCAACACTTATTGATTTGTGTGATCCCAGGAATTAGATTAGTTGTAGTTGAATTGTTTTGAGCAAGAGTAGATAATAGAATTGTTTGTTTTGAGTTGTAGATTTTAATTCAAGTTATTTTTAAGTATTGAATCAAAATGCCTAAGTTATGATAAAGTGTGTCTTAGGTTATGATATTTTAATTTCTGAGTGGCTTGAGGATTAGTTGTTTGTTTGCTTTACTATTTGAATTAGTCAGGTTTTGATCTAAATAGAGTAGTGATTAAGGTTTGGATTTAGTTTGATAAGCCTCTTTTCTTCAGTTGCGATTCCGTAGTAGACAATAATTTGATTTCTTACTCTAGTTTAGGTTAGATGCTCTGATCCTGTGTTACCTGCGCTGGTGCTGCTAACTCTTACGACTCCAGATTGATAATTTAATGTTGGAATTAGAACACATATAATTTCCCCAACAACACTCTTGGAGAGTGTGGCATAATTGGATATTTGGAGCAAGAAGGAAAAGGAATAGTAGGAAAGCACAGGAGGACATCAGGATCAACAAATACAGTGGATTTTGTTTGCATGTACAAGTTGCATGTATGTTTTCCTCACTCGTTTTGGCATGCATGTGGTATCTTGGTCTTGACCTCTCATTGGCATAGAGGATTGCATAGATTGACAATAGATTTTCCTAACCTTTCCATTTCCTGGATATCCATGGTGTTGTGGGTTTATTTCATTGTTTTGTTTTCTCGTTGGTTATCATATTCCTTTAGTTTTGGGTTGAGTTACTAGTTTTTAGAGCCTTGATTGTACAAATGCTCTGGACCCCTGTAACAACTTGGGTTGAGTTACTAGTCTTGGAGCCTTGGTTGGAAAAATGCTCTAGAGCACTTGGTGGGTTGAATCACTAGTCCTAGAGCCTTGGTTGGACAAATGCTCTGGAGCGTGACAACATCTTTAGGTTGAGTTATTAGTCCTGGAGTGTTGGTTGGAAAAATGTTCTGGAGCCTGACAACAACTATGGGTTGAGTTAATAGTCCTGGAGCCTTTGTTGGAAAAAATGTTCTAGAGCCCTAGAAAACTTGGGTGGAGACCAATTTGGTGATGGTTGTGATGTCTGGCCGTGAAGTGGAATCATTGTTTGTGGGTTGAGATGATTTAGCCTTTGGAAGCCTTGGTTTGGTTTTGATTGATGATTTTTATGAGATCCCACATTTATGCTTGGAATATGGCACGGGGGTGATTGATTGAAGAGATATTTGGCTCATCCATGTATATGGTCGAGTGGAACGTGAAAGTCATAGAATTTGTTGCATTTTTCTTATGGAAATAAGATCTCTTTTCCTCTTGTATTAATGGGTAAATGTGTTTTTTATTATGTGTCTTATATAGTTGTTATAAGATTGTCATTTCTGTTGTTTATATGCTAGTTATGAATGTGTTTTATGATGGTGATGATGTATGGCCCTCATCATGTTTTTATTTATTAATGAATGAGCAATGTATCTATGCCTAATTAGATGGAATGTAGTTAATGTGATGATGAAAAAATACTTCTTAGCGATTCTCAGATTAGTATGAGACAACTATGTTCAATTTTTTTATTTAAAACTGTAGAATACATATTTGTGACATGTTTGACAAAATTCTTGTCATGGCTAGTAGGTGTTTTGTCAAGTCGTTGTTAAGTTTTTTAAATTTTCATCGTTATTCTACTGTTATATTTCATTTCTGAAAGTGTCATGGTGTTCTGGGCAGTGACCTAGGATCTGGGCCTAAAAAGTGGCTCAAATAGCGGGGACGTTGGCACAATTATGAAGTAAAAAGTTAGGTTTGACGCATGCATGCCCATGTTGTGGGAGATTCTAGAGCCTCCTAGATGCACCCTTGCCCATATCAAGTGGGAATCCGGGGGTTTAATGGTCTAAAACCCAATGGGACACAAGGGCTGGTTACATGAGTGGTTGGGATGGCTCGTGGGAATTTTGTTGTTGATGTGGCAAGTCTGCGTGATGTGTTTCTATCAATTCCACTTCCTTAAGGTCAACCAGAAGGTTGAATCAGATCATAGTAGTCTCTCGTCGCATGTTTACCCCCATTGGTCGGTTACTTGGGTAGATGTGGGAGGAGGGTGTTACAAACAACAACTTGGAGACTTTTCAAAATTCGAAGAATTTTTTTAATTTTTTGTAGTAGTGTCGATATATTATTCCAATAATAAATTGCAATTCAACTTTGTTCCAAACAAAAATCATCACAATGATAAAATATTTGTATTTGTTTTAAATCTGTTAATAAGTCAATAATAGAATTGTAGAACTTTCATTCTCTAGAATAAGATGTTTAGCATGATCACAAAAATCCAATATTTCAACTCGCCACAGGGGGCTTCCCTCAATGAACCTCTGACATATAACGTGTGTTCGTGGCATACTAAACAATACCCCTAATTTGACTATATATCGGAAAATACCTCTAAAATTCACATTATTTAATCCCCCTACAATATAAACCCAATACACCTTCCCAATTTAAAAAATCCCTACTTTCACTAGATATTGTAGGTATCCGTTTTTTTCATTAACATTTTTTATATCCCTTTATAATTTTTCGTTAATTTTGAGGTCCATTTTTTATATGTGCCAATATTTATCCCCCATTATGAACCCAAGTGGTATGGTATTTCTCCCAAGTGAAGACCCACAACTCCTTTTGCTTTTTACAGTGCTTTTGTTACCCCAAAGATTATGACTTTGTAAATGACTAGACTCAAAAAACTTCAGTACTCACATTTTCACATGTAAAGGCTTTCCTATAATCATCACATACTTCAATAAACATGTAGTAGTTACATGATCTCAAGGTAAAGCCTAGGGTTCTCCAAGCACCTTTAGTCTCTTTTCTCTTATTTTTTAGGTTTTCATCAACATCCATGTTTTACACTTTAGTTTTTTGGACATATTTTTGGGTTACTTTTTCTCAAAACCTAATAGAGATTGGTTAGAATCACATAATCTACATAGTCCAAATATTTTAGAGGTATTTTTTTAAAAGCTAAATCTATTTATACATTCTTAAAAAAAAAACATTATAAAAATGCTATTTCAATCAATGTTATGTAATCCATTAAACTACACCCTTCGAAAATCCCGTAAATCCCATTTCAAGCGGTAACATTTCTACTTCAATCGGTGTTATGTAATCTACGGGACATAGGCCATTTCCAACCATCTTGTGTCCCCTTCCCTTCCACAAAATGTGTTAGATTTTCGCCACTATATTGGCCCGTGGGAAAAGAGCTGAAGGTTGGTCGGTAATCTCTGTTATAAACCAATAGTTGCCTATAATGAGTCAACGAGGTAATATTTACTCTTTACCGACCTTACTTTCCAAAATATGGCTATAACCTTTTCTTTTCTATTTAACTCTGAAACTCGTGGAATTTGGACTGGTTGACCCCTTTTTTGACCCAAATTGTGCTGTCTATGTCTTGGATATCGACAAATTTGAACCCAAAAATAATATTTCTATTGGAACCATCTTTTCCAATAGCCGGTGCAGAAAGGGTCAAAAAAATTTCATCACTTTTTAACCAAGACCCCACCTACCACGATTATGCTACTTTTTTTTTCAGCATGAAAAACGTCTGGTATATATCAGTACAAAAATTCAGAAGAAATTCACATATAGATCCTACATTTTCTGTAGGGTAACATCAAAAAAGCAAAAAAGCTTCTATAAGTCACTAAATAAATCTCTCTTCCCTGTATGAAAATTCTGGAGTTGTAGATTGTCTTCAACATTTCTTCCACACAAAAAAACCATGGATCTTATATTTTTAATAAAACTTTTATACTGTCCTACGATGACCACAAAAAACCTGTCTTTGTTTGAATTTTTCCAAATTTCCTCTGTTTTCTATATTGAAATCCACTCTTCTCCACCCAGTATCCACAATCCATCTCCGCAACAAAAAACTATTTAATTACCCAAATGCAAATATAGAAAAACCCGCAACCTGTAATATTGTCCCTCCATGGTTCTAGAAAAATATTTATATTAGAAAATATGTATTGTGCCCTTGGCCCCAATACCCCTTGCCTCAAACAGTTCATAGTGAAGGATACCTAAAGGTCCACTTAGTCCAATTTTTGACAGTCGATCTGTAGTTGATTTTTTTTCTTGATAGATATGAGGAAAAGTAATGGACGTGAAAGAGTGAGCCATCTCATAGATGTGGTCAATCCATGACGATAATTGAACAGGTGTCAAGTTATTTTCTTATTTAAGAAGTCAATTAACACCTTCGAGTCACCATAAATATGGATAGAGTCAATGCACAGATGCTTTGTGAACCAAAGCAGGCCCCATAATGCCAGTGTCTCAACCTTTGTGTTTGAATCTGTGCCACCATACCAATACAATTTATAATGACATAAGGAGTTGATCATCAACCAGGCCCCACACCCACATCTTCCATTCTGAGCTGTGTCATCGAAAAAACCTATAGAGTAAGTAACTTCAAATGGCCTCACTCTAATGGATAAGTCCCTGCGGTTTTTGCATTGGTTTAGAGCTCTCCCAATACTGGATAATCTGTGAAGCAATTTCAATATGTTGCACTTTACGATCCTCAAAAATAATTAATTTTCTGCACTTCCATATTTTCCAATGAAAGATAAGGGGGATGATGCGGAAAATCTTGCTCTTTAAAACCCACCAGTTCGTGCATTCTCTGACGGATTGATAATCATTGACCCTGAAATTTAGTACTTTGCATAAATGATCTCTAACTTCCTTTGAGAAACTGGCATCTCCTTGGACCTATCATGCCTCTGTTTCTGAGATTAGACCATACTAAATTTTTATCTCACCAAACACACCACAAAAAAATGATAATTTTTAACTGTGTATAACGATTATGCCACCTATGATTATTTTCTTTCTAATAAACCAATTAGAAAAGATATCACTTTTTTTTCATGGGGATTATGATGTTACGTTGAAATCGTTTTTTGATTGCAGATTCGATAGGGAATTGGTGTAAATTTCCTTTACTTGACCTCAGCTAAAAAAATTGTTTTGTGGGAATTGTTTTCCACGAAAATTCCTGCATGCTACTTCCTCCCTGTACTTTTAACCACGCGGGATTGAATATTATGATTATCTATATTTCTCCATGAACGCGTACACATCTATCATTCCTCCGCTTCTTGTATCTAAAACTTCTTTTATATTTGCCTCTAATTACGACATTTGCCCTCGCATGAACTTTGCTTCTTCCATTTTCTCCGTATTCTCTCCTGTTCGATAAATACTGGGACTTCACACAACAATTGAAAGGTAATGAATAGTGTTATATTTTGCGGAGAGAAAGGGTTATTGTAAAAATTAATGCTAACAAAATAGACTGGAATTGTATTGTTTTGCAGATGAGGGAAGTCAGTGGTTCCAAGTCACAAACATCGTACATATCTCTTTGTGCTGCTTGCAAGATCTAGAAAAAGAAATGTTCACAAAAATGCGTGCTCGCACCTTATTTCCCTCACAGCAATCCCCAGAAATTCCTGTTGGTACAGAAACTGTTTGGAAACGACCATGTTACCAAATTACTGCAGGTTCGTTCTCTTGCTAAGTTATGTAGTCCACCAGCACAAAGGTAATAGGCGAAATGTAAACCCTCCGACCGGGGGTGTACACCTGTCTGCCCACAATCCATAAACATGGATAGATGGTAGTTGTATCGTCCTCCAAGCAACCAAGACTCATAATGGCGCATTGGAATCACAACTCAAGGCACGATGTGAACGAACGCTCTTTAATGATTTTGCATGTCGGACAGCCTGTGTTGTCAGACTGTGGACAGAAAGGTTTTGATATGGTAAGTCGGCCTCCTCCCTCCCTTCACGCATTTTTGCATTGCTCTTTGCATGTAAGTGTTTAGAGGAAGCAGAGGAGGAAGCCGGGCAATGTTCGCTCATTCAGTTATTCGACCAAGTGGGGGTATGTATATAGCTTTCTTCTTTCGCTTATGGTTGCCGCTGCTCTGGTTTCGAGCTATATGATGTATACCATGGTTGATTTCCTTTTTTTAAATGGTTTTAGTTCTGATACTCCCATTTTGAAGCGGATAAGACCTTGCTTCCGCGACCCCTGCAATTTGCTTGCCATCCTTAATTTTGTGGAGTTACACTAGTTAGTTCTGAGAACAGTGTCAATTCTACCCTATTTGGCACCTTCCAGATGGCGGGGGGGCACCTTGAGGGAAAGGTCTGGAGATTGTGGGGTAGGGCGGGAGGCATGGCCACCCACAGTTGCACTCAAAGTATAGGGTGGGTCGGTCAGAGTATAGGGTGTAACTATCATTCCCATTGAGACACGCACAGTCATTTATGTTTGCAGTTTCTTTGGCGTCGGTTGGGAGGGAGTTTTATTAAGAGAAAGTCACAGCTGCGTCCTCTCCCTGCTATCACCCCCGCTACTATTTACTCTGTGAGCTTTACCACCTCCCCCTCTGAACGGTCAAATATGCTTCAGTTCCTCCAGGAAAATTACAGGGTCCTCGGCCTCCATAGGTTTTGTGTTTTGATTTGAATAATAGGGTCCTCGGCCTCCATTTTTTCAAATTGGGTAACTGGGTCCGCGGCCTCTTGCCCCTTGGGTAGTCAAACTACCCTTATGCTCAGCTTACAGATCCATGTCTTGTGGTTAATTATTCTATGCTGGAAGCGCAACAACACCTTTGCTGCTCATGGGGTAAAAACAAGGTGGTCTTATGATGTGATTCACGCCCTCACTGTTTCTCGCTACCTGTTTCTGTTATTGTTTAGGCTTATGCTCACAATGGGGAAGTGTCGATCCAATTCCCAGCTTACAAAAGGGAAACAACCAGTCCAGGTTGAGCCTATGCCAAAGATAAGAGGTAGAAAATCCAACCAAGAGATTCTAGAAAATTTAGTTGCAAACTATGTCATGGGAAATTCTTCCACGGTTCACCAGGAAATTCAGGGATGGGAAAGAGACATTCAGACTGACCCCGAAGACAACGAAGCAGAAGCAGAAATTCTAGACTTCATAACTGATCCTAGAAACACCTGAGGCCATCTCACGTTATTCCAACAGACTATCCACACCTACTGGATAGTTAAATGCCTTCTTGCAAAGGCTATGCAGAGTTTCCCCCCAGGTCAGGCTCAGATTGACTCAACAAAGTTAGAACCCCGCATTATAGACATGCTACAGGATATGCAGAACCAACTATATCATATCAAGATTACCCAGTACCAGGCAACTGACCGTATGGGCAGACTTGACAATAGGGTAGGCCGTATGGAAAAGCAGCTCCAACAGCTCCAATAAGTGGACATGCTAGGGTCTAATGTCAAAGACCCAGCTCCTGTTTCTTCTTCGGATGTGTTACACCATTTTTTGGTCATCTAACCTTTCATCATTAGATGGACCCAAGTACACCATGTAAGACCAGTTTTACCCCAAGTAAAACTGCTTTCACTATGTTAATTAGGAAACCCCAAAAGGAATAATTAATTAAACCATAATTTAATTATTATTCCCAGTCATGTTTAACCCAAAAACAAAGAAATTAATGAGATAAACCCATAGTTATCTTATTATTTTCTAGGAATAATTATTTAAATAATGTTCCTTGTTAAATATGACCAAATCAACCACCATTAATCAACTAAATCATTATTTATTTGATTATATCCCAACCACTTCCTTAAAAAGATAAATAAATCATTTATTTATTTATTTTTCACTAATCAAGGGATTTGACCCAAGTCAAACACCCTTTCCCTCAAACAAATAATAATAAAATATTCCATAGAGGTGGATCTAGATTTGATTAACATTATTTTAATCATGCACCAAGATCTAGAATGACCCAATATTTTGTTATAAATAGGAGGGTTTTCCCCATCATTCTTCACCTTTTGTTGCCTATTAGATCACTCTGGATCTATACATTGATGGCTAGTGGTTCCTTTAATACTGTTGTTTTATGAAATTTGCGAATTCGAATGAACTTATTTTCTATTACCAGAATGTAGATATGTATGCTTTAGAACAGATAGCTCATGTGGGTTATAGACGGATGAAACTATTCAATTTTGGTATGCTTTTCATGCACTAAGATGGCCAACAGACCTGGTTTCCTTCGGGCAGGTTGAGGCCAAAGACCGAATTTATATTTTTGTAGCCTGCTTTGCAAATATAAATAGAAAATAGTGAGGCCCTACTATATTTACAAAAAAGAAAATAGGCAAAATGTAAAAATTTTGATTTAGTGGTAAAATTCAGTCTCTCCCAACTTCAATTGTTTAATTCAAGGGACTGTAATCAATGATTGGGTATTTGATTTTTCCATATTTGATGTGGGTGGTAATTCAGTTTCAGTTTCAATCCATGTACCTCATTTGGATCACTAAATAAATTACAACCTGACAGAAAATTTGTTTTGAGATTTTTAACAAGGAGGAATTGCTTGGATGGTAAAAATTGGCTGGAATCCGGGTCAAAAAAATTTAAGAAATTTTACACTAACAGTGTTTGAATCATGATTTTGATGGTGGAAATGGATTTAGCACCATCAAAAACTTTTAAGGCACTCAAAATATTAAAATTTGATAGTTATAACCCTTACCTGAATTTCCATGATTTTCAAGATGAAAAAGCAGTCTAGTTAGACTACGGCTATATATATATATATATATATATATATATATATATATATATATATATATATATATATATATATATATATATATATATATATATATATATATATATATATATATGTCTAAATTATAAAGTTAATAAGAGACACTTTCTCTAAAATAGTATGTAAGAGATATTGTAATGTTTGTAGCTAAGTAAGTAAAAGATGTTGTAATGTCGGTCTTATAAATATTTAAATCTATCAAAAATAAAATAAAATAAAAATAACATTATTTTGAAATAAAAATTTTATATAGATATTTTTTTAATCAAATTTTGCTAAGTAGCTATGGTAAATTTGAAATAAAAATAAAATAACCTTGTGTTCAAATAAAATTGTAAGTTATTATTATTTTTTTATTAATTTTTGTTGAGTAATTAAGGTAAACTTGACTTGGTCAAGTTACAGTTGTTGAGCTCCAAGTGTATATGAGAATCCATGGTATTGCCTATGGTATTTATGTGTAAATAAAGTATTTAAAGAGAGAATTGAATTTTCCTAGATCTATCTTAACTCCGGACCTATGAAGCTCCTAGAAAGATCAAATCGCTGGAGATAATAGACTTGATCCCTCTAGATGCTTAGTAAATCAAGAATTAAAATAGATCTAAACAAAAAATCTTCCAATTATACAGCTTTCTAATTCAGATCTGATCATAGTAATTGTTTGGATTTAAGATTGGTAAAAACCATGGGTGATTCAATTATGGTGTGATTTTCGCAAAAACTTCTGGCCGAGCAGAGAGGTGATGCAGTAAGCAACATGGTGTACGAAGCAAGCCAAAGAATTCGAGATCCTGTACATGGCTGCCTGGGCATAATCAAAGATCTCCAGGATAAAGTAGCCGAGCTCCAATCGCAATTGGCTTCCACAAGCAGAGCTGGCTAACGTTAGTCTGCAACTTGCTTATAATCATGAAGGTTCGGATCCCAAATTATATTACAGCGTGTCATAAAAAAAGGAGTGAAGACACAAATATATTATAGAGAGTGTCCCATGCCACAACGATGGAGTAGGCAGTCAATTTTTGGAACTTGATAGAGGATTCGAGAACAAGTTCCATGGTTGTTAAAGTGGATTACGTGAAATTAGTTACATTTTGATAATCCATTTCTAGATATTTTCGGATGATTATAGGTTAAGTAAATATGTGATTAATAAATTAATTATAAATGATGTTTTAAATAATTATTTTATGATTCATCATCTTGTTTGATTATTTGTTTTAAGTATATCATTATTTTTTCTGAAATTTTCATGTTACCAAATTGTTGTTATGGTATTAAAATAATGGTATCAAAGCAGGCTTAAATCTATTGAAAGATATGGGAGTAAGGCATTGAGCTAGTGATTAGAAGTCACATATAGTTTAAGTGTGAGAGAGCAACAAGAACACACAGTTGTGCCTAGAAAAGGCACCACAATTAGAGAAACACAGATAGAAAATTCAAAGGGGATCCCATGGAATTGTGTAGCAAGGGTTTCAAAACCTGTTTTTATGTCATTTAACAACAAGAAATTGGAAATCACAGATCAAGGGTTTCAAGGAGAGTTGTCATTTGAGCACAGGAAAAAAGATCCAAGTGAAAAATACAAGAGAAGATCCATGGATAAAAAGTTGGTCTTGCTAGAAAGAAAGGTTAGAGGAGACTGTTGTTGGATTTTTGAGAGGAGGAAATTAGTGTACCGTTGTTGTTGAAAGAAATGAATTCTAAGCATGAAGTGGTCCAAAGTTCACGAGATGGGAGAGTGACCACCATCAAACCCTAACCACCACCACCATCCCTTCATAGAAACCAAGTTTTAGTACACAACTTGTTTGTATTCGAGAACAAACCTAGGTAGCTAAATCAACACAATTTTGTTCAATACGTAAGAACCAAGAGGCATCAAGTTTGATTACATCATGAGTGGAGTGAACTTGGTTGAAAGATTCTCACAAAATTAATTTTTTTTGTAAGCTTAGTAGGTCCTCTCTATTTTCTATTTATATGAAAAAAAACAAGTTTAGTAATTACCAAAATTAGGCCTCAACCTTCGCGTAGGAAACCAGGACTGTTGGCCATTTGAGTGCATTGAACGCGATCCAAAACATGTACTTCCTTAGTCTACTTCGAATTGTCCTTAAGTAGCTTATATCAATGTTTGAACTTACTAAAATTTACATAATAATAAACAAAAAACTATCTGCTATCAAAACTAAAAAGGACTTAGTCTGGATAATCATCATCTGATTCCACAGGAGCCGGATCTTTGACGCTCGAACCAGGCATATCTACCTGATGCATGGACTGGATTTCCTTCTCAATTCTTCCAAGATACACATACTGGTGGTGTTGGCGTAGGTTCATTTCCTGAATACTTCTGTTAATCTTTGCTAGAGTGGTAACGATGTTGGAACCTCCCCCAACTTCCTGTACTGACATAATTTCCTTAACAAGAAGGCATTTTATCAGCCAATATGTTCTAATAGAGTCGTGAAACAGAGAAATTGTCCCCCGGGTGTGACCCGTGTCTGTGATGATCTGGTTAAGTTCTTCCTCTGCAGTGTATTCCTCTTCTTCTATTTTGGTTCTAGCATAAGTCTCCCATCCATGAATGAGAGATTTTACGAAGCAGGGTGTCACCTCTGAGTAAGCTTGGAAAAAGGTTTCCATTACCTCTATGCTGGATCTCTTGCCTCGCTTGGCTGGCGGATTCGAAATTATGGCCTTGCCTTTTTCTGTGGCTACCTTGTGTGGGCACATGTATCAAATTTTAAATCATGTAATTATACGTATATCAAAGGTGGTAGTTGATAGAGAAGTCAAATAAAGTTATGAGCCTTCTATTTCTATTGACAAAAATTATGATATTTTGTCCATTAAAATGAGAGTGAGGTTACAGAATAGATAATTTAGGAAACATCGAATGGATTTGAAAATTTTAATTAATTCGTTTATAATGTTAAGACACTAAATCAAAGTAATCAATTTATAGCTAAACAAATGATAATGTAGCGATAATGTCTCTCATTTAATAAAGTTTTTGGATAAGAGCATTTTTCCCAAGACTGCAGCAACAACTAGGTCCAAAGAAGCTTGCAATATTTTGAAAATGATATACAGTGAAAGGGAAAGAAACACAAACACATATTAACATCAATTTAAGTCACATAAAATTTCAATTATTAATAAGTGGCTATTGTAACTGAAGATTTTGTGGAAGAGCTAAACATTGGGATTACAATTATTGTCGAGAATATTTTTTGAAGAAGTTGCATAAGAAAAAGGCAATGTTGTACAAGATGCATAGAAAGAGCATGGTCAAGAATGTAACACCCTCTTTCTACATCTACCCATGTAACTGGCCAACTGGGGTAAACATTTGAAGAGAGGTTAATAATATGAGATTCAACCTCCTAGATGACCTTAAGGAAGTGGAACTGACAGAAACACCAAAAACACACTTTACACTGCATCACTGACATCTCCAAGAGGTAACCCAACCTTCTAGGGCCCTGTTCCCTGAGTGGGAACTGATTTTTAGCCACTTTGAGGTTGAGCCATGGGCTTGTAAGGGCAAGGTAGCGACTAAGGTGCAAACAACGAATTTTTCACTTGTAGAGCCGGGATTTGTGCCACATTTTCAGCCCCTATGCCTAGGTCATTGCCCATAACTTCTTGTAACTTTAGGAGAGGGTAATTTACATTAAAACAAGCATATGGAAGCAATCACATCAACCGAAACTCATGAGATCCCACCCAACCATCAATGGAATTTTGTCAAACATGTCACAAAAATAACATCTACAAGTATAAAAAATAAATTTAAACAAAGGGGTCTCTTCCTTATCTGAGAATGGCTAAAAAATATTGCTCCCCTACATCATAAGCTATCATACAATCAATTTTACCATAGATACATGTGATAGTAATTTACAGGAAAAAACTTGAATAGAGCCATACATCATCACTGATCAATTATTTTCTTATAACCAAAAAATTAACAACATAAATACCATTAATAAAATAACAATGAAATCCATACATAAACTAGTATATTTGCATACCGAATTCCGGAGAAATGAGCTCTTCATTACTGAATGTAAAAACCAACCGAACATGGGACTTCCACGTTCCACCCGACCATATATTGGCTGAGTCAAGTCTCACTTCAGCCAATCACCCTCGTACCATATTCCAAGCATGAATGTGGGACTTAATCAAACACATCAATCCCAATCAATCCAGGATTTCCAGAGGCCAAACCAGCTCAAACCTCAACCAATGATTCCACGTCACGGCCATACATCACAATTGTCATGGATTGGTCTCTATCTAAGCTGCTCTAGAAATTCAAAGTGTTTATTCCAACCAAGGCTTCCAAGACTAATAACTCAACCCAATAGCTAAAGGAATCATGAGAACCAACCAAAAAACAATAAATGGAAATAAACCCACAATACCATGGTTGTCCAGGAAATCGAAAGGCTAGGAAAATCCACATCCATACCCATGCATGCCAAAACTAGTGAGGAAAACATACATGCAACTCAGTACCTGCAATCAATCCCGCTGTAGCTGCTGATCCCGATGTCTACCTGCGCTTTCCTGCTCTTCTTTTTCCTTCTTGTTTCAAATCACCAAGTATCCACACTTTCCAAGAGTGCTCCAAGAAAACTCTAAGTATCCAACAGTATGTGAGAGAGAGAGAGAATACTGAGAGAGCTCCAAAAATGTACTGACCAAGACTTGCTCACTAATCCTCATAAGCCTTTTTATTTATTATGCCTCTATTTTCTTCATTTTCCATTATTTTTCTTCATTTTCCTCCTCACATGCAATCTATGACCTTTCACTTTCCTTTTCTCCTATTTTACATTATTTTCATAAATAAAGTGCCAATTAATGTCTCATGCATTTCCAAAGCCTTTGCATTTTCATTTTCCATTTTTCTTAGCCATAATAAATAGAATGAATACCCACTAGGATGTTTTTAAAATTAATACGTGTCCACCATTCAGCTTGGAATACGTGTCCCATCCACCGTGGTCTTATATATTTTTTTACATGGATTTTTACCAAGGTTGTTACAAAACCCTCCCCCTTGGGGGAACACCGTCCTCAGTGTTCAATGACACCTACAAGCCAACAAAATGCTAGAAAAAAACATACTACGTATGGAGTTTTATAACACAACTCATTGCAATATTTACAATGAATAACCTTCTCGGAAGCAAAACACATCATGAAAATCAGACCGTGTACTGGAGCTTTATAACATAGCTCATTACGATATTTAGAATAACAACCACATATACTCATGCACATTTGCTTCAACCAAAAAATAACCATACTGTCTGTGGAGCTTTATAAACCAACTTGATACAATATTTACAATAATATACATATATACACATATACACATTTGCTCAACGAGCAAATAGAAGGATACGATGTCTGTATCAGCAACAAGGGAAATGAGAGGCTCACACCTCCATCCTCAAGGTAATAATAGGCAGGAAGTCCAAAATCCACTGCCTAAGTCAAAACCGCATCTAATGTCCAGTGCTACAATCCCACGCCACTTGTCCTCTCAGTGAATAGCTACCAGCTCATTGTTCCAGGGCACACTCGCAATGTGCATCTGATTCCATCTGGCAATGATAATGACCAAAACCAATCCATCCTTGACCTTCCCTTCTCTGCTACATAGTCCCTCGGGAAATTCAGTAATCCCCTTTCGTGTAGTCACTCACCTTCCAAGTTCCGCTAGCACCCCCATCTCGAGCAGTATCCCTTGGCAAGGATTCCTCGCATCAGAAGATATATAAAAAAAACAAGGCATATCGATCATAGAATGCTCATGGAAATGACATTATTGGGTACCAGTGTCCCACAATGGCCCTGATCCTGAAGTGATTTACTAGCACACTGTTGCGTCTTTCAATTCCTTTTATTGTTGCTTCTAATGCTTGCAATCAATTTCAACCATCCCAAACTGGGCATTACATGCCTTCCTATAGCAAGCACATAATTTCCATTAGAATCAAAATAAATTGAAATAAAATCATATCATACCTCATGGGTAGCTTCATCGGTAAGGTACACTTGTATTTCTGTTTACTTCCTGTCACACAAGTCAAACTATTTGTTTGATAAAACCATCATATATAAACATATCATATCAAGCTAGCTAAAAATACAACCATCATAGATCAAAATCATAAATCACATGCAATCATCATAAACCATAATCATAAATCACATGTAACCATCATAAGTCAGAATCACATATCACATGCATAATAGAACTAAAGTGAAATATCGATACTTATCCTTCATGAGTCCTTACTTCTGCCTTTGTTCTATCTGTACACATGTCGGATCGGTTGCCACACTCGACAAAAACCTAATGCATTCTCCTCAACCATGTACACATACATGCAATGCAAAACACATACATCCCCACAAGGCGTACAACACCATACAATACATACACCAATGTATGGTGTACAACACAACACAATATATAGTGTACACCACAATACATGTACATACACATACATCCGGAGTACAATACAACACAATGTATATGCCTACACCAACATACAACGCATACACATACACCTGGTTTACAACACAACACAATACATATACATACATATACGTACACAGACTACAACATGACGAATACACATGTCACGATACCATGACTACACCATGCACATACATATTACCACATGCTCTCAACACATGTACGACATGCACACAATACCACATGTATACAAGTACCATATGCACAACATGTACAGAGTACCACTTGTACACAACACTATCTGCACAACATGCGCACAACATCACATGTGCACGACACCACTTGCACAACGTGTACACAATGCCATATGTACATTGCACCACCTTGTATAATGTGTACACAATACCACATGTACACAACACCAGATGAACCACGTGTACATGACACCATATGTGCATAGCATCACATGCACGACATGTACATGTCACCGTCTGCATACAACACCACATGCACACAACACCATGTGTACAATCATGCACCCAACACCAGATGCGCATAACGCCATATGTATATCACACACACAATACCATATGTACATAGAACTACATATTCAACATGTACATAACATCATACGTACACATCACCGCATATCCAATATGCACATAACACCATATGCACACAACACCACATAGTCAACATGCACATAGTACGATCTGTACACAACACTGCATATCCAACATGTACATAGCACTATCTATACCTAACACTACATATGAAATATACACATAACCAGGGAAAATTTTAGGGGCTAATATTCGCAGTTGGGCTAATTTTCAATGAGTTTTCTAGAAAAAAAAATCGCCAATTTCCATATATCTTAAAAATGATTCACCCAAATTTTATATCATAAAATTATTTTACCTTAAAAATTGCAAATTTTTTATAAAGACTATATAAAATCTTTAGAATTTGAATATTTTTACAAACATATCGCTAAAATTTTTATTGTTTGCATGGTATGGATTAGTAAGATTCGCCAAGGTTTCTAAACTTTAAGATAAATTTCCATCCTTAAAATTTTCCCTGCACACAACACCATATATACAACATGCATACAACTTCATATGCACACAATACTACATATGCAACATTACACATCACTATAGGTACAATAACTGAATATATGACATGCACACCATATACACAACAATAGCATTGTACATCCATAGAACAGATACTAACCCCACAAGAAACCTTTCTTCTAGTGTCTTTCCACTATCCATGCTTATCCTAGCATGCCTTAGATCACACTACTTTCACATCGTTGATGTACCTCTCAACATTACTTGTCCATAAACATATGCATAGTACAACCATATAACATTAAATCATATCCACGTGATAATGAACTTATAGATCCATCAAAGTTACTCTACCACTTGATTCCTCATAGCCAGGAACCTCTTCATGCCATTCACCTGCATAAGAAATCATTCCTCCATAAGAATTATCTTTGAAACCCTATCACACCGTGAAACACACACACACACACATATATATATATAGCATAAAAAAAATCATGATCCTTTCAGGTAACGTCATACATACTTACATATATACATAAAAACCATCAACATAAAACCATCAAGATCCATGACGACCCTGTCAATCAACGACATAGTTACATACATACATGTATACATAGGTAAATATCAACAAAATCATGATCACAACACAATGGCTAGATATCATAAGGTCTAAGTTAAGAGAACTTCCTTATTTGTTCACAACATGCACAATGTTGAGAACAACAGTTCCCAACATAGCCAAGGCATCTAACACCTCATTCATTTTACCTTTTCTATTTCCTTTCTCATGTCTATACTACAACCATCCATTTACCACAATGGACCCAACCAGTCCAACTAATAGTGCACATGCTGCTTACTCACAATAGCTCAAAATTCCCTTCCATCTTTCCAATAATTCCAAAGGCCCTCAAAAATTTAAAAGACAGAAATATTAAGAAACAACAAGAAAAGCGCTAACCAAAATCAAATAAACACCACGACAAAGTGGCATTGTGTTGTGCTAGACACAATCAAGGCTACAAATCGTGTAGCAAATCATAAAATACGAAAACACAGGTTACAACAAACACTGACTCAATCCTAAGGTTTCCAGCAGGTGCATTTTTCAAGTTGGTGTGCCCAGATTTCATTGCAGGATATATTTTCTTCAACTCATCATACTACCACTAACCCACCACAGTAATAGGTGTGTAAATAAATACCAATATACTTACATTACCTTACCTTTACATTGTGGTTTTACCTTTACATTGTGTCAAACACGCTGACCTGTAACTAAACACACATGTCAGCCATATGTACCAAGATCAAGACAACATATCTATTAATTTCGAATCAAAATTTACCAAGTCTAAAACCATGTCATAATCAACAATCAACTCATACCCATCAGTCATAATACATAATTTTACAACTATCACTTACTTACACTCAAGTATATACCGGATATCTCAACACATATGTGTTAGAACAACCATCTTAAAACAAGATCATTCCTTCATTCAATCTTACAAACACATATACTCATATCATGCATTTAATCAACATTCAAAAAAATTGCAAACATACAATTATAAATAAATCAAATAGATAACGTAATAGACACCAAATCACTCAAACTCTAGATAGCCGACATAATCAATCATTTAATCACCAATTATATGACATAAGCAAACTCATACCTTAACGTATCATAGGGAAGGTTATCTTGTATGCACAATCAATCTAGATTAACACAATATAACTTCACGACACATCAACTCAACCTAGATAAGGTCATGATATCCATAATAGAAACTACCTAACAAGTTCGCATCATAGACTCATAAAAAAATGTCATTCATGCATAGCAATCACATATGCACAATTAGTCTAGTCTAGATTAATGCAACACACTATCATAATTAGGTTGAATCATACTTGAATGTCATAACCCTAACTAGTTTCACAGGCCTGTCCAATTTTATCATAACACATATAACATCAAATCTTAATGTAGTAACCCTAATCATCAAGTTAACTAACACATACTCAATAATAACATATAACATAATCATTGAGCTAACTACAAGTTAACATATAACATGCTCATCAACGACACATAACATAATCATTAAGTTAACCAATCATAAACAACAACAAGTTAATCATGTAACATAATCATCAACAACATATAACATAATGATCAAGTTAATATCATGCCTAACTAACCAACACATGTGCATATAATCACACTAGTTAACTAACATCTATAATGTATGTAACCATAACATCAATAAAATGAAATTCATGCACATAACCATAATGCATATGATTACGCTGATGAACTAGCATTTATCACATGTGTAACCAAAATAATAATAGAATGGAAAACCGTTATAATTAACCCTAATGTCTACAACAATCATGAATCACATACCTGCATGCTTGTATGGAGATCTTCTCTTACCCCAAAGTCCATTGCCACAAATTCACTTTACTGATCTGCATCTCCTACTCTATCTCAACCAACACATTAGCATCGTAACATACCAATATCATCATGGTGACCTAATTGCATAAAATGACCTTAAACACAATAAACTCAATCAAACTAATGCAAACTTGACCACAGGCACATACTTGAAATGTATAATCAATCATGAACAACCAATGCATGTCCCACATATTGCATCACATAAGTAATCATACATAGACAACACCCAAACATGATTAATGCATACACAACATGTAGCAACATGTAATCAAGTACACATGGTGAATACATAAGCATGAGCAACACATAACCACTCATACACTCATGACAACATGTTAACAACAACATCATCAAACCTTCCATGGTGACAACAATGCCACCATGGACAACACCACACGGATGCAACAAGCACATATAGACTACAAGCATACTATACATGCATGCAACTAACATAAATGCATGATACACGCATTGCCCATCCAGTACAAGGGTTGAATCATGCTATGATACCACTATGGTATCAGATATAACACAAAGAGAACAAAAACCAAACACCACCACCATGCATACACAAAAAGCACATAAAACATAAGCATGAGGAAAACATATGAAATGGAGATGTATGCACTAAAAACACACACAACCCAAGGAGAGTGCAACCATGCTCTGATACCACTCTATGGTATCGGATATGAACCAAAGACAACGAGAACTAGACACCAACATTCATAAAAAATGCATGTACAACCATGATAATCACCATACAAAATGCATAAGCATGAGGAACACATATGCAATTGACATGAATGCAAGATCAACACACATAGCCCAAGGAGAGCACAACCTTGCTCTGATACAACTCTGTAACAACCTCTTCCCACATTATCCAAGTAACCAACCAACCAAGGTAAACATGTGACAAGAGGCTACTAATATGTGATTCAACCTCCTAGATGACCTTAAGGAAGTGGAACTGACAGAAAAAATAAAAGCACACCTTACACTGCATCACTGACATCCCCAGGAGGTAACCCAACCTTCCAGGGCCTTATTACCCGAGGGAGAACTAATTTTTAACCACTTTGAGGCTAAGTTGCGGGCTTGTAAGGGCAAGGTAGTGGCTATATACCCAATAGTAGTGGGCTAGGCTTGTCAAGGTAGCGGTTAAGGCCCAACCAACGAATTTTCTGCCTATAGCTCTAAGATCTATTCCACATTTTCAGCCCCTAAGCCTATGTCACTTCCCAGAACTTCCTGTAACTTCAGGAGAGCGTAATTAACATTAAAACAAACATATGGAAGCAATCACATCAACTAGGACTCATCCAACCCCACCCAGCCATGACAAGCATTTCGTCAAACATGTCACAAACATAACATCTATAGGTATAAACATCAGATTTAAACAAAGGGGTCTCTTCCTTACCTGGGAATGGCTAAGAAGAATTTATCCCCTACATAATAAGCTCTCATACAATCACTTTTACAATAGATACATGGGATATTCATTTACAGGAAAAAATATGAATTGAGCCATACATCATCACTGATCAATTACTTGTTTATAACCAACAAATTAACAATAGAAATACCATGAATACAATAACAATGAAATACATACATAAACTAGTATATTTTCATACCGAATACCAAAGAAATGATCTCTTCATTACTGAATGTAAAAACCAACCGGAGATGGGACTTCCACATTCCAACTGACCATAGATTGGTTGAGCCAAGTCTCACTTTAGCCAATCACCCATGTGCCATATTCCAAGAATGAATGTGGGACTTAATTAAACACATCAATCACAATCAATCCAGGGCTTCCAAAGGCCAAAATTCCTCAACCCTCAACCGGTGATTCCAACTCAGGGTTAGACATCACAACCATCACGGGTTGGTCTCTATCCAAGCTGCTCCAAGGCTCCAGAGCATTTGTTCCAAACAGGGCTTCTAGGACTAATAACTCAACCCAACAACTAAAGAAATCATGAGAACCAACCAAAAAAAATAAAATTAATGGAAATAAACCCACAATACCATGGTTTTCTAGGAAATGGCAAGGCTAGGAAAATCCACTTGCATACCCATGCATGCCAAAACTAGTGAGGAAAACATACATGCAACTCGGTACCTGTATTCAATCCCATTGTAGTTGTTGATCCCGATGTCAGTCTGCGATTTCCTGCTCTTCCTTTGCCTCTTGCTCCAAATCACCAAGTATCCACACTCTCCAAGATTGCTCCAAGAAAACTCTAAGTATCTAAGAGCATGAGAGAGAGAGAATAAGTAGAGAGCTCCAAAAATTATCTAACCAAGCCTTGCCCACTGATCCTTAGAAGCCTTTTTATATTTAACGAGGCCTCTATTTTCTTGATTATCCTTTATTTTTTTTAATTTTCCTCCTCACATGCAATCTGTGACCTTTCACCTTACTTTTCTCCTATTTTCTATTATTTTCATAAATAAAATTCCAATTAATAATGTTCCTTGAAAAAGCCTTTATGCTCCTTTTCGTTGTAGTCATGATAAGTGAATAGACACCACTTAGATGTTGCCCACCACGTTGACTAAGAATAGCATCCCATCCATAGTAGTCTTATATATCTTGTGATTTTTTACCGAGTTTATAAATAAATTGAAGTTGAAGAATGAAAATGAAATTGCATTTTCATCAATGGAAAAATGTTGGTGGAATTTAGTTGTAATGAATGTTTAATTTGATTATGAGGTAGAGTTAGAATTTCTTAAAGAATGACTAACAAATCCCAAGTATGATGAGGATGACAGTGATATGGAAAAATGTAGTATAAAAATGAACAAAATAAAATGAAGGAAACCATAATAGTTATTGAAGCTTTTGAACAACGAATGAAAATGAAAATGTTGGTATAGAGGTTAATATAAATGTTCAATTAGTAGTTGAAACACAACAAGATGCAAAAGGTTTAGATGAAGAAAATAAAGAAGATGACGAAATATTGAAGAAGAAGACCAAAGTAAATTTAATGCTAAAAAAGAATAAAATGTGTGCAAAATACAAAGTTTGGAGCAAAATGAAGAAGAAACTTGTAGAGCATAGAGCCAAAGAAAAGTTGTAGCAACATGCAAAACAAAACAAAATTTTTGTTTTTTAAGCCTAGCCAGCATTTAGACCAATAAACAATCATATTATGAATTTTGTAAACCTATAGAGGCACTGCCGTAACTAAAATAAATTGTTAATGTTAGTATTGTAATAATCATAATTAAAGGGGAAAGTTAATAGTGTAATTTCTCTCACTAGTTGGTGTTATGTAGAAACCTATATAACGTCCTCAATTGTTAAAGTTGACTATGTCAAATTAATTATATTTATATAATTACTTTTTATATGTTTCAAAAAATTATCAATAATTTTTTCTAGAAAAAACTATGTGACTATATATATAAATATCAGTTTTATTATTCAATGAAGAATCATTTTCTAAATAAATAATCTTATTGATTACTTATCTTATATCTTTTTGTTCTCTCTAATTTTTTTTTATGGCATCAAAACTTTGTTATTGTAAAATTTCCAGGTAACAAATTATCCCTGAAGTCTTGAAATCAGTAATGCCCAAAGTTAAAAGAATTTGGACAAACAATGTACTGCAAGAGATTTTGTTTATGGTTATTAGTCTCGTCTTGCACGGGCTATAACATTCATCTAGTGTCATAGTGCATTGGCTTTGCATTAATTTGCTGTGATTTTTGCTATTTTAACCGAAGTTTGAAAATTCTTAATATTTCTATTTTTCTGTAAATTCAAAAATAATTTACTAATTTTTTGGAAATCTTTTTTTTTTCTAATTTCAATTGGTTGAGCTAGTTCTTATGGGACATAATTGCCACACTGGAGGGTCATTAAAAAAAAAAAAAAAACTAATTTTGTGAGTGGCCATTATATTGGTGAATGCTCTAAAAGTGACACTGACACTGACACTATTATTCTACTACAACTGACAACAATTGACATGGTTGCATTACTTAAGCTAAGACGGGGTAGGAAGGGGATGAACAAAACACTTATAGGTCACTTAGTATGAAAATAGTGTGAAATTATTAATTTCATAAAGCTTAAGCTACACCATGATTGCATGGAATCATTCCTCTTATTTTCCGTCAAAAACCACTAAAATATTTTATGCAAATCAAATCATAAATAATGTGGAGATATGAGATGATCTAGAAAACCCAAGAAGTTGAAAAAAAGATATTCGTATGACTTTGGCCTAAATTAAAAAAAAATGACTATTGCATTTATTAAATTATTACACTGTAAAGTGTCCTTCTTTGAAAACAACTCCCCTCAATTGCCACTTGTACGATTGTGTACCGTTGATTTTGATGTTAAACGATTGAAATAATATCTACCTTGGGATTGAATACTGTTATTAATCAGTCACATAAATAATATAATAAAGAGGGTATATTAGTTTGTTTATTTCCTTGATTATAAGAATTTGATTGTTTTTATGTTCATGAATATTTGTTGAGTACATCATTTTTACGCAAGGGGTGCACATAGGATCATAATGCACCATTAACATCATTAAAATTATTTTACAGAGGAGATTTCATTTCATTTATTTATGGCGTTTATCCCATCTCATCCATACACAATTAAAGTGAGATTACAATATTCTTTGAACTTTAAACAACTAACTTATTTTTGTCACTAACTACCTGTGCCCTATGTTTCCATTCCTATCACAATTGCTTCCTACCCCAATCACGGAAGTTTTTTGCTACAGGATGTTTTGGGTAAAAGCATTCAAAAACCAAACTTTGTTTTGGACATATGTGCTCAAAGAAAAAGAAAAAAACCTATTTCCATTTGCATAGCAACAAGCGCGTTACTCTCAATTAATGATTGATAATTGGATATTCATTGCTTAACATTACATTATTTTTCACCAAGTTTTCTTAAGACTTTGTTTTTATTTTTTTAAGTTTATGTTTTTTTTTAAGGCAATTTGTAGTGAATGAAGAGAATAAAATTCACGAAATGAATTTTTACATAATTAAATAAAAGTAGCAAAATAGTTATGATATATATATTTTTAAATTAATTTATAATTAATAAGAAAAAATCACAATTAAAAATGAAATTTGAAATTAAAAAAAAATTATAACAATAAAAGTATATAGTAATAAATTATTTAATTTTATGGGTATATATATTGTAATATTTTTACAATTTTTTACTTAGGAAATTTTACATTACGGTTGAATCCTCACATTTCTATGTATCCTTTTAATTTCATTATATTTTCTTTGTTAAATAATTTTTATATTATTTCAAGTTTTAACCTTGAACTATTACTATGATTAATGAAATCCATTACCTCTCTTATGTGTATGCTTTGTTTGTGAATAGATCTCATGACATTTTTCTAAAGAAGTGCATTATAGTTGTCACATCAAATAATCATAGGCCCATGTTCATGTCTAATGTTTTTTCATAGCTATTACAGCAAAAAAAAAATCCTTGGCAACATTTAAAGTTGCAATGTACTCTCTTTCAGACCTAGAATGCACAAACACTTCTTGTTTCTTACTTTAACCATTAACAATTTCTTCGAACATCATAAATGTACATTGACTGTCCACATCCCTATCCTAGTCACAGGGGATTCACTCAGTGAACCTTGACATATCACAGGGGATTCACTTAGTGAAACTCTGACAAAATATTTTATATTCAATTAAATCACATAACATATCACATTTTTTTTCCTCTATACTATTCTTTCCTATGTTACTACTTTAGAACGTTTCCTTTGCAACATATGGTGCAATTTCTAATTATATAGTTTGGGAGGTTGAACAAATATTATTGGACAGAGCTTCTGCACAACAAATGCACAATAAAAGTAAAGAACTTTATATAAATTTTATATCTTTACAAATCTCCAATATTTTTTAATAAATTCTATTTTTGTTAATGCATATTCTCAATCCAACTTTAATGCCTTTTTTTTTTTTTTTTTTCTCAGGAAGAAAAAAACATTGTTATATTAACAATTCATATTTCATCAGATCATATATCAGATACAATAATATCCAAGCCATTCCTTACATATGCCAGAAATAAGAACGTGATATGAAATCACCAGCAGAAAGGCATTCCATCCTAATACATCATAGAGGAGAAAAAAAAAATACATGAGTACATGTACCCATGCGAGCCCTATAACCAGTTCAAATAAAATAGAGCCAAAAACCCAAAATGAAAAGACATTTTATAAAGAATGCCCTTGAAGTCAGGTGTCCAGTGCACGAAGAGGGCCAGAGTGTGTCGGACATCTGTGGAAAAACATCATAGAGGAGTCGATGATTTAAGAGCCAAAAACAAAGAAAGAGCTCCAATATATAAAAGCAATATTGAAGAAAAGAAAATAAAAGCAGAAGAAAATAGAGAGTCCGGCTCACTTGTAAAATCCAGGCTTTACAAGGAAAAGCAGATATTATGGCAGAGGAAAAACATGTGAATCCACTAAAGTGGAAACCCTGTAATGTGAGATCTGAATGGATCCAAAAGGAGACACTAATCCATTTTTGGAAAAAGAGTCAGCACGCGTGTTATTCTCTCTATAAATATGTTGTATAGTGTAAGACTGAAACTTCCTGAGAAGGTACTTGATTTGCTGGATCCACCCAAAAATATACTGACATAGCATTCCGCAACGACCACTGATTCCATCTATTGTGTATTTGGAGTCTCCATAAATGTGAGTGGAGGGTATATTGAGATGATGAGCAATCAAGATTCCAGTCCATAAGGTCATAATTTTTGCCTTGTTATTTGAGCCAGCACCCCCGTCCCAACAGATATGATATCTGTCCTTGTTGTTGAGCTTTATCCAGGCACCACATCCACATATCCCATCCTTATTTGCTCCATCAAAGTAAATCGCAGGGAGATCAATATGGTGAGGGTGATTTCGAATAGAATCGTCTACAATGGCAGGAGGAATCAAAGAGCGATCATTTATCCATAAAACAATGTTCCCGAAAATCTTGGACAGGTTTCGGGGAATATCATAAAAAATGGTGCGATTTCGGGCACACCAGATTTCCCAAAAAACATAAAAGGGCAAGGATTTAAAAGAGTAGTTTGAGGCACCCCAAATTTTAATGGTCTGGATATAGTCAACATGCCTCCAAGATGAGTCCCCCAATAAACCAGAAAAATGCTGCGAGATAGCAAGAGAGAAAGTACAGGAAAAGAAAAGATGGGAAGCAGTCTCCTCATGATGGAGACATAAAGGGCATCTCCCAGGGCCGAAAAATCCCCTCTTGCTAAGAGCCTCCCAAGTAAGAACTTTGTTCTTCCAAAGTAACCACCCAAATAACAAGATCTTAGTGGGGATTTTTAATTTCCAAGCAACATAGAAAGGAGACAGTGTTGAATTAGGTGTCAGCTTTGCAATTTGATGCTCATAAATATCCTTAATCTGTAATCCATCACCGTGGAGTTTCCCATTCCAAACCAAGACATTGCCTTCACCTCTGAAGAATAAACCCATGGACTGCAAACAATTTTTGAGACTCTCCCAGCTGTTAGCCTTGCTGCCCTGTAGCCTCAACATCTCTAATGTTTTCCATATGGGAGCCCCAAAATTCCAGCATGATACAAGTTGAAAGAGAGAGAAGATAACTCTATGATGAAGTCTGTGCAGAAGTTGAGGATCAACATGAAGAGTTCCGTCTAGGCCCAGGAGTCTGTCTACACCTATTAGAATTTTATGTCTGTTCCCAAAATTCCAAACCAGTCTTTGTCCCAAAATATGCATCACTCTTTGGAAGCTGCGCCAGATTAGTGACGCGTTATTAACAGTCCACTAACTTCCCAAGTAAAGAGAGTGTATAGGATCTCCCACCATGTATTTGTGTAAGATAATTTTGGACCAAACCCCATCGCCCTTCAAATCCCTCCATAATGATTTAGCCAGTAACACATTTGAGAAGATTCTCAGGTTCAAGAATCCCCATCGGCCAAATCTTTTCGGAATGGAGATGGAATCCAGTTTGCAAAGGTCAAATTTCCTGTGATCCGAGGAGGCCCCCCAGAGGAAGTTTGCAACAATAGCATTGATTTTGTCAACCATGCTTACCAGGAGATAATACAAATGAGACCAATAGACCGCAAATTTGGATAAAATAGCTTGTATCAAGATATGATCTGCCACCAAGCGATAATAACTTGCTTGTCCATTTTAAGATCTTATTTTTAAATTTGTCAACCAGCCAAGTCTAGTCTCTATTTTTATATGAACAAGGTTTGAGTCTAAACCCAAGATAAATAAAGCCCATCGAGACATGATTCCTGTGAGTCCCCATAAACTCTGCAATGAAGTTGATTTCTTCCTCATCACCCGAATCATATAGTAAGAAATATTTATCTTTGTTAATATATAACCCAGTAGTTGTTCCAAAACGAGTGAGGATGAAGTGCAGATAGAACCATTGATTTCTAATAAGTTTTCCAAAAACCAACTGATCATCCACAAATAGAGAGTGAGTGATACATACCGAAGGAGAGAAAACAAGGCCATCAAAGAAACCATTATTCCTTTCCATCTTCATAAGGTTACTAAAGCCATCCATTATAAGAATGAAGATAAGCAGAGATAGCGCACAACCCTGTCGAAGCCCTCTTTTAGCCAAGAAGAAGTCTGTCGGCAATCCATTAATAAAGATTGCATATCTTACAGAAGATATACAAGCCATTATCCATTTGATTGACTGAATTGATAGACCCACCTTAAGGAGAATTAGTCTAATAAAAGACCAATCAACAGAGTCAAAAGCCTTGTGAATGTCAATCTTCATGACAAGAGCCTCTATTTTATATTCATGTACGGAATGTAATGCCTCCTGTGCGATAGCAACAACATCATGTATTGTCCTTCCTTTTAAAAATCCAAATTGTTCCTTATAGATGCTTGAAGATAGGGTCCCCCGAATTCTGTTGGCAATAATTTTAGAGGTAATTTTGTACACCACATTGCATAAAGCAATTGGTCTAAAATCAGTGAAGAGAGTAGGATCCGAAGTCTTAGGAATAATGGTCAAAAAGGTGGAATTCATATCACCAGGTACAAATCCCAAAATTCTAATTTGTTCCACCACCGAAAGTGGATCATTCTCCAACAATTCATAGAAGTGAAGATAAAATTCAGCCAGCCAGCCATCGAGTCCAGGACTTTTGTCATGTGCAAACGATTTTAGAACAACTTCTATCTCCCCTTTTGATACTTCCGCCTCCGTTTGCTTCTTGGTCGAACATGTGGGGCATATGCTCAAGGACCCAAGCTTGGCATTGATGGTCGATCTCCTTGTCTGCTTTATAAAAATCAGAAAAATATTTAAGTGCCTCAAGCTGAATGTCGGCTGTTGAGAGTTTCATGGATCCATCCGCATCCTTTATGCCCCCAATAGAATTCTTATTTTTGCCGCCATTTACACATTTATGAAAAAACTTTGTGTTCAGGTCTCCTTCCTTCAACCATTGGATTCTGCTTTTTAATTTCTAAGTTGTTTCTTGAATTCTTAAAATCTCTAACTTCCAAACCTCCAACGTGTCAAGTTCCTGAATTCTCACCCATGCTTCTGTACTCCCATTCTCCTTTCCTCACCGTAATAGTTCCGCACATTTAGACCTGCCTCCGTAAGTTCCTGAAATTCTCACCCATGCTAATGTCTCCTTAATGTCTATTCTAACCCATTCTTTAATGCATATTCTCAGACATGCTTCCCCACTCAGCGCTTCAGCATAGCCATACTTGCACACATTCAAGCCTCAGAACCAACAATCAAATAAACCCCAACAGCAAACAACGTCACTGTTTGCATAGGGAATTCCAGGATGCACTACCCTATACTGCAGTAGCCTCGTACAGTTCAAGCGAACTTCGAATTCTTCTGTATTGACAGATGGAAGAAAGTTGTACAAGTATTCTAGACAGATAGACATCACAGTGCCAATTCAAGATTTATTTTCTTTAGCTTTGCCATGCTTTACAGGAGAAATTCCACGAGTTCTTGAAAAATTTGGTCTATTTTAATCAATATACCAAATCCAACGGAGTAAATGCTCATTGCTAATTGCGTTTGAAGACCACTTTAGTAGTAGAAAGCACTGAATTCGATTCAATGAAGCATCATCCGGCTTTGCTATTTTGATAGGGAGAGTAAGGTGGAAATTAATCATATGAGCATAAATCCTAAACACAAATCCTAAACACAAGGAACATTTTCATTGAACATGTATTTCACTGAATCATGATGAATCATGATTTTCATGGAAGAGAAAAGCTTATTTTACAATTCAGTATGTAAGTATATTATGTGCTCACAAAATAATAAAAAATAATTTTCATACAAGCCAAAACAAAAAAACAAAAATGAAATAATTATATAAATAAATATTTAAAAATAGATTAACACAACAATTACTTAAATTTGTTGATATTTCACTTTCATTTTATTTAATTTGTTGATATTTCAATTTCACTTTTAGAATACTAAATAAAATATTTAGGTGTATGTATTTTATATAACTTTAAAATAAAAATAATAAAAATAATTTATCTCTTATAAATATATCAATATAAAACTTAAAAATCATATATATATATATATATATATATATATATATATATATATATATATAATGTGTGTATATATGTGTGCTTTAATATATATCTTAGTAAAATCTTTCAATGTTTGAAAGGAGAAAGTAATTAAAGATAAAATAATGCAGTTTCTTCTTAATAACATGAAAATGTGAAACTCATTCAATTTTTAACATAAAATAAAATATTAGTAACCATAAAATATTCAAAAATATAATTTAAACAATGAAAAATTATTGCTATACATACATCTTAATCACTTATTTGCCAAACATTAAATGGGATTAAATCTATTAACATATAATTTTTTTTTTTCAAATTTTGCATTCTTAAAAAAAATTATATATAATAAGATTTAAACAATAAAAAATTACCACTATAAGTTTATCTTAATAATATATTTACCCAACCCTAAATAAGATTAATTTCTTAATATATTCTTAAAAAAAGTTTGAGATTCGATTCGCCTCTTACTAAATCTGTGATTAAGTTAAAACTATGTTAGTATATCATATTTGCAATCCGTTATACAATTTGCTTATCTAAAAATAGACGATATTTTCTTAGAAAGCAATCATATGAATTTCTTGGTGAATTAGTTAGTTCCGCATAATGTTTTAATTGGCAGACATTGACACGTGGGAATTTAATATAATAGAATTATGGGAGCCTTGGGAGCCTTTAACATGGGAGACTTTATTCTTTTAACATCATACATTGCGTACTAATATCCTTAGTTAGGTTTGTAAAGAACGACTAATACTTAGATTTTGTGTCAAAGTGGGAACCCACTACTTAATTCCTTAGTGGATTACTCATGCTTAGTTACAGCTAATAATGAGAGTAACTGTGAGTTAGGGTAAGTTCAACACTCACTCTCCATTAGTCTTTAGTGGGGAAGAAGTTGATTATGCCGAGGGACTTCCATACAATGACTTGCGCACATTGTTTTTAATATGAACTTTTGCACAACTCATAACTCTTTTCTTTTCGAACCTAAAACTACTACTAATTAATAACTTCAATTAATTTAAGGGACCTATTACAACGAAGAATTCTATAAACGCGTATTTTTTAACAGGCTCAAATATGACAAGGACCTGTGTCATTATTTTAGGCCTTTAGCACGACCACGAATTTTGCAGACATATATTTGTTAATAGGGCTCAAATATGGCAAGGATTGAGTATTTTCGTGTCTCATACGTTGTTACTGTGGTTGCTTTGTATGCTTTAGTACTTAGTAGATATCACATTGACAATGAAACACAAACAATGAATAATACGCTCAAAGCAAAGAACACCATTTGGAGAGTTCATCTAATATGAAGAGACTCCTCTATATCGCTACTACTAGACGCCCAAAACCTTTCAAAAACTGAACAATTACATCGATTCAATGAAGCTACTACAGAGGGTGGAGGTTGCAACATTATACATCACAGAGTGTTAGCCTCCGATCCAAGACCTACCATAGTCCAATAAGCCCTTTAGGAGACGGTGAATATTTGATGCAGGTGGAGATAGAATATCTCGTTGCATTGAAGTTGCATTTCATCCTTAGCACGGGCACTGACCTGATTTGGAAAAGGTGTAAACCATCTAGATTCCTCTTTCCCCACCCCTTAGGATTCCATATGAACTGTGATTGTACCAGCTACAAAATATCTCATTATAGCTCCTAGAAATCAATCTTCCACTGCTTGTACCTATAACTTGCACATATCAACACCAAAGAGACCAAATAGTTATCTCCAAGTAAAGATCGAGTAGTGAAAATAATAAGTCTAACTAGGATATCTTAGAACATTAAGATCTAACATAAAATCATGAGATATAAGATAGATGTTGGGCTGAAAATGAGATTTAGATTCAATAAATGGTAACATTTACAACATTATACCTTGGGTCTAAGGATGTATCCTTCTTGAATATCTTAATCCCCTCTCCTCCTTGGTTCATTCACTATGATCAGACTCACTATAACAATTCAAAGAGGTATTCCCGAGAGATTTCACTGACATATTATGGTATTATCTCCTTTCTACATGTTTCCGTCTCCCTTGGAAAAGCCTCATTAAATCGACTTCTCATATATCTAGGAGGATGAATATTAACACCTAGGGAAAAGAGAAGATGACCTTAGAAATCAATAATCAGACCATTTCCAAGTCATTTTATTATCCATTGAATTGATATTCTTGGAAACCATGAATTCTATATGTTTGAACCATCATCACTCCTTTGCTACAAACCAAAGGTGATGATGACAACTTGATCACTCCTTTCTCACAATGATAGAGAGATACATTTCTTGCTTGATCAAGATCTAGAGAAATGGAACATGAAATTATGTATATCCGGTGATATGATAGATCTATCTCAACCCTCTAGTAATCTAGGTTAAGGTAGGATTCCTATTATATCCTAAGGTTGATAAGTAAGTCAATAATATATGCTCCTTAATATATGAATTTATGAGAGAAACTAATGGATATAACACATTAAAATATGGTGCCATAAGAATGGGTGCAAGGAAGGAGTTGAGAACTAAGAAACCGATTAGGACATACCAAACACACAATTCTCAATCATATAAATAATCTTGAAGGTAGGTATAGCCACACTAGGTATAAGAGATATTTGAACATGGCCATGAACATTATTCATTGTGTATATATGACATGAAATAATAATATATGGACACAAAGGAATACATAGTGGAATATCCATGTCATCAAGAAAGAGAACATATCCACCAATAAATATAGTGTGGATCTATGTCACTATATACATCAACATGAGATCATACAAAAATAAAAAGAGTTCCCCAAGTTGTCCTAAAAGTACAAAATATGGTACACGACTCCATCGAAGTTTGGAAGGAATTTCATATAGGAGTGTGATTCCCCCAAGCCCAAGTTCTTCATCCCAACGCCGATGGTTCAAATTTATGTGATGTGAATAAATGAGTTGATGTTGAGCATAGTAGAGACTACCTAATTACCTATCGTTGAGATACAAAGTTAACAAGCATGAGGGGATCCACTGATGATGAAAATGGATGCAAAGGTTTCTATAATACCAGTAAGTGTGAATAGGTATGACTGTTTAGAACAATTTTAGACTCAAGTGCTCATGGATCAATGAAGAAAACACATTGTTAATCTTGAGGAAACCTACCACTAAGCATTACAAGCTTTAAGGTAGTATTGGTTTCTGGATTTGCCTCTTAGATAACGAGTTGATGCTAATAGGAAGAGGGCCTTAATGTATCCCCAATCAATGGAAATCAAATAGACTGAGAGATCATGTAAATAGATGAAGTCACCAAGTATAATTGACAGAGGGATGGTTGACACAAAAGGTCAATAAGGACTATAGATGCCTGACTGAGGTTTGGACTTCCCTTAAATATATAGTGGAATGACACAAAAATTAATTGACAACATAAATTGGTGAGCACCACATGATATCATGTAGGAATGCATGAGGAATTGAAGCATTCTCCATAATTACCAGAAGAATAACTAGTCGAAGGAGTAAATGATTCACATGTATCGTATGAATCCTAGGAAAGTTATAACCAAATTGTTGGATAATGACACAAATAAATGTCATGTTCAAGGGTGATGTTGTTAATTTTAGTACTTATTTAAATGAACAACAACCCCCCCCCCCCCCCCCTCTTCCACTCCCCCACCCCATTATTTGTAGTATCGTCTTCATAGATTATTGAGCACAAAACAGAAAACAAGTATGCTTTATAGTGTCTTTTTTGTTTATCTTTAAGGAGCTCGAAGAATAGGTAAAAATATACTTGATAGGATCTATTTTTCATGAGGCTTAAACAAGCCCAAAAAAGTGTAAAAATGTGCTTCATATCCTTCGCATATTCTTTAACAAGCACACAAAATGGACAAGGGTTATCTCATCATGAGTGTCAGGAGAACATAAAGGAATATCGTCCAAGAGAAATGAGTGCTATAAATAGGAAACATCTAGCTTGAAGCCATGGAACTACCCTAAATAGGATAAATCAAAGAGAATGGAAAGGTAAATAAACTCATTATAGTGGTCTCTTTAGGAAAGGTAAAAAACCAAATGGAAGTAATTGATAAGGAAAATGGAAATATGTTAATGTTTATAGGAGGATTTCAAACTCTCCAATGAGTCACGGCATGGACATAAAAATGGAAAGTGGGTGTTGTTCTAGGGAATCCACGAAGAGTAGGCTTTACCACTCAGCTTATGACATGCAAATAGAGAGGATATTGTCATAAATTTACAAGATTATATGTAAGGAAAAATGAATAGCATAGGCGATAATAATGCAAGAGAAAATGCACAAAAGGACCTACCCATATATGCCAAGATCAAGAAAACACACCTAAGATCCAATGGATGTCAGACCAAATCAAGGTTCCCATTAAGTACACTTTTTCCACAAATCAATCAAATCTCCAAAAAATGTCAATGTCCATGGAAATTCATAAAATTTGGGAATTAAAGCATCAAAACATGGATAAAAATGGGATGATGCATTAGAAATTAGGATAATAACACCTGAATCACTTTCTTACCTATGGTAAAAATACTCTCCAAGGAAAAAAAGTGTCATTTTTCCATGTAATACTGGAATATTTACCCATATTTAAAGAAACCTCATTCCTAATATGAGATTCTGATGTAGATACCAGGAGATCCAGGTTACTAATCAATATATTGTATTTTCTAGATTTGTCCTTATGACCTCCCCTTTGTTTTGATGTCTCTTTTTATATATTTTCCCTAAGGAATGAGCCTTTTTTCAGCTCTTTTTAGGTTGAGTCTCTCTTCACTCCTACTTTAGCATGTAGGAGAAATGGGTGACTACATTGTCCCATCTTCATTTTATTCAAGAAACTATTTCTTGAAGTACTCAATACTAGAGTGATGAAGTACCAAACTATTTAGATCTATGATTGAGTTCAATTTTTCCTCAAGAGAATTTTTTGTATGGAGGATCAAAGTAATGCTGCTTTTCTTTGATATTGATATGTTGTCCTCCAAAATTATTGAGTGGAATGAGATGGAGAATTTATATGATGACGCAACAACCTTACAACACCATACCACCTTACAATCACTACATTATTGTTGCATCTTGAAGTTCTTAAGGACATAAAACATGAAGAGCTAAGTAGTTTCCCTATATATGCTTGTAGGAATGTGGGATTCCACAAACCAATGGTTATGGTAAATGACCAAACCCTCAACCTAGACATATATGACATATAATTCCTTCCTATATTATCAAGGTGAGGATCCACTTTTGTAGTTGTAGGAGGAAGAGGCACTAGGGAAGAAAGTGTACATGAGTATGTGGCCCATTATTGTAGACTTGAAGCTCGGAAAACAAGAAGAAAGCTCCCCATCAAAGAGGTGAAAATAACCCTTTAAACCAGTCTCTTCACTATTACCTATATTGCAGGGTTGATAGGCCCCACATGGTTTCGAGGGCACAAGTGGCGATAAAATTAAGGTAAATGGATACTACAAATATTAACTAGTGTGGACATTGCTCATGAAAATGAAGGAGTAGTTGAAAAAATGCATAATAGGTAATTAAAAAAATGGCTATGATAGCATATTAGTTTCATTATTTCTTGATAGGGTTCATTTGATGTGACCACAAGTGCCTACACCATTTTTGTGTTCATCTGATCAATGTCTAACTTGTTGGACATATCTCATGGCTCACTTTGGAGGAGGGGCACCATCATAGTGGTTTGATGAAGATTATTTTGGTTGGTTAGAAGAGGAGTACATGGTCATATATGACTACCCCTACTTAGGAACTAACTTATGTGGTATTTTTCACTTATCCCTTTCCTTTGGTGCACAATGGAATGATATTGGTGAGAAAATATCCCTTGAATTTTCATGTTTTTAATGTTTTTTTTTTTTTATCTTAATCATATATGATATGATTTTTGTGTACTTTCTCATTAAAAATAGAAATTCTTACTTGACAAAAATGTGGCATCAAATTAATCCCTTGGAAAATATATATTTCACCATGATCAAGGAGCAATAATATAGGAGTTAGTTAAGGAGGATCTAGAGGAGGGGGAGCATGATACGATGCATGAATTTACATGCAACATAAAGGGATTGACCATGTGAATACTACCTGTTTTGGCCCTATAATTTATAATATTGGCAAGAATAAACGATAGAGGACAACATCAAACCGCTTTGGAATCCAGGACCTAGCCTTCCTGGACTCAGAGAGGGCTCTCTCTATTTCTGATTTAATTTTTCCTTAATATTATGAATGCTGATGTTAGGCTAGTTACAATGATGGTGGTATTGGTTGTTTTGATTGATTTTTTTGGTTGGATGATCAGGTCTGCAGAGGCTAATCCATTGGGCTATGGAGTCAGAAAAGGCTGGATTATGCATCAAATTTTTGAGGGCATTCACAGGGAAAGATAACTATGCAAACTTGATCTTATTGGCAGTGTGAATTATGAAATGGAAGAAAGCAGTGAGTTCAGTGATAGCTAAAGAGAAATTAAGAATTATTTAACTATACTTTTGAAGAAAACATTAAGATAGTAAACACAGACAGAATTAAGGTGCTCTCTCAGCAAATCTTAATCTAAAATTTCTGTTTTAAAATCATATAAATTGATGCACAACATGAAAGATAGAGAAAACATTAAAACAGAGAGAAAAATATCACCAATAATATAGCTTAATAATCCTGTGAACAGTCTCTTATTATTGATGCCCAACTCAAAAAACGACAGTGCTCCAATACATAAGTTCTTACAATACAGGGTCCAATCTACCAACCCCTGATACTGCTAATGTATGCAGTATTTAAATAAACAATTACATCGGTTACCCTAAATTACTTCGGCAAGCTTCATTAATTACAATTAAACTAAAATTAGACAAGTGTGGCCATGTAAGGCTCGAACAAAAAATATCTGACAAAACACCACCTGTAGAATTAACTCATGAAGCTTTTCATGAGTTCAAAAAACTTTGGCAGCTCTTCGTGAATCCAAAAGTAGGTTGAAGGTGGATGAGGTGGTCACAAAGAGGCAACGCTGGGTGGCTCTGACATCTAGCTCTACTTTTGGGTCGCCTCTGATGGATCATTAAAGATGATGCGATGCTGGAAATTCTAATCAGTCAGTGGCTATGCTGATATGTCAATTGTGCCTTTTCAATCTTGGTACATGCACAATTTGCCCCACTCCTTCTTTCCTAGAATTATCGTACCTATGACCCGTCAATACACTTCATCCACCTCTTTGTATTTGCTAAAAGTGGGCCCGGTGAGAAAAAAATGATTCAGCTCAAGTTGAATAAAGATATTGTTTCTCAGGAGATCCAAGACACCTTTCCCATGTTCTCTTTGATGTTGGAAAATTTGGTGGTACCCTTAGTTGCTTCCCTGAGATTTGTTATATAATCTCCCTTTTGGACCAACTTATTATTAATTACATACAATGAGGGTAGCCCTTTTTCCCTCAGGGGCTCAATTTTGTTTAAGAATCTGCTGATGGCCATGTCCAATTCATGAAACTCCTCCTCCAGTTGCCTCACTAAATTCCCCTTAGTGAGTACCCTTTTCACCTCTAATATGGTTGTTGTTCTGTCCTGTACATTCATCTCTTCAAGATCATAACTATTTTTGGAGTTTAGGAATTTTATGATCTTGGCAGCTGTGATTGGCATATTTCCCAATTCTTGATTTTATTTCTCAAAAGCCATTGTGAATTTGTCAATCAACTCTTTCCGTTCAAAATTAATGTGGATGGAATGCCAAATTTCATCCACTGACTCTATGATACTCCCCCAAATTATCAGCTTAATTTGGTCGAAAATGCTGCTGGTTGAAAATTCCTTCTCTGCCTTCTCCAACCTCTCGATCTGCTTTTTGGCTATCTCATGGGAAATTTCTGATCTTGCCTTTTGATCCCTCATGATGCCAATATGTGCCTCTAATTTCTTGATCTCTTGTGATAGAAAAGTCATAAATTCCATGGCCTTGGGCATAAAACTGTCACATTGGATGCTCCAACACTTGTTGGAACAACTGACAGAATTGATGAACTGGGCACGAATTCTAGTGGTATAAGTGCCACTCGAGTTGATTCTTATTTTTCCTTCAATATATTCTCCATCTCTGTCTCCATATGTTTAATTTAGGCATATTGTTCCATAAATAACTTAATTAACTATGCTTTCTGTGACTCATCTTCCTCAATCCATTTAGCTAAGGGGTCTTCAGTTAATGACATCTTGAGTTGTTTCCTGAGGGCTGCTATGTCAGCATTATTTTTCTTTAAAATATCCTCGACAGATTGAACATTGGTTAGGTCATACCCAAGCTTCACTATTAACTCTTATAAAGACTTGATCCTTGAGTCTTTAGCCATGGAAGATATCTTCTCCATCTTAAGCTGTGATTGAGTATTGGATAAAGATACCTACAGTTTTGACAAGCTCATAGCAGTACTTGTCAAGGTGGAGGCCACCATCTCCCCGACCTGCTTGTGTAATTCCATCTGGTTAATAGGATGGATGTCCTTGGTGCTAAATTCGAATGATGCCTTCTTATAATCTCTTGCTCCTTGAGGCTGTGGGACTAAGGCTTCTAGAAATGCCATCTGCATCCTCCCCTTTTCAGTGTCAAAGGTAGACAATAGCCTGCTTTGTGAACTTGAAGTCTGCTTCCAGAATTGATTGTATGTGTTAGTATTCAACACCTCATTACTCAATTTTATCTCCTTGAATGTGTCATAAACTGATTTTTCTTGTTCTTCTATGGTAGGCCTGGAAGTAGATGTCTGCAAACCTTGTTGCTGCAGAGACATTATGGCTGAAGATGTAGGGGAGGCCATTGTTTGACCACCCACTGGAGATGACCTAGGGGTGTCTACAATGTGAATCACTGTCTCCTGCTCTGATTCACCTCCTTGATCAATATCCATATGAACTCTGGCCCTTTTCCTATATTTTAGTTTGAATTATTTACTAGAGGTATCAGTCACCGAAGGTGACTGATCCTCTCTTGGCCTCTTGCTCCCTATCTCTTTCTCTTGCTCTTTCCCCTTGTCTTATTTTTCTTCTGCACTCTTCCTTTCTTGTGGTGTTGGGGTCTAGATGCCTGAAGTGGAGATCACCTATTCTTGATATTCTTGGAGGGTGTTGGTCACCCATTCTGTTTGATTGACATACTGCTCAATTGCAGGTTTGCGTGTGTGCACATAGGGTGTGGATCTGTTTTCCACCCTTTTCTTTGAGATAATCAATACAGGGTCATAAGACCAAGTGAAATTGTGGCTAAAGCCCATCCCCTTCAGTATCTTGTCTGCCTCCTCCCCTGCTGCTCTGCTGCTATATATGAAAGGTCTAATTTGTGTCTTGATCTTGAACCGAGCCTTCTTCTTTGTAGAAACGAAGTGGAGCTCATCTACATGTATCATTTGCCTTATGTATTATAGTGCAAAGACCCTCATGGAGAGGAACTTTGGAAATTTGTAAGGGGCTATCTCATTCACATAGACTTGAATATCTGTATAATTTTGGTACAAGTACCAATCTGTTGTCTTTAATTTCTCTGTCAATTGCATGGTTTTCCTGATTTCTTCACTTATCCTTGGCTTTGTTGCACTGTTGAGTGTGCTGATGGCTGGATGCACAAACAAATTCACAAAATCCTTTTATGTATAGTTCTTCTGGTCCTTAAATAGAAAAGTGGTCCAAAAAATGACAGATTGAGGCTCAACATCTTCATTTACCTTGTTCATCTGAAATTGAAACTTGCTGGCCTGGAAATAAACAAACATATACACTAATATATAGGTGTATTTGAAAACCTCCTCTGTATTAAAATTTAAAATTTTTTCATGAATGACATCTGCAAGGAATTGGGCATAATTAAACATCACTGTGGGTTTAGCATCTGAGGAAAGAGTGGACAAAAATCCTATCACAACTTCATCTACTCACTGATTAGTGTGATACCCCAATAAGTAAGATAGAACAATGATAATATGATGGGTCATATTAGGAAAGATAGATGAAAGATAGGGTGGATTTGTGGTAGGCATTGGGGCATCAGTGGCCATGAAAAGATGCAAAGTTTTGGCTCTGCTAGCAAAGTCAAGTTTTTCATAATGTTTCCTAAGGGCTTCGAAAGAGAAAGGGACTGATTGTTTAGGAGTGGGGGCCTGCATCATTTGCTGGATGGATTGGGCATTGATGGTGAACATATTCTCTCCTGCTTGGGTGAATATTGTTCTCTGATTGATATCATAGCAAAATTGGAATTTTTGGATGAACTCTAAGAAGCTATGGGTCTTGGGGAAGATGTAGTAGGGTAATTTAATGTCCCATAGGCCAATATCATCATCTTCATCGAGAAATTTGTCCTCGAGCTAGTAGTAGAAATTGAATAAATCAAGTCTGAATCTGCATCATGGATTTTATAGTCTTTGTCTGCTAGAACCAAGTGATACAGGTCCACTTGTGGGTAGACCATAGGATTAAATGTTTGATGGTCTACCTTTGGAGGCATTTCTTCCTCTATACTTAGCTTTAACCAGTCTCCTTCACTATATAATAAAGAATGGGAATAAAGAAGAGGGAATCAGGGAAGGGAAACAATGGCAGATTAAGAATGGGAAAGGAGAAAATAGAGGGGACCATGATTAGAATGGAACAGTTTAAAGGGGAAACTGTAAACCGATTTGTAGAGAGATGTCAATTATTTTGATGAACAAAGGTTCTTCTGCAACAGTGGTTAACTGTGATTTCTCTGTAAGTCTATGAAAATTCAATACCTGCAATATTCAACAAAATGAGCACAATAAAATATTCATCGGGCATGAATATGGGATTTAATGTGTGATCGGTGGACCGCTTGATTAGGTGTGGGCCCGTTGGATAATGGTATGGCCATTTATGGTGTAACGGGTTGTTGGCGAGAGGTGATGTGATTGGGCGAAGTGGGTCGGCGGGAGCGGACGTGGCACTAACGGTGCAGATAATGGTCAAAAGGTGCAACAATATTGCAAACAACGGGAACCTCTTTTCGGAGAGGGGTGATTGCGATCTGTGGTATCAGAAGGGGGGGGGGGGTGTGCACAACTGTGGATGAGATACGTAGCAAGTTTTGCGGTATTGGGTACCACCTATTTTAGACCCCCCCCCCCCCCCATCTGATACCGCCTATTTCGGACCCCCCCACCCCCCCCACCCTATTGTTAAAGTTCTAAGGGTGAGGGGGGGAGGGGGCAAAGGCATTGTGGGCCATCATATATGTATCAGGGAGAGGATATGGTGGGGAGTTGCAGGATGGTTAGCGTGGATGTGATGGTGGGGTCAGAATATGGGTGAATGTCGAGGGGGTAGTATAAGACTTAGGGTAAAATGAAAAGGGTGGGATAAAGGCGATAATAATATTTCGGGGCTAAGGGTAAAATGGAAACATAGAATATGCCCAAATGATTTTGAAATATATTTAAGTCCCTAAACTTCAAAACATAACCCTTTTCTCTGATTTTTTGAGTGCAAGCACCCTCTGCTTTTGGTATTTCTTCTTCCACCATAGGAAAGATGGAATTTTGATGTTGTGCCTTGTAAAATAATCTTTTAATTTTTCTTTCATTCTTCCTTCTTAATGTATCTACCTACCCAAACTACAAATATAACATGTTTTCTTCTTTTTTAGGGTGCATTTAGACTTGTAGACCCTGAAACATTTTTCTTTTTAAAGTTCTAACCTACCACCTATCCCTTATTTCTCCTATTGGTTCAAATTAAGCTGTTGAACCATTTCATTTTCTACCTATCTACTGATAAGCCAAGATTAAATAGTTTGGAAAATCTTCATTTTCTAACCTATCAAAAAAATTCAAAATTATACAATCATGCTTAAACCATATGATTGAACAAACTTTTCTAAATAGTAGTGGCATTTTGATTTGCAACACTTTCAAACCTATTCATTTTTTGTGGGGTTTTATTTTCCTTTTTTTACATCCTCTTTTTTCTTTCTTTCTTTTTTGTTTCTTTTTATATTCTTTTGGAACTACTTTGAATATATATATATACATATATATATATATATATATATATATATATATATATATATATATATATATATATATATATATATATATATATATATATATACAATATGAAAATCTACAAGGAAAAAAAAATATTAAGTCACCTTGTGATACTATAAATTACATGACTCTAACACTACCATTATCCATTGATGATGTTCCATTTCATTTGTAGTGATACACTATGGGGATTTCCCATCACTTGGGGGACCTCCTACGGTGCATAGCACATGCCATCATGTGTTACTATTAGAACAATATAACTAGTCTTGATATATGTTACTAGTAGATATATATTGTTAGATGGATTTAGAAATCTATTTCATATTATGAGGCTTAGGAGCCTAGGCCCTAGAGCCTTTTTTTGGAGAGTGTATTTTTATGTGTGTATGTGTGTGTGTGTGTTGTTTTCATCCTCTAATTATGGTATTTAATTACATATCTTGTCTACCCATGTGAATTATTTACATGGATGCATGATTTTAACAATAACGATTTAATATAATAAATTCCAATATAAGACATAATTAGTCGATGAATAAACCAATGTATTAGAGCCTCATGAAATGTGCAGGTATTCGATAAAATCAAAATAGTTCTCAAGGAAATTGATATGTGCCCAAATCAACATCTTTTTAGCACATGTTCAATACCTTTTTAACTATTTTTTTCCATTGTCATACCACACTATCACCTATTTTTCCCATAAAAAGGCACACTTATCTTTCAATTATGTCATTTTAATGTTCAATCTTATGTATTTAGGAAGGAATTTTTGTTTTTATGCTAACCAATAGAAATTCATAAGAATATATTCAAGTGGATTCATACAAATAAATGTTAAGTGATAGTAAAGGGAAGTTGCTACATTTCCCTATGTATTACTACAACACCTTTAGGTTTCTTTAATACCTTTATATCATTGTAGCACTTATAGTACGTCATTGTTGTAACATGAAAAAGTGCAAGTTCCACAACTTTGTTGCTACAACATGACCAAAGAGAAAGTGATAAAACTCTAGGTGCTACAACATGGTAGAGTTTGGCACTGCAACATGTTGATGCAACATGAAAGAGTATGAGTGCTACAACTCAGCTATTGCAACACAATAGAGTGTGAGTGTTGCACCCTAGCTACTGCAACATGAAAAAACTCAACTGCTACAACTCCACTACTGCAACATGACAAAGTTCAATGCCATAACACTGATGTTGCAACATGTCTAGAGTCCAATGTTGCAACGCCTTGGAAAAGTATCATTAAGGATAACCACTACAACTCCAGGACAATTGGTATAACACAACACTAATCAAAATCCTACTATAAAAGTGCCATCAATGGATTGCTCAACAGTAAACCATCCATTGGATCAACTAACATAGGAAGTGACAAGAGGCAGTTGGATGTTCAACAAGCAAATTTTGAGTGCAACAAATGATTGTCCCAAATGCCACCTATTACAATAACTGAATGAGACGTCATTTGTCTTAGTTTCTACTTATTGGTTAAATTTTTTTAGTGAGGAAATAACGACATACGAAACTAAATATTCTCATGATTGTTCCTCGGTTTCTAGATTAAATTAAGAGTACAACATTATAGAAAAACACCCTAATATAATTGCGTTGGAGAGGAAAATTGATTGTAATTTACATTTCAAATATCTTCTAATACAAAACTCGTGATGATGTTGTCTTTCCATTTTTCTATGTGCATATGATGTGTTGATAGTTTAGGTGCTCTATGTTTTCATAACTAGTGCCTCACCTACAGAGGTAGGCCCCCCTCCTTAGCTAGGTAATACCTGTTATTATATACGGTAGTTTTGAATTTATTTAAATTTCTAGTGATTTAGAAATTACTTTATTTCTTAATGTTGTCGCAACTCATTAATTTGATAAATAATTTAAGCTATTTATAAATATTGTGTTTCACTTACTCTATTTTTCCAAAATTGAAATATTATATTCACTAAACCATGTTGGATTGGATTTTATACATTACAGTACAAAAAAATTCCACCACCTCATATGCCTCTTTGTTGAAAATATTAGGATCATCAAAAACCTTAAGCAAGTGACCAAGATACTTATGGTGTGATTTATTTTTTCCTTTGTGGTTTATTCTACTTTTGTTGGGGATTATAACATTAAGCTTCGTAAGCTCACTAGGTAGAAGTGTGCCATTTCTTTTCCTAAAAAAATAGATTGGTTATTACATCTATGTTGGGGGTTACAACATTAAGCCTCTTAAGCCAACTATGTACACGTGTGTTATTCCAATTTTGCAAGTGTGATCTTTGATTTCCTACAAGTTTGGTTTATTGTCCTTGGTGGATTGTAAAAATTATATTAATATATTGATATGTAACACTCCTTTAGAATATTACAAAATCATTGCCACTTAGAAGATTCTATAAGAATATATAGTGCATGTCAATTCACATGTTCTATCTGAACACCAGATTGATAATTAAATAAAGAGTTTCTCATTTACCTACTAAGCAACTCAAAGGAAATTAGAAAGCCCATTATTTTTGGTGCCATTGCTAGGGAATTTTCGATAGCACAATCATCGTTATTTTGCTCAATTTAGTCAACAAAATTAATTTAATAATTGACGTGGCTCATTCGAGTTTGTTTTTCCACAAAATTCTATTTTAGAAAGAATATGTTTTTTAATTTTCCATGCATAGAGTTGGGGACCAACGAGGTAGATTTGTTATCTCCACTAAAATTCCCCATAATACTAATATTGTAGGAAAATATCAAGAGGAAAAGACTCATATTCATCCAAACTATTTAAATCCTATAACAAAATCCATTTCCAAGAAGAAACTTGAATCCTCTATTTAGGGACCTAAAATTGTACAAGCCTTATCTTCTGCAAATATAGAAATATTGTTTCCTCAAATTATGAAATTGAGCAGTTCCACTGTGAAGATTTGATTTTTTGTTTCTAACTATTCTAAATAACCTTCAAAATAGGGATACATTCATTAGAAAATATGGCACATGCAACTTTCGAAGAAGATACACCCACCTTTAGATTTCATATTTGAGATTCATATGAAGATATCAATATGAAGAACATTTCACACTCATCCTTACCTAACTTCCATGGCTTCAAAAGATGATCCTGAAACCTTCCTCTTTGAATTTGATGTTCTTTGCATAAATTAATTTTCCCCATATTTTACTCAATGGAAAAAGAAATATTATCTCATAGATCCTGCTTCAAGATCTAGCAGATAATGAATATAAAATACAATATAATTCCTTATATCTAATGAAAAATACTCCCTTCATAAAATGGAAAAAGAAAATATAGGGTCATACCTTGATAACCTCATATGTTGGTGTAGATTTTAGATAAAATCTAGTAGTTGAATATCTCAATCCTTACCCAAATATCCCAATGTATCTCCCTGGCCCTATCACCTATAGACATTCAAAAGCATATATGGATGCTTTATTTTCCCCTACGAAAGTCATGTTAGTGTAAAAAATACCTAATCATATTAGAAACATTATCATCTCATGAAAAAACTACATATAGAGAGGGAACATAGATTGCTCATTCCATATAAATCAATAGTAAATTAAAAAAATTGTACCTCTAGTGACATGTGTTGTCCTCCAATATCTTGAACTTCTTCCTTGCTTGGATTACTCACAAACTAGGCTCATCTATGAACCATGGATGGACCTAATGGTGGAAATCCTCCAACATAACAAGGCTCTCTAATTACTTTCTCCCCCTTTCCATCCCTGAGAGGGTCTCATTATATAGGACATTCCTTGATTTGGGAGGATGCGTCTGGAGACTTGTGACGAATAGCAGTTATGAAATTTCATCATTTTTTGTCCCCAACCTAACTCATGAAAAATTCAGTTGAGCTGACCATTTTGGGAAGGCCAATCTCTAGAAACTTAGGGCTCCATTTCTTCGTAAAATAACACAACTTTTGTAGTTTGATGGAAGCATGACATGATGTACACTAACATGGAGCAATGGTACACATGATGACAGAAGTTTTGGAGAAATGGGGTGTCTAGCTGAGCTCAAACAAGGGTGAAAATAATTACATTCAAGACAAAAAAAAGAGTTAGGTTGAGCTACAGTTCCTCTCACTATAGTGTAGTGGAAAATAGGGTTATAGTAGATGCCCCCTAATGCATGAGGTTTTAAGAGAGACTGATGGAAGAAATGCATTACAACTAGGTTTTAAAATGCAAGGAATGAATTAGGAATAAAAGAACTAGATAAGAGAAACCTTGAAAACCAATTCTCAATAACATGTAAATCATCTCTGAGTCAAGCATACCCATGCTTAGCATAAAGAAGAACTGCACATGGCTATCGAAACTATACATTGTAGATCCATGATATGAAATGGTAGCAGATGGCCATTTAGAAATAAATAGTGGATCCATGCAATAAATCAAGAGATAGTAGACTCAATCAAATACAAAGTGGATCTATGTCATAGTATACATTAGAAGGACCATGGAAACATACACGATAAATTCCCTATAATAGTCTTCAAAGTACATAGTATGGTACAAAATACAACACAACTTGGGAGGAGTTCTATATCAAAGTAAGATGTCCTCAACCGAAGGTCTTCCACTCAACCTAGATGGTAAACATATATAACACATGAATAAATGAGCTAGTGTCAAACATGATGGAAATCACCTAATTACCAATCATTAAGGTTTACTACTAATAGACACACCACCAATGATGCATATGAACCACAAGGTACTAGAAAAATCCATTGAGTGTGAATAAGTGAGTTGATGTCAAACAGTCGTGGACTTGACCTATTAGGATTTAATGAGGTAAACCCATTATTCATCACAAGGAATCCTGAAACTTGAAGACTATAAGCTCCAAGGTATTATTAGTTCTTAGATCGTTCTCCTAGATAATGATATGAATTCAACAATACAAGATCCATAGAGGAGGCCCTTAAGGTATCTCTCATTAATCGACATAAAATAGAGCAAGATATGATGTGAATTGATGAAATAACCAAGTATAAAAGGCATAGTGATGGCCAAAAAAAAGGTTCAACAAGGACTTTAGATGGCCAACAGAGGTTTAGAATTCACTTGAACATATAACAACATGACACAAAAGTGACTTAGAAGCATTTAATAATGGGAACTATGTGATATCATGGAACAATGCAGGAAGAATGGAAGCACACTCCATAATGACTAGAAGAGTAACCATCTAGGGGGTAAAAAGGCTCATATGTATTGTAAAACTCCTAGGAAATCTAAAAACCAATTGTCAGATACTAATGCAAACAAATTCCATGTTAAATAAAATTGTGATTGACTCTGCCATTTTGAATGATAGACTACCAAAATGTTTTCCCTCCCTTCTTTTGTGTTTGTCTTGATATCCCCTTCATAGTTTAACGAGCATGAAAGAGAAGACAAGTAAGCTCATTAGTGTTTTGTTTATTCATTTTTAATGAGTCTAACAATGAGATAAAATTATAGTTTTTAGTGTGTCTTCTTCATATTATAACAACCTCGAAGAAGAGGTAGTAGTAAACTCAATACAATATGTCTTTTTAGTGAGGCTCTCATGAGATTGAAAATGAGCTAAAATGATGCTTGTCTTAGAGAATAAATGGTGTAAAGGTAGCAACTTGTTTTATGCTAACAAAACCTCCCTAAACAAGAGGAAGCCACTAGGTTGTAAAAAGAAACCCACTCATCATACTAGGCTCTTGGGAAGGGTAAAAGCACAAAGCCAAAGATAGAAATAGGGTCGAGGGTAATGTGACTGCAATGATAATAAGAAAGGTTTAAGGATATTAGAATGGATAATTAAGCAAGGCAATCAATATCAACAATCACAAGGTAGATTTTTTTTGAAAATATTCTTAGGGTATGGCCAAAATATGACATAGAAGAGATAAAATGAGGCTCACATTCACAATCATGGATGGTATACAGGAGGAATTTTGAGCCTATAAAAATATGTATCATGGACACCAAAATGGAAATTAGGTGTGAAGATAGGGAATCCATTAAGAGCAAGGATTTTACACACAAGTTATGACATGAAAATACAGGTAAAGGAACTCAATTTCTGACAATCTTTCCAAGGAAGCCACACAACTACTTCTTAGCCATTGGATGATTCAGGAGCAACAGGGGTAGGAGAGCTATCAATATTATCAAAGGCCATTTATAGAGCATCAAGAGAACACACAACTGACTCCATTATTTTTTCAACTTTTTATGTCGTCTCAACTATATTTTTTGTTTTTACAAACCTATTATTGTTTCTATTTATATTGTACTGAACTTATATAGTTTTTGTTTTGAACACATCAGACAATTTATTTGATCAATCTGGACATTAATCATATGCTTTATGTAGCTGATACAACATGTAATTTTCACTATTTTATTAATGGATATTACGATTTTTTCCTTGGGCAAAAAAAGTTATGACATGAAAATAAAGAGGGGTTACTATCACAACCTAATGGCATTAGACCCAAGGTGAAATGATCATGAAATTTATAGTCAATAATGCATCAGTGGTGATAGAGAAATACCTACCCCCATATGCTAAGGTCAAGAAAACACACCTAAGATCCAATGGATGTCATAATAAAAATGATACCCTATCTTGTAAAAACCTTCCAAAAACACTAGGCCATTTGTTAAATAACATAATGAGTGAAATAAGAAATATATCAGGTAAAACAAGAGCATATATTTTTTATTTTTGTATTTTATATATTGTTGGGAATTTTTTGCCTATATGATGTATTATCTATGTCTAGTTCATCTCTTTTGTATGGTTGTGAATTATGTGATTCAAAATCAATGTTTTGTGGACATGCATGCTCATATAAATGCTCAATTAGTGTGACAAATGTCAACATAGATAGAGGAATAATGAATGTAAGCTCTTTGTCTCATTATTGGGGTGCACATGAAAAGCCAAGCGTACATGATTGACAAATGCAAATTAATCACCAAGCATCATAAGAACTAAACTAAAATAACTCACACTATAAAGTGCTCACATAACACACCAAATCAAAACCAATATACATATGTACAATGTGTATTGCAGTATAATAGGTTGTGTTATGTAGTTCCCACTGTTAAGAACATGCCAAGGATTCCTGCAGATGCATATTAATTTATAGACCATTGTCGGCATCATATGGCACACCATGTCAAGGATTAATGGTTCTATGGAATGCCTATAATCGTATCATTATCAAGAAGTACCCAAGGACATAAAGAAAGAGTGGTATAATTATTTAGTACAATTCCTTGATGATTGATATCAAGACATAATGGAGGTACAAAACACTCATTAGTAAGGAGGTTTGGATTGGATAATTCAGTGGCAAGTTCTATTCTAGAAATCCAAGACTTGATCTAGTCCAATGGTGGCACTTCATTAGATGACTCAGAAAATTCAACCTGTCACAATTCAAGATTTATTTCCAAGCTCCACCATTTCCTAATCGTGGATAATAGAAGAATCCTAAGGCATATCCTCACTTGGATTATCAATTTAATCCATGACCTCCAAGATGTCTTGTTTTGAAGGAAACTTGACATCAAGGAGGTCATGTGAAATAAGTGGAGTGATGGCCCATGTGGTAAAAGCATCATGATAATATTCCATATTGGTATGAATTTTCTAACCAGTGTCAGGACGCGTTGATGGGATAATCAATCCCACAATATCTTACGCTAGAAGTGTTATGTACTCACCATATGAGTCTATATCTGAAGGATATGGCCCTACCTTAGGGTCATTATACTGATGGGATCCACTAGTGATGAAAGAGATCTTGTACATGGGAGAAATAATGATAGAAGTAATGAGTCAAGTGATTGCAATGGAAAAATTCCCAATAGAAACAATTTCTTGCAAAAATCACATCGACATTCCCATATCCTAAAGGGTTGTCACCAAAAAATGGCACCAAAGTGCTAGTAGTGGTTAATTTATTCATCGATGTGCAACATTTAAGATAATCAATGGTAATGGTATTTACTTAATGTGTAAAGTGAATAACATAAACTATAAACAACATGAAATAAATCATAGCATAAAAATACCTATGTCCGAGGAGCATAATATACTCAACTGAGGCATCAAAATATTTGACACAACAACAATGGTTTTTTCCTCTAGCTCAATGGAAAATGAACTAGGAGAAATCTTTGAAGTAAGAAAGTATGGCCGTCAAAGGCATGGAGTGCAGTACTTAACTAAATGAGTGTTGGAGATCTAAGATATTTATAGCATGACAAGGTGGTGATACAAGTTGAAGATCCTTCATCTATAAGGGAGTGGTAAATGGTTTGTTCTAGATATAAACAAAAATCTGAAAATATACCTTATGGGATAACCTATACTGACTTACATCAATTTGAAATGTAATAAAATTTGAATCTATGGGATTAACCCCTCTGATAGCAGTCAAGAAGGCTTTTCATTGCATAGGAAAACTTAGCAAACCTCCAAAGCAGACATAACGCATGGCCCTTAGGCTAGATCCTCGACAATATTGTAGTGTTGGATAACATTGTGGTTGTATGTGACTTGATGGAGAACAAACTTAGGTGGGTGAATCATTGTCTCCAAGGGATTATATAGTGTGAGAGGCCTATTAGATTGAGTGGGGATGATTAGGCTCCTTAGATCAAGAACTACTCTATGGAGACTCATAATTTTTTTCTCTCGTATATAATTTTTGTGTCTCATTGCACATAAGAATATGTGACAAGGATCCATGAAAAATTGGTCCTCACATTCCCCTAAGTAAAGGAGTAGTATTGGGTGGGAAATGGATGTGTCCAAACAACAGGTTACGACCCAACAACTAGTTTTGGTAGAAGTCTATGAATCTCATATATTAGTGGGAACTCATGAGTTATGTTATCTCTCATAGAAACTCTGGCTGTTAGGGAAAAAATATAAGGTAACCTCAAACCTCTTTGAGGTTGAAATCTGGCCCTTCAACCTGGAGAGGGATCTCTCCTTAAACTCAACTACTCTAGGTCACTGTAGTAGAAGGTGATTTGGATTTTATGCAGGAACGCAATAGAATACACATATAACCATAAACACAGAGATGCAGTGGAAATAATGCTTCATTTTATTAATAAAAAGAATGACTGAAATATGCTTTAATAGAAATGAACATCTAGGGCGCTGGTAGGCTTATCTCTGAGAAGAGATGTGGCGGCTACAGGCCGCTAAATTGTATTACATTGAGGCTCGGAGGCCTATTACAGACATCATGGAAATGAGTGAGCGAGGGCACTGGTAGCATATCCTTGAGAAGAGATGTGATGGCTACAGGCCTCTCCACTGTGTTACAGAACTGAAATGATGGGAACAAGCGAGCCAGGGCACTTGTAGCGCTTATCTCTGAGAAGAGATGTGTCGGCTACCAACCCCTGAATTGTGTTACAATGAAGCTCGAAGGCATATTTATTGTTGAGAAACAATGTTAAACCCAAAATGTCCAAAAAACTAACCCTAGGAGATGAAGCACCAAAACTGTGGGTCCCGTTTGGGTAAATTGGTGTTTCAACTTCCCGGGGACGTAACTTTGGAATACGATCTCTGTTTATCCGAGGAGTAAAACTTTTAGTGTGAGGATCATCAATCCATGGACCCATGTTTCTCCTAGATTTTCCAAAAAATGTCGTTTAGGGCCTCAAAACGGCTCCGGAAGTTCAGGACCCGAAAAACTGCTAAAAATAGTAAGTTGCGTTGAAACTTACAAAATGAAAGAACGAATGGTGGGGGTTCAAATGGAATCGGTGGGTGGCCACCAATATCCACCTGGATCATTAAGTCCCCAAAATGGCTCTGGGCTTGCAGGACCCGAAAACCTGCTAAAAATAGTAAGCTGTTGGAAGTGAAAAGCTTCAAAAATTGATGTTGTGGGTCCAAATGGAATAGGTGGGTGGCCACCGATATCCACCTGGATCATTCCTCCCTCCTTAGGAAGAAATGGTCTCCGATGCCTTTCCCAGTTCCTCACATGGGAGGGGGGGGAATTTTGCTAAACTTGGTATTGGATTTGTCCAGGATGTCGCGGACCTGTTGGTAGACGTGCTAGATGTAGATGTGCCGCCAGTGGTCAGTCGTTGAAGGATATGGGAAAAGTTATCCATCATCGCGTTCCTCTGTTTCTTGAGGGCTTCCTTGAATAAGATTTTGATAGGATATTCTACTCCCTCATCTATCTTTCCTTCCGCCATGGGGGGTCGTCGAGGTTTGTGAGGTTGAACTCCTTATACCCTGGCCGCGTTGGGGACATGAAAATAAAAAAAGAGAAAGAGAAGACCCCCTCTGATACCACTGATCCATATTTTATGCAGGAACACAACAGAATACACATACAACCATAAACACAGAGATGCAGCGGAAATTATGCTTTAGTAGAAATGAATAGCTAGGGCACTGGTAGGCTTATCTCTGAGAAGAGATGTGGCAACTACATGCCGCTGAATTGTGTTACATTGAGGCTCGGAGGCCTACTACATGCATCATGGAAATGAGCGGGCGAGGGCACTGGTAGCGTATCCTTGAGAAGAGATGTGACGGCTACCAGCCCCTGAACTGTGTTAAAATGAGGCTCGGAGGCCTATTTATTGTTGAGAAACAATGTAAAACCTGAAACGTCCAAAAACCTAACCCTAGGAGATGAAGCGCCAAAACTGTGGGCCCCGTTTGGGTAAATTGGTGTTTCAACTTCTCGGGGATGTAAATTTGGCATACAATCTCCGTTTGACGCGCTCAATAGCTCGTTAGAAAGATATATCCAAGGAGTACAACTTTCAGTGTGAGAAACATTAGTCCATTGATTTATTTTGCTCCCGGTTTTTTCAAAATACGTCGTTTAGGGCCTCAAAACGGCTCTGAAAGTTTAGGACCCGAAAAACTGCTAAAAATAGTAGTTGTGCTGAAACTTACAAAATGAAATAACTAATGGTGGGGGTTCAAATGGAATCTTTGGGTGGCCATGAATATCCACTTGGATCATTAAGTCCCCAAAACGGCTTCGGGTATGCAGGACCCGAAAACCTGCTAAAAATAGAAAGCTGTTGGAAGTGAAAAGCTGCAAGAATTGATGTTGTGAGTCCAAACAGAATAGGTGGGTGGAAACTGATATCCACCTGGATCATTCCTCTCTCCTTAGGAAGTAATGATCTCCATTGCGTTAAGTTCCTCCACGGGGGGGGAATTTCTGCTGAACTTGGTATTGGATTTTTCCAGGATGTCGCGGACCTGTTGGTGGACGTGCTAGATGTAGATGTGCCGCCGGTGGGTAGCCGTTGAAGGATATGGGAAAATTTATCCATCATCGCGTTCCTCTATTTCTTGAGGGCCTCCTCGAACAAGATTTTTATAAGATTTTCTGCTCCCTCATCTTCCTTTCCTTTCGCCATGGGGGGTCATCAAGGTTTGTGAGGTTGAACTTTTTATACCCTAGCCGCGTTGGGGACATGAAAAGAAAAACAGAGAAAGAGAAGACCCCGTCTGATACCACTGATCCATATTTGATGTAGGAATGCAGCGGGATACACATATAACCATAAACACAGAGATGAAACACAAATAATGCTTTAATAGAAATGAAAAGCTAGGGTGCTGGTAGGCTTATGTCTGATAAGAGATGTGACGGCTACAGGCCCCTGAACTATGTTACATTGAGGCTTAGAGGCCTATTACAGACATTATGGAAATGAGCAGGTGAGGGCACTGGTAGCGTATCCCTGAGAAGAGATGTGACGGCTACAAGCCTCTCCACTGTGTTACAGAACTGAAATGATGGGAACAAGCGAGCTAGGGCACTGGTAGCGCTTATCTCTGAGAAGAGATGTCAGCTAACAGCCCTTTAACTGTGTTACAATGAGGCTCAAAGGACTATTTATTATTGAGAAACAATGTAAAACCCAAAACTTCTAGAAACCTAACCCTAGGAGATGAAGTGCCAAAATTGTGGGCCCTGTTTGGGTAAATTGGTGTTTCAACTTCCCGGGGACGTAAATTTGGCATACAATCTCCGTTTTACACACTCAATAGCTCCTTAGAAATATCTAGCAAAGGAGTACAAATTTTGGTGTGAGAAAAATTGATCCATGACCCATGTTGCTCCCAGTTTTTCCAAAAAACGTTGTTTAGGGCCTCAAAATGGCTCCGGAAGTTCAGGACCCGAAAAACTACTAAAAATAGCAAGTTGTGCTGAAACTTACAAAATTAAAGAATCGATGGTGGGGGTTCAAATGGAATCGGTGGGTGGCCACCAATATCCACTTGGATCATTAAGTCACCAAAATGGCTCCAGGCGTGTAGGACCCGAAAACCTGCTAAAAATGGTAAGCTGTTGGAAGTGAAAAGCTGCAAGAATTGATGTTGCAGGTCCAAATGGAATAGGTGGGTGGCCACCAATGTCCACCTGGATCATTCCTCCATCCTTAAGAAGCAATGGTCTCCATTGTGTTAAGTTCCTCCATTGGGGGGGGGGGGGGATTTTTCTAAATTGGTATTGGATTTGTCCAGGATGTCGCGGACCTGTTGGCGGTTGTGCTAGATGTATATGTGTCACCGGTGGGCAACCGTTGAAGGATCTGGGAAAATTTATCCATCATCGCTTTCCTCTGTTTCTGGAGGGCCTCCTCGAACAAGATTTTGATAGGATCTTCTGCTCCCTCGTCTTTCTTTCCTTCCGCTATGGGGGGTCGTTGAGGTTTGTGAGGTTGAACTCCTTATACCCTAGCCGCGTTGGGGACACGAAAAAAAAAACAGAGAAAGAGCAGACCCCCTATGATACCATTGATCCCGATTTTATGCAGGAATGCAACAGAATACACATATAACCATAAACACAGAGATTCATCGGAAATAATGCTTTAATATAAATGAATAGTTAGGGCGCTGGTAGGCTTATCTTTGAGAAGAGATGTGGTGGCTATAGGCCGCTGAACTGTGTTACATTGAGGCTCTGAGGCCTATTATAGACATCATGGAAATGAACAGGCGAGGGCACTGTTATCGTATCCCTGAGAATAGATGCGACGACTACAAGCCTCTCCACTGTGTTATAGAACTAAAATGGCGGGAACAAGCGAGCTAGGGCACTAGTAGCACTTATCTCTAAGAAGATATGTGTTGGCTACCAGCCCCTGAACTATGTTATAATGAGGCTCGAAGGCCTATTTATTGTTGAGAAATGATGTAAAACCCAAAACGTCCAAAAACTTAACCTTAGGAGATGAAGCGCCAAATTGGTGTTTCAACTTCTCGGGGACGTAACTTTGGCATACGATCTCTGTTTGATGCACTCAATAGCTCGTTAGAAAGATAAATCTGAGGATTACAACTTTTGGTGTGAGAAACATCGGTCCATGTACCCATGTTGTTCCCATTTTTTCCAAAAAACGTCGTTTAGGGCCTCAAAACGGCTCTGGAAGTTCAAGACCCGAAAAACTGCTAAAAATAGTAAGTTGTGCTGAAACTTAAAAAATGAAAGAAATGATGGTGGGGGTTCAAATGGAATCATTGCGTGGCCACCAATATCCACCTGGATTATTAAGTCCCCAAAAAGGCTCCGGGCATGCAAGACCCGAAAACTTGCTAAAAATAGTAAGCTGTTGGAAGTGAAAAGCTGCAAGAATTGATGTTGCTGGTCCAAATGGAATAGGTGGGTGGCCACCGATATCCACCTAGACCAGAAGGTTTACCAATTTAAGTTTTATGGTCATATTTTTTTGAGAAACAATAAAATCTGGTTGGGCTATGTGGAAATACATCATTGGGCATGAAGTATAAAACCCTATGAGGTGATTTTACAGATTTAATGAGCAAACACAAAAGCAGGGTAGTAATATTTCCTTTGACAGTTTAAGGAATTGAGAAGGAAAATGAAAAGAAATCAGTATTACAGTTAAATGGAACAACAATTACAAATGCTGGAGAAGTAAATAAACAAGAGAATATATGAATCCTAATCTTACACACTCATCTTTCCAGAAATGAAGAAATATTTAAAACAGAGAATACAAACATGGAACTATGACACGATAATTTCTGCAAGTGCTCATGAAAAATTGTATATATTTAAGATATGCTCAAATATACACAAGAATTCTATGTTTTCAAATAAACACCAACCCTGTTTTGATTTTACAGAACTTGTATTTATAGAAAAGACTACAACTTACAACCTGTTTCTAGCATATTCTTAATTACAAAATCTAAAAATAGTAGTGTACTTTATCAAACAAATGCATATAAAAACTTCCGAATCCTACCTTCATCTAAATATCATGTTGATGTTGGATTCATGGCTACAGATAATAATCACTAAGTCAAATTTGATGAGGTGGCATCCAAGTCAACAACTGCCCATGAACTTTTCCCTCACGAATTCCTGAAATATAGGGGCTAGTGATCCATTTGAAAATCCAAAACCATGATAGTTGTTAGAAAACTAAGATAATTTTTGTTAATGGGTCTTGTGTAGACAAAAAAATCTTTGGGTTTTCAAAATTTCTTCCTCAATTGTTTGGAAACAGATTTTTCAAACAGTCGCTAAAAGAGGAAAAGACAAAATTGCAAAATCCTGAAAACTAGGTCTCAAAGATTCCTTTGAATATCTCAAATCATTACACCTGTATAAAACCTGAAAGAGGCTTTTTTAAATGAGCATGTTACCAAAAAAAATAAATCTTTTGGTTTTTAAAATTATGTTTCCAACTACTCGTAATATGCAGCCGAAGCTACAACATTTTACAGGAAAAACGAAGTAAAACTGATTTGTTTGCTAACATATTTTTAATTAGCGCCCGTTTGATAGATAATTGTTCATCTACTGACGTGTGCTTTATCAACGCATTTTTTTGGACATAAAAAATAAAAAATAAAAAAATTTCCTTTTGGCATTGATATCTTGAATATCAGCGCATTTTTTTAATTTTCAAAAATGAAATAACGCTGCATTAGGGGAATTTTGAGGTCTAAAATGGGTCTCCTAAGGAAATTATAAAATAATAGTGGACATAATAAAGTAAGATTAGATTACATCATCAAATTTTAGAGGAAAAAAATGAAAAACTATTTTTTCAACTCGTATTTTCAACTTTTACTCAAATTTCAAGAAGAAACACTTGTTGGATGCATAATTTGATTCATTATCCAAGGAGTACCCATCTTACATACATTTGATGGACCCTGGTACACGGAAAATGAGAAATACATGAAAAACATGATTTCAATCACATTTTTCATGTATTTCTCATCTTTCGTGTAGTAGGTTCCATTGACAGTATGCAACATGGGTACTCATTGGATGAGGAATTAAATTTTGCATCCAACGAGTACTCTCGCTCATAATTTGAGTAAAAATTTTAGGAGATAAGTTGAAAATATGAGTTGAAAAAATAGTTTTATTATTTTATTATTTTTTAATCTTTTTGCCTTTTTACTCCAAAAATGGTGAATTATCCCCCATAGTTGACATCATCATCTTTAATCTTATTGGTTCTTATAAAATTTATTTTTATTGTACATTTTTCTTAGGAGACATATTTTAGACCTCAAAATTCTCCTAATGGACACTCTCATTGTCAGTGTTTTTAACCTTGTTTATTACAAATTTGTGCTGACACTCCTGTTATTTGCGCTTTAAAAAAATTCAGACTAACAATGTGATAACAAGTTCCATTAATTTAAGATTATTTTGGAATCATTCAAATTTATCATCATAGAGAAAATGCTTGGTTAATTATCCATTTGTATATTTCTTAGACTAATTAGACTATTTGTAAAGTTATTAGTGTGCATATACCTTAAAGAGTTAATTTTAGATAGAGATAATTCTTGTTCAATGAATTTAGGGGTGGTTATTGAGTATTTGTTTGAGATGGTTGTTTCACAAGATATCTCTCATTCATATATAATATGCTATTTCATGTTGAGTAAGATTAGACAAGTATGCATTATTATGAACTACTTGTAATTACTCTAATTTTGTTAATGCTAATAAATTTTCAAAAAAAACAATAAACTACACCTTTTCCAAAACCCTCATTTACTAAAATCATTTTTAAAAATCCTATCTTCCTTACTCAATAGTTAAATTTACCTTTATTAATCAAAGACTAATTTTCTCTCAAAGAATCTTCATCCCAACAATAATCATAAACTTTGATACCATCTAACTTGACATGATGACATGATACAATTGACATGCAAGTCAGCTCAAAAACCTTTAATCCTCATCCATAAAATCTTTTAAATGGTCCAGAATATTATGTTACATCATCATTAAGACTACTTAAAACTATAGAAAAACACATTAAGACACATAAAAACCATATAAACATATACAACCATATCTTTTACATTTTATAGCTTAATTATTCAAATTATTAAAAATTTATAAAAATTATAATTATATTTAACATTTTAAAATTGTATAACTACATACTTTAACGCCTTAATGCATTAGGATTTTCTTTAAGAACCATAAAAATTCCACACTACAAACCATTGGTCTAAATAATTCTATCTTATTAAAAATTATCTTTATATTTTACATAATTGCGTTATTGACGTGGAAAGTAGATCCTAAACATCAAATAAAATTTCATAATCTACTCTCCTTTTCCAAAGTTTTAATATAAAATCTTGTTTTTATTTATAAGAACTTAAAATTCAATTTACTTCTATCACACTTGTCTTTACTTCAGTTTTGTTTAGAAACAATTTCTACTTAAAGCATTCTGTCCTATGCACTTTCAAGTCTCGCTGGATGTGATAAGTTTTAATAGTTATATGCTCATAAAAAGTTATATCGGTAGAAGCTAATACGAGGGACTACTAGAGTAAATGTATTGAATTTAATAGATGTATTATCATTATTATTATTTTTAGTAGTAAGAGATTATTTTTATAAAAATGTGTTTTTATTTATAAATTAAATTCAAAAATAAAATTTCCTAATTTTTTAGATAAATGATTATTAAAATAACCATTAACAAAACTTATTTTTATATATTGTTTGTCTATATTATTTACTAGTTTCCAGATTTATGGTATAGTTTGTTACATGTTACAATTGTACAATGACAAAGATTCCATGCTATGACAAAAAAAAAAAAAAAATAATAAGATACTAACATAATTAATTTAGATAATTATTATTTTGGAAAATGATTTTTTATTGATTTATAAAATACATGTTTATATGTATAAGTTTTTTAAGAAAAAATCTAATAATAATTCTCTCAAAATATGTAAAGAGTAATTATCTAAATCTACTAATGATTAACGACTAATTTTCAAATTACGGGAAATGATGCATCCACACTATTTATTCAATAAGATTAATGGACTTTTTCACCTTCTTCTGAGGATGAACCACATTAGTTGGTTCGAAACGTCGACCAAATCATAATGATGTGATTAATCTGAAAGACGTTTACCTACTTTATGGATCACAAAAGTCTTCGTTCTAAGATTTATGATCTTTTCAATATTTCTAGATAATACTAACTAGTGAGACACATTACACTATCTAATGTCCATATTATTTGTTGGTTTCCAAACTTATGGTATAGTATGTTACATGTTACAACTTTACAATGACAAAGTTTTCACACTGAAAAAATTACAAAGTGAAATAAGATACTAACATAATTAATAAAAAGATGATTAATTCAGATAATTATTACTTTGGAGGATGATTCATCATTGATTCAAAAACACATGTTTACAGGTATAGTTTCTTATAGAAAAATCTAATAACAGTTTTCTCAAAACATCCACTGACGATTAAGGACCTTTTAAAGGTTTCTTGATAACACTAATTAGTAGGAGAAATTACAATATCTAACACCACCCTTGCCCACGCCCCTCCTCCCCCCCCCCCCAACTAATTTTGACTATTATGACACTAATATTTGTTGAATTTTGCAACAAGAAACAATGAAATTGGCAACCAGAAAGGACAAAAAATGCACACAAATTAGTGAGGAAATTCATATGCACATTGGTGAGGAATTTCTAATGCACACTGCTGAGGAATTTCTGATGCACATTGTTAGTAGGTGAAAATGCCTCATTTTTAACCCCTTTCCTACCTTAAAATCACGATCATAAACCTTTTTTTCTCCTCATAAACTTCCGTATACCTGCACTAGTCCAAGAATCCTGTCCTATCCCTGCTCTAGTTTATATTTCATACTTAAGGTTTAGTAAGTACTTAATTAATCATTTTTAAATAGATTTTATGCCTTTTATAGTCTTGCAACTAATATTTCTCTTCCTAAAGTATTTTGATGAGTGAATGTATTAATCTTGAATCAACATAGTCTAGTGCAGGCAGGTTCTTGCACCATTGGCAGCCGACTGCTCCTAGACTTATGCAACAGCTCGTTACCTAATGCGGGCTTTCCATTCCAGCTCGACCCATTCAATGGCGGTTATCTTGAGTGGAAATCGGAGCGGAGAATAATCAGGGATATGGATAAAGATTGGATTGCCGACCAACGAATAGTTCAACATTTATTATAGCCGATGACTTAATTTGTAATGTTGGTTGTTATTTGGTTCGAGCTAAAAGGCTGGAATTAGAATGACAGTATGTAACTTTGTAATGGCCAAGGCTGAAGGGGTTGTATAAATATAGATCCTAGATAGGAAATTAGGGAGCAATAGGCATGCTACTGTAACTCTGGAAAAATTTGTAAATTTGTGTTGTCGCCCTCGTTCTGGGCTAGATCTGTACTTATCATGTATTTTTTCTGAATCAAATTAATAAAAGGAGATAAGCCATGTTGTTTACATATTGTGTTTTGATCTGTCATTAATGTATCATTGAGCGCTACAGTTTTACGTTTCGTAAATGAAAAATGAGCTGGTTGGCTAGGGCCCAGCCAACCCAGCTCGTTTGCCCTCTCGTGATTTTGTCCAGCTAAAGGTGCGTGTGTTGATTTTATTTATGCAGAGTGTGAATTTAATTTTTAATTCATTTCTTTATAAGAATTCTGATTTCGTTTCCTTAATAGTTAAGTGTGACGGATCCGTGGTGTGTTTAATTACAGTTCGATTTATTTTCAGTCATTTTCTTTTCCATGAATCGTAATTGATTTCTCCCTAGAGTAGTGGAAGCACATTCCCGCACTAGTGCGATTATAATTTCTACAACTTAGTCTTTCGATTCATCAAAAAAATATTGTTTCATTTCCTTTCCTTTGCAAGAATTCGGTTTATTTCCACAAGTGAATGTTCATTTAGTAATTAGAAGTATTTTCAATATTAAAAGTTAAATCTTAGGAATTAATAGATGTCTGGTTAACTGATGAACGAATGATGTTACGATACATCGATATGTGCATGCACTTTATATTTCTAAAAGGAAAGAATTAAAAACATAAATATGAACGATTAAAAGGAACCTTTTTGAGTCTACAAAGATTAGAGGCAGATCTTATTTATGTAAGTAACTTTCGCAGGGATAAAATCCTGTTATTATGCTTGAGTTATTTCTTGCATTGCACTGAAGAAAGTGTGCTTTAACTTTTGGAGTTTTTTTTATTTTTTTATTTCAAAGTTATTTTCAATGCAAGATTCAGTTTGGTTGAAGTATTTATTTTTCGCGTGCAGGTTATTTTAGAATTCTGATTCGCTCTTTGCAAATTTCTTTCATAGATTAACACACTTTCTTTTCTTGAAAGAAATTGGAAACTTGGTGTAGGAATCTATGTTCCAGTACAGTAACCAATATCTTGTTACAGGAACAGAGTGCTCGAAGCCAGAGGCTTCAAACCCCTTGCATGAAGACATAAATCTCCAGTGCAAGTGAAAAATATACTTCCCGCACCTAAGTACTGTACTTGTACTAGTGCAAGAAGATTGATGGAGTACATGAATAACAACTTGGCGCAGGAAGGAAAATCCTTAAGAAGAAAAATCTTTCCAAGGGCCCACTTGTGAACCTACCAACACCCATACTAGAGATAACCATAGAATTTCATTTCAGAAATCAAGTTTATTTACAGGGAGTGTGAAACTTCCTTTATTTAATTTCTTTGCAAAGTACTTTCTTTCGCTTTCCAGCACTAGAACTCTTTGGTGTAAATTTTTGTGTGATCTTTCTTTTCAATTATGTAAGGTCTTGATTTGAGAAGTAGGAATAGATAGGAAATGTTTGTACCACTTTTGGCATTTCTTGTGCTTCGTCTCTAAGTTTACGAACCCCGGGTTGACAATTAAGTGTCGAAATGAGTTTTCTTAACTGCGATTCTTGCACCCAACATTTTGGCGCCGTTGCCGGGGAGGCGATTTGAATTGGTCAGAATTTTTTGTTTTTCTGCAATAAGGGTAAGTCTGCTATTATTTTTTCTGCAGTGTGCTTCTATTGATTGAAGGAATTTTTAGGTGTTGAGTTACTTCTTAATTGCAACATTTTATTGAATTTTTGTTTTGTCATTTTTTGAAATGAATGCCTAAAAGGGGTAGGGTACAAAGCCCACTAAGGGCCGAGGAAATATTGGTAAATCTGAAAAAAATTCTCTATTGGGCCTTCTTTTGCAGGTTTAAAGTCCAAATAAACTCAAACTCATCACACAAGAACTTTCCACTTGGACTCTGGCAATAGTAGTCTAGGGGTGACACAACCCATGAAGGGGAAGAAGGAGACTATTGGAACCCATAGTCAGCCTTCTCAGCCTGTTGAGAGCATTTCGATTGGAGGAACAACAATGGCATATCACAAGGACCATGCCGAGGGAACTGGCGAAAACCAGGTAAATGAGGAACAATCTAATTTTGGATTCCCAATTGTGGATCCTGATGTAATTGTGCAAATGAAGAATATACCACCATCAACTCTTCCTCATTTCTATGGTAAGGTACACGCATACCCAGAATATTTTCCATTTGAGTTTGATATTTTGTGTGGGAGCTATGATTATTCATCTAATGCTCAAAAATTAAAGTTGTTTCCCACATCTCTCAAGGATGTAGCATTGCGCTGGTTTATGGGACTAGGGGGAGACACTATAGCTTCTTGGGAACAAATGAAGAGAGTGTTCTTGGGATCTGACAAGATATGAAAAATTACAATGGCAGAAAAAAAGAGAACACACAGTAAATAAAAGCATAAAGAATTTTTTTATTAAAATGGAGAATAACTGTAGAAGCTACATTGTGATGGAAAATATGTCCTTTTACAAAGTGAGGCTTGTTATTTATATCATTTTTTTTTTAGTTACAATACCATGGGTAGATACCATAGGTGGATACCATCGGTCAATACCATGGATAGAGACCACTTACAATACCATGGGTAAATTCCATGTGTGGATGAATACCATGGGTGGATACATACCATGGGTGAATGAATATCATGGATATATGTCACTTACAATACCATGGGCAGATAAATACCATGGGTGGATGAATACCATGGGTGTAAGCCACTTTTCATTTAGATCATTCCTCCCTCCTTAAGAAGCAATGGTCTCCATTGCGTGAAGTTCCCTCCTAAGAAGCCCTTGTTGAATATGAAGATCCACGGAAAAGAAGGGTTTTGTGTGGTGAATCCATAATTGTGATGAACAAATATCTGAGGAGAGAGATACCCTGTAATGCTTGTGACCAACTACGACACTGACAGTGTGCGACCTAGAAAATGGACTTTGATGAAGTGTGGGTTTGTGGATGACCCAGAACCATGAAAAATGAAGATCCGAGGATAGAGATAACCTATAATGCTTGTGACCAACTGTGATACTAACAGTGTGTGGTCTAGCAAATGGAATTCGATGAGAAGGATGTTGCACGATTGACCCATAACCGTGATGTTGGTTGTTGATGAAGTAGCAGGTGCCTGCATAGCTTGGGGTGGGAGGGAACGTCTCCAAATAACCCAAGTCGAACGCTGCTATGCTGAAAATGATGAATGTTAAGCAGGTGCCTACTAAAGCAGAGTGGGAGGGCATGTCTCCAAATGGAACCCACTCTAAATGTTGTTCCAGATTTAAAATGGGCATAACTCGGTCAATATAAATCAGAATATTTATTATAACCTGTTTTTGGAAACATAATGATCATTCTATTATAGAAATTTTAATACAAATATGTATTGCCTGGATTCTCTTATTCTAACAATTATATGCCACTGTTAACTACTGAATCGCTTCTACAAAAATTCTTGCGGAAATTTAAAACACGATCGCCTTGCAAACACATGAAGAAAGATCATTCACACATAACATAGATGTTTTTACCAGGAAAGCATAAAGCTCAAAACCTCACTATCATATATTATGTATATATCATGGATCATGAAACAATCTCATACAAAAATCTAATCCAAGAGCTATCAGTACAATATACAATCATCTCACACTTTCTTGCAAAAATCGGCAATGCCTTAGCCAAATTTTTGCCTCACAACAACCTGCCTCCACTACGCAATCCAAGTTGATTACAAAGAACAATTTGATGCAATCATGCCCTCCTTGACTGCACAATCCTCATGAGCATATCCAATGTGTGTTTGGCTTGCAAGAGTGCAATCCAATATAGTACAAATGATAGTCAACTGTCCCTTTCACCACCTCTCAACTGGGTCTCCACTGGAACTGAAGTGCATGTAGTTAACAGTAGTAAATATTCAGTTGCATGTGAGATCACTCCATGTGAATTAATTTAATATTTAATTCACTGATCTCTCACTAGTGTATCTTTAGTTACAACTAGCACAACTGAGTTAAAATACTTTACAACTCACATAACTACACATCCAACTCTGTTACAACTTCGAATCACTCAGTTACAACTAAGTCCACTTGCATGTCTCACCAAACAACCTTAGAACTTGAAATTCCTTCAGCTAACTGGTTTTCCACTTCAATTAGTTGATTCCAAGTGCTCCATGAGAATAGATTAATATTTATTGTCCAACTATTCTTAAGGGATAATAATAGTCGACATGCATCTATAAATAGACATGCAATCTATAAATATACTTCACACATACATCTAAAAATATAACATCATCTATAAATATAATTTTCTCACCATCTATAAATAGACTTCCGCTATAAATAGAATTTTCTCATCCATTCTAAAAATAGACTTACACCTAAAAATAGCCCGAGGCCCCATCCCAGTGTAGGTGCTTAATATTCACTAGGATCATCATCTTGTTGAATCTCAGCACTCCCTCTCAACAAGAAATGGATTATCCTTCACCCCGATCTTGTGTCTATGGTATTCGAATTTTCTCCTGGTGAGCGCCTTCGTTAGAATATCTGCATCCTAATCTTCTGTAGGAATGTATTGAAGAAACATGATCTTCTGCTGCACACAATATCTGATGTGATGATATCAGATATCTATATGCTTATATCTATCATGAAACACATGATTAATCGAAAGTTTAATGCAACTCTGATTATCACAATGAATCATTGTAGGGTCTAAATGAGAACCAAACAAACCAACCAGGATCTTTCTCATCCGAATAACCTCACATGCAGCTTGGATTACTGCCATGTATTCCACTTCCATTGAATTGAGTGCCACGGATCTTTGTTTCCTGTTGTACCATGAAACATCTATAGATCTAATACTAAAGATCCCTCCTGATGTGCTATTTCTGTCCGTTGGGCTGCCCGCCCAATCTGCATCGGTGAAGCCATGCAACTTCACGTCATCCATCTATCTGCACCACAAGCCATACTCAGATGTGCCCCTCAGGTATCTCAGGACATGCTTGCCCTCCTTCCAAAAGAGCTTGGTAGGCTTAACCATCGCTTGAATAAGCTGGTTCGCTGCATAACATATGTATGGTCTTGTATTTACTAAATACATTAGCGAACCCACTAACTGTAGATAGACAGTAACATCCACTACCTCTCCAGATGTAGCGTCCTCTTTCCTCCAGTTTCCTGGAAGAGGAGTGTCCATGGGTTTGCAACCCTCCATGTGAAACTTACCCAGTATATCCCTTGCATACTTTCCTTGAGACACAAAAAGTTCACCTTCTCGCTGCCATATTTCCAATCCAAGGAAATAGTGAAGGAGGCCCATATCCTTCATCTCAAACTCCTTTGCAAGGTCCTCCTTGCATGAGTGTATCAACTGATCATAACCAGTCAGTATTAAATCATCAACATAAAGAAAAATGATTAAAATATTACCCTCCACCACAATTTTCTATAGGTTTGCATTCACCTCACTCTTGGTGAAGCCAAGTCCGGTGAAATAGTTGTCTATCTGAGTGTACTAAGCACGAGGTGCTTACTTCAGCCCATACAACGCTCTTTTGAGTCTGCACACATGCGACTCACTAATGAAGATCTCAAATCCTTCAGGCTGCTTAATGTACACTTATTCCTCAATGATCCCATTGAGAAACACAGTATTCACATCCATCTGATGAATGTGCCAACCCATCTATGCTGAGAGAGCAAGGATGGTCCTTATGGAATATCGTGCGACAAGTGAAAAGGTTTCTTCATAATCAATCCCCTCGATCTGTAAGAAGCCCTAGGCCACAAATTTGGCCTTGTATTTCTCAACACTCCCATCAGAAGCTTACTTTACCTTGTAGATCCATCTTGAACCTACCACTAATTTAGCAACCGGCCTTGGAACAATTTCCCAAGCACTGTTTATGACAATGGAGTCATACTCCTCCACCATTGCATCTACCCATGTGGGCTCCTACAATGCTTCCTAAAAGGAATATGGCTCAATCACAAAACATTTTCTCATGAGAGTCATGTATCTAGTGAATCGGTAAGGAGACTGTCATTGTCTGCACTGTGAAGTAGGGACTCCTACATTCTACGCAATATCAAGTTTCATCCTCTCAGCTTCTGTGGTATGCCTTCTGCTAGTTTTGATGTTTGGCTCTGCGTGAGTGGACTCATCCACTCCATGAACCTCCTCCTGTGGCTGATCCACATCTAGAGCCTCATATTTGGGAACCAACAGTTCCTCCTCTGCATGCAAGTCCAACTCCCTATCAAGCGACAACCGCATGGATTTCCCCTCATCGAATTTTATATCCCATTGCATAACATTCATCTTACTGTTAGGAAAATACACACGATAATTATGGGGTGTTTCTGTGTACCCCAAAAATATCCCAACTTCAACAGTCAGCTCCATCTTCTTCTTGGCATTCTTGGTCACATGCACATAAACAGATGAGCAAAAAATCCTAAAATGAGAAACATCTAGTTTCTTACCAGTGAAAGATTCTTCAGGTGTACTCATGCCAAGTACTCTATGAGGACAAAGGTTTTGCACATAAACCACAATGTTGCATGCTTCCGCCCACAAATGCAGCATTGCTCGTGCTGCACCCACAATCATTATGTTCTTCCTCTCCACGACCCCATTTTGCTGTGGGTTATGAGGCACTATGAGTTCTCTTTGAATTCATTCTTTGTTGCAAAAGTATTTGAATTAGTTAGAGATGTATTCTCCACCATTATCACTCAGAGCCTTCACTTTCTTCCCTGAATCTTTCTCCACCAAAGCTTTAAACTCACAGAACTTTGAGAATGTTTGATCCTTCTTCTACATGAAGAAGATCCAACATTTACAAGAAAATTCATCAACAAAAATAGCATAATACTTGTGTTTTGTTGTTGAAGCAACCGATAATTGTCCACACATGTCTGTGTGAACTCTCCCTAGGATCACCAAAGCATGGTTCTCCTTTTCATGAAAGGTGGAATTTACATACTTCCCCATGGTGCAACCCTTGCACTGATCTAACTGAGCATGTGTTCCCATCGAAATTCCAGTAGATATTTGTTGCATTAATTTCAAGGCTCCATGTTGAAGATGGCCCAATCGACTGTGCCATAATTCACCCTCATCCCGGCTCACCACTTTTTCTGATTTGCCCATCATGGCAGCGCATCCATCTACCTCCAGCTTGTAGAGATTATTAACTCGAATCCATATCCTCTTGGCTTGACCCGTTGTTTTATGTTGCAGGAAATATTTTCCATTGCTGAAAACAACGTCATAGCCTCTGTCCTCCAACATTGCGATTGAGACCAAGTTTTTCTTCAGACCTGGAATATACGTAAAATATTTCAATTGAAATGGTTTACCTGACTCCCTCTCAAAGGTAATGGTACTAATTCTGGTCGCACTGTATCGTCCATCTTCACCCATCTCTATATACATTTGGAGATATTTCTCCTCCAAGTCACTGAAAAGCTCCTTATCTCCCATCATGTGGAAGGAAGCACCACTATCAAGATACCACACTGATCGCAATGCACTTAACACCATGCATGTGATCAAAGAGAAATCAAGTTCAAATTGCGAGGCAAGGGCCTCACTAGTTGCAACTCTAGCAGCCTTCTTGTTCTTCTTCTTTTGTGGGTAGTTAGTGGCGAGATGCCCATGTTCGTGATAGTGAAAACACTTCACCTTGGACAAATCCAGCTTCTTGCCTTTAGACTCAGAATTTGAATGGAATTTCTTCCCATTCCCTTTCCTTTCTGTGGCAGCCAAAGCATAATCCTCTTCATCATGATGCTTTGATGAAAAGCCATCTCTGGTGTTTCTCCTGAACTCCTCATGCACTAGATCTGACCACAGTCGTTCCCAATCCAACAGTTTTTCTCGTCCATTGACAGAGTTTTCATATCTGTGCCAGCTGTTAGGAAATCCCAAGACAACCAAGCTCACCAAAACATCATTGACAATAGTGATTCCCACACTCCCCAGTTCATCCCAACATTGGACATACTTTGTGAGATAATTTGGAATATTGTCACCCTTTTCCATCTTGATATTTATGAGTTTATCCTTCAGCACCAATTTACTATGGTCACTGCTACTTTGGAAAAGATCCGTCAAAGCCTTCCACATAGCATATGGAGTGGCTTTCCCACGAAGGCTTGAGACAATGTGGTCTCGTACACGTTCCAACAGAATCCTTCTCGCCTTTGCTACTTTCTTTTTCCATACATCAAGTAATGTAGCATCCATCGAAGTGGGCTTAGGAACATCACTGTCGATGAATTCCTTCAAGCCATTATCTTCAAGCATTTCCTCAATCTTGTCCTTCCAGGAAATGTAGTTTGAGCTGCCCTCGAGTGCATACTTTAGCCGCAAGCCATTGAAATCCATTTCGATGTTTACTCAACTATCACACCAAGAAATTATTGCAGCAAATTCAAATTGTTTCCACCAACAAACTCAACTCCTGCTTGAAAATTGCAATCTTCTGTGCTTTGATACCATGTAGAAATTTTAATAAAAATAGGTATTTCCTGGATTCTCCTGATCTAACAATTATATGCCACTGTTAAATATAGAATCACTTCTATAAAAATTCTTGCGGAAATTTAAAACACGATCGCTAATTGAAAACACATGAAGAAAGATCATTCACACATAACACAAATGTTTTTACGGGGAAAGCGTAAAGCTTAAAACCCCACTATCATATATTATGTATATATCATCTATCATGAAACAATCTCATACAAAAATCTAATCCAAGAGCTCTTAGTACAATATATAATCATCTCACACTGTCTTGCAGAAATTGGCAAATGCCTTAGCCAAATTTCTGCCTCACAATAGCCTGCCTCCACTACGCAATCAAAGATGATTATAAAGACCAATTCGATGCAATCATGCCCTCCTTGACTGCATAATCCTCATGAGCATATCCAATGCATGTTTAGCTTCCAAGAGTGCAATCCAATATAGTACAACCGATAGTCAACTGTCCCTTTCACCTACCTCTCAATTGGGTCTCCACTGGATCTAACATGCATGTAGTTAACAATATTAAATATTCAGTTGCATGTGAGACCACTCCATGTGAATTAATTTAATATTTAATTCATTTATCTCTCACTAGTGTATCTTCAGTTGCAACTAGCACAACTGAGTTTAACTCACTTAACTGAGTTAAACTACTTTACAACTCACATAACTACACATCCAACTCTGTTACAAATTCGAATCACTCAGTTACAACTAAGTCCACTTGCATGTCTCACCAACCAACCTTAGAACTCTAAATTCCTTTAGCTAACTAGTTTTCCACTTCAGTTAACTAATTCCAAGTGCTCCATGAGAATAGATTAATATTTACTGTCCAACTATTATTAAGGGATAATAATAGTCGACATGCATCTATAAATAGACATGTGATCTATAAATAGAATTCACATATACATCTAAAAATAGAACATCATCTATAAATAGAATTTTCTCACCATCTATAAATAGACTTCCGCTGTGAATAGAATTTTCTCATCTGTTCTAAAAATAGACTTACACCTAAAAATAGCCCGAGGCTCCATCCTAGTGTAGGTGCTTAATTTTCACTAGGATCATCATCTTGTTGAATCTCAACATCTAAATCTTCCCATATGTTTGAAATCGCTATCTGGAGACTCTATACTCTCAGATTCACGCTGGAATGGTCCCGCCATCACAAAATTTCTGAAAAAATAGCTGATTTTAAATTAGCAATAATTCCCTTGTCCGGACTCCGATTCAATTGAATTTGTTTTTGAAATCGGGTGATTTTTCAAGGGGAGCTCAAATATATAACCATTTATCTGAAATTTCACATTGAAAAATGAAAACAATGACAGGAGAGCTTCCGTCCATGAATTTTCGTCAGAAACATTTCTGTATCGTTGTTGATTTTGAATCAACAATATCTCCCTCATCTGAACTCCAATTCAGCTGACATTTTTTTGAGTTTGGGTATTTTTTCGCAAATCCAGATCTGATATTTGTTTTTGTAAATTTTTGACCAAAAGTTTCAGATCTGATCTAAAAACTTACCGCCCAAGAAAATCATGGAGTTTGCTAAAGATTGCTGCAAAACATTGAAACTGAAATATGCTTCAAACCCTCATTCCCATGGAGGCGTAACCTAAATCTGATACCACTGATCAGGATCTTGTGGGGAGGCCCCAAAGATTTAAAAAATTGAAATGGATCTGACAAGATCTGCAAAATTACAATGCCAGAAAAAAGAGAGAAGAACACACAGTAAACAAAAGCACAAAGAAATTTTTTATTGAAACGGAGAATAACTGTAGAAGCTACATTGTGGTGGACAATATGTCATTTTACAATGTGAGGCTTGTTATTTATAGCCTTTTTTTTATAGTTATAATACCATGAGTAGATACCATAGGTGGATATCATGGGTCAATACCATGGGTAGAGACCACTTACAATACCATGGGTAAATTCCATGTGTGGATGAATACCATGGGTGGATACATACCATGGGTGAATTAATATCATGGATAGATGTCACTTACAATAACATGGGAAGATAAATACCGTGGGTGGACGAATACCATGGGTGGATGAATACCATGGGTGTAAGCCACTTTTCATTTGGATCAACTATTGTGCAAAATGGAGACCGTAGAGGACTACTTAGAGAGATTCCTATATATCCTTCAAAGGTCAAAGCACAAATTTGATTTGAGTACCATTAGGATCTTGTTCTTACGTGGACTTACTGATGATGCTAGGAATAATTTAAATATGGTAGGACAAGGAGATTTTCCCAGAAACCTTTTGATCAAATCTGTGACTTGTGCAGGAAATTCTCAAGGAATTTGAAACAGAAATAAGAAAACTAAATATACTGATGCTATGATCATTGGATTGGAGAAAAAAATGGATAATATGAAAATTTAAATAATGAATAATGCTAGAAAACAAATAGACTCTTTGAAATTTCAGCAAAAACTTGTAGAGGAACAAGAGTCATTATCTATTTTTTTGTCCAAAATGTAGAAAAAAACATGTTTTAAGAGAATGTCCTCTTGATGTTAAAGGACCTAATAAATGTGCAATTTGTGCAAAGAACCATGCCACGGAGAAATGTCCTTCCATACCTGGGTTGAAAGTTGTATTTGAGGGAGGACAACCTGAAGCCGAATCATTGCATGCTATAGGAGCACGAAGAAACCAGCCTCAGGTTAGTGCAGGTATTGCTCCTGAACTTCCACCACATTTTTTTTTGGTTATAATGCACATCCATATTCCTATCCTAACAATAGTCACTCTCAAAATTGGCAGCATGGGAACCAATATCATTATGGACAACCCTCCCAATCTTGGCAACAAGGATGGAGAGGGCCAAACCATTCACAACATTCCTATCTTGGATTGATGCAATCATACCCACCAACATATGCACCTTACCCAATGCCACAACCATCATTTCCCCAGCCGAGTCAACCTATGCCACCATTACCTTTACCTCTAGCGTTTCGACCTCCTCATTTGCCTGCCCAACCCATACCAAATCCCAATAACAAAGCGGTACAAATGATCCATTCTATGAACCCACTTTTTCCATCTAGATATCAATCTATAATAGTTGGAGTCAATGATATCCAATTGAGATCGGGGAATATAGTAACCTCAGAAAAGCAAAAGCAACCCATGGTGATTATCGAAGAGAAAGGTGAGGAAGAAACTCCTGACCATTCTGTGAGAGAAGTCACCATTCAGCCCATCCCCATACCTTCAGATCCTTTGCCATCCTCTTCAAACCAACCTCCTTATCCAGAGAGGCTAGTTGTGGAGAGGAATGACCCCATTCCCGAGTGCTTGGATTATGAGCTTAGGAATCTTTTTATAAAGGTACCTTTACTCCATGATATCAAATAAATCCCCATCTATACAAAAATCATTAGGGATCTTTGTATCAAGAAGCTAGGAAGGAGAAGATTGGAACCCAAAACCATTAAATTTTTTGGAAGAGTAGTAGAGTTAATGACGGGATGTTTACCTATGGAAAAATAGACTGACCTCAGAAACCCTGTTATCTCTGTTTAGATATGTGATGTAATTTTCTCTAATGTGCTTATAGACCCGGGGGAAGCCATTAATGTTATGACCAAGAAAACCATGGATCAACTTGGATTGGTCCATATTTGTCCTACTCCCACTGTGCTTGAATTGGTAGACCAATCTAAAATCAAGTTAGAAGGAGTGTTGGCTGATGTGATCGTTTCATTATATTCTTGGGAATATCCAACAGACTTCATTGTGCTTCAGCCAAAGAATCCTGTGGGAGGAAATCACTTGATCTTGGGATGACCATGGCTTGCTACGACCAATTCTTACATTGGATGCCGTTCTGGTGACATGTATATTTCCCATGGAGATTCAAGGAAGAAGGTCACCTTATATCCACCTGCTAGATCCATTCAAGAGATCTGAGACACCTTGTGGCTAGATTACAATAGTGATGAGGAGACTCATTCCATCTACATGTTACATCATTTTGCTGAGTCCTCACAAGAGAGTGAGATACATGACTTTCTGAACAATCAAGACACCATACCTAGTTTTGAGTCACTGAGCCAAATTTTTAGTCTAGATTTTCAGGAGAGTCACAATTCTCAAAATCCCTCATCACCATATATAGAAACACCTGTGTGTACTCTTGAGCTTGATACCACTCTTGTGGATATTATTCCATGCAAATATTTTCATATCAGTTCAGACTTGAATTCATCCCAGCAAGAGAAGCTTATGATTTTTTTGCGAAACCATCTTGATGCCTTTGCATGGGGTTATGAAGATATGAAAGGCATCCCTCCTAAAACTTGTACTCATCATATTTACATTCAGGATGGAGCCCGACCCATCCAACAACCCCAAAGGCGTATGAACCCAGCTCTAAGAGATGTTGTAAAAAAATAATTGCAAAAAATCTTCGATGTTGATTTTATCTATCCTATTTTTGATAGCCAGTGGGTCTCCCCATTGGTGTTAGTCCTGAAAAAATATGGGGGGTGGCGCATTTGCATTGATTATAGAGAACTGAACAAAGCCACTCTTAAGGATTATTTCCCCCTTCCTTTCATCGATCATGTGCTTGATACCCTTGCTAGTAAGAAGTACTTCTCTTTTCTAGATGGCTTTAGTGGTTATAACCAGATACAAATTGCACCCGAGGATCAAGATAAAGCCACTTTTACATGTCCATGGGGTACATTTTCTTACCGAGTGCTTCCCTTTGGGCTATGTAGTGCCCCGTCTACATTTTAAAGGGTAGTCTTGACCATTTTTTCTGACCTTGAGTATGTAGAAATCTATATGGATGACTTCTCTGTTTTTGGTGATTCATTTCAGGAGGGCCTCAAAATATCTAGAAAAGGTGCTTCTTCGTTGCCAAGAAGCTCATATTGATTTGAGTGATAAAAAATGTAGATTAATGTGCAAAGCAGGTGTAGTTCTTAGCCATCTCATTTCTGGCAAAGGTATCCAGGTTGACCCTGCAAAAATAGAAATAATTTTGAGTCTTCCTGCAACCAAAAATCAAAGAGAAGTGAGAGGTTTCCTAGGACATGCAGGCTACTATAGGAGATTCATTGAGAAATTTTCTAGGATAACTACCCCACTTTTCCGACTTTTAGCTAAGGATAGTGAGTTTTCTTGGTCCACAACTTGCCAATAGTCATTTGAGACATTGAAGGAAAAACTAGTACATGCACCAGTTTTGGGAGGACCAAAATGGTCCCTACCATTTCACATTTCCTCTGATGCCTCAGATACTTCCATTGGCACAAATTTAGGATAGGAAGAAGACAAAAAGTCCCATGCTATCTGCTTCATTAGTAAAAAATTGTCACCCGCTGAATTAAACTAGCGGCTAGAGTGACTAGGCGGCTGTTATTATTACAGGAATTTATATTACTATTGTTGATAGACTAGGAAAATCTAATGTAGTAGCAAATTATATTTCAAGATTAAATAATCATGGTGAATTAAATCCCGTTTATGATGATTTTCCTGACGAACATCTTTTTTTTGTGTCAACATAGTCTCCATGGTTCGCTGACATAGCTAACTATTTATTCACTGGAAAGACACCACCTCACTTATCTACTCATGAAAAGTGAAATATTATACAGAAAAGTGATGCATACTCCTGGGTTCAAGGAGACCACTTTTATACTGGGTCAGACATCATTATCAGAAGCTGTGTAAGAGAGGAGGAAGCGTTTGAAATTTTAAAATATGCTCATGATGAACCTTGTGGAGGTCACTTTGTTGATAAGCGGACTGTATAAAATTTTTTACGAGTTGGCTATTTTTGGCCCTCCTTATTTAAGGATGCCAAACAATATTTCAAGTGATGTGATAGCTATCAGCGAGTGGGCCAACTGAATCAAACCAATGAAATTCCTTTATATCCTCAAGTTATGATTGAGCCTTTTGAAAAATGGTCTATTGATTTCGTAGGACCTATAAATCCGACATTATCAAATAAAAAGCATATTTTGGTTTGTATAGATTTCGTTACAAAATGGATAGAGGCTAAAGCTGTTTCTTTTTCTATTGAAAGAGTTGTTGTTGATTTTCTTTTTACGAAAATATTTACTAGATTTGGTGTGCCTAGAGCGATTTTTTCTAAAAATGGTCTACGGTTTATTTGTAATTTTGTACAGGGTGTGATGGAGAAGTACAAATTTTTTCACAGGAAATCCACATCGTATCACCCACAAGAAAATGGTTAGATGGAGTTCACAAACAAGGTAATTGAGTACATCCTCACGAAGACAATGAACATGCATAGAAAGGATTGGGCTAACAGATTACCAGAAGCCTTGTGGGCATACCAAACCACTTGGAGGAACAAGACGGGACATGCACCATATGAGATGGTATATGGGAAACAAGTCCTTTTGCCGATAGAGTTCCAGATCAAGACCTTCAGGACTACAGTCCAGTTGGGACTAGACCTCTCTGAAGCAGAATAGTAGCATTTTCTGCAACTGAATGAGTTAGAATAATTTCGAAGAGATGCTGCTCAACAGAACATATTGGTTCAACAACAACGAAAAAAGTGGCATGACAAGTCCATTCAAAAGAAGCAGTTCCAACTAGGTGATTGGGTACTCCTTTACGATTCTAGATTTAAATACTTTAAATGGAAGTTCCATACAGGATGGATAGGAACTTATGAGGTCGTCAAAGTGTTTGAAAATGGAGCGGTAGAAATTAAAACTATTGATGGATGGAATTCAATGTTCCTGGTGAATGGGCATAGATTAAAGGTATATCTTCAGCCCCTCGCTAAAGGAAATTGTATGCAGCAAGTCCAATAGCAATCTAGGAAGGAGATGGTAGGTGGAAATGCCAACCTATTGAAAATATGATTCTTTCTTTTCCAAAAAAAAAAAAAATTAATAAAAAGAAAAAAAATGAGAAATTTTTTTTCTTCTTGTAATTGTGAAAATCAGTTGACTGACATGATTGCAGAAGGATCAACCTGAAAACTAGCATGCTGGCAGGGAGATCAAATTTCAATAAAAAGGGAATGTTGTTTGATTTTTAGATAAGTTGGTTGTCACCAAGAAGAAGCAGGTTCAAATGGTAACCAAGCCCTTACCCAAGTTTGGGGTAGCTAACATGGAAATTTTTATGCAAACAACGCTCATTTCCCGCTGCATTTACTTTTTCTGGCACCAGTGCAGGAAAGTTTCAGAGGTAAATTAAGCCCTTCTTCTATTTCTCATTTCATAATTTCCTGCTATTTCTTTCTTCTAATCCCAAAATGAATTACCCTCCTTTTTCTTCTAAGGAAACTATCCCTATCCGATTTCGTACTTCCCTCTTTTTCCCATGAATTCCCCCCCCCCCCAAAGTCCCTTTTTCGTTTATCCTTATTGGTGGTTTCATTCTTAGAATCCCTGCCATGATATTCCTTCCCATTCTAAAAATTACCCTTTCCCACTTCTTTTTTTCCCTCATGGATCAATTACAGGATCTGATATTTGTAAGTTAGATCGGAAGGCATACTTGACCCCAAAGAATGGCGAATAAAACTTCCTTGTATAATCAGACAATTTTTTTTTCCAGCCAATGATTGTATTCTATCATAATTTTTATTTGTTCCTTTTTTCTTCGATGTTACAAGGATCCCTGTGCAGGCACATTACAATGAAAGCAGGTTCAACACAGGCATGCTTCAGTGTAGGCACATTGCGGTGTAGGCAGAATTAGTGCAAGAACGATTAGTTCAGGCACGCGCCTGATGGAGAAAACACATGCAAGAATGATTAATCTGATGCAGGATGTATGATGCAAAAATGTGCATTAGAAATTTTATCTCTTAATCTTTTTGCAGACAGAGAAGACTGCCCCATCAATGGACCATAACATTTAATTATTTCAATTATGGTTAAGACTTTGTTTTTTCAAATTTTACTAATGTAGGAAGAAATCATTTTAAGTACAAGGTATTTTAGGTCATGAAGTCTTATATTTTTAATGGATATTGAAGTACACCTTATGTGAAATTATGAAACAAATGTGGGATAGTATGAACCCATTCGAACCCAACACTTACCTTTTTTGAAAATATCTTGCATCACCTATCGATAATTGCTTTACCTCATAACTTGACCGTGCATGACCATTACCTCCACCTCTTCCAATCATCGTCGCGTACTTGTACTAGAACGGTTCATGTATACACCAATCCCGAAGGAATGATGATGAAGCATGATTGGACGGAAGAGGCCAAGAAGGTTGTGGGCTAATGAATCTAGCATCATAAAATCCTTGACAACCCTTAAGCTTCTCCGTGTGAATTTTTTTGACAGAGAATTGGGGTGGATTCAAAAAAGAGATGGCGCCTGTGAGAAGTGAACCATCTTCTATGAAGGAGATTGAGTAGATAGTTGAGTATCAGAGTAGCCTTACACTGTTGCAAGAATCTGGATTTATCCCATTTTTGAAGAAATTTGATGGATCCGATACAGCAGTGGCATTAGAATTTGCAAGGAAGTTTGAGGGAGGCTGAGCCAAGGTCGACCCACTGGAGTTTGAGGTTACAAAGGAATCCATAGCTCAAGCCATGGGCCTATCGACTGCGGGATAAAAATGGTTCAAAAAGGAGAAAATAGAGAAGAAAAGGTGGCACATATTTGTGATCGACTGCAAGTTTAAAGTTGATTGGAAGAAGGGGCTTCCACGCAGTGGCATACTTGGGAAATAGTGAGACCTCCTGTACATACTACATAAATTTATCACTTGCAAGGGACGTGACTCGTTAACATTCCTATACCATATCCGTTTTCTACTGCACGTAGAGTTAGTGAAACTCATTAATTTTCCATACTTCCTGCTCAGAAGTTTGGAAAAGATGGAAAAGGGTGTTCAACAGGGGAAGGTGAGTCAGGTCATATGCAAACTATACCATCATGGGCTGATTGAAATTTTGGTTAGAAAAGAGATGGAGGGCAAAGGAATGACCTGGAAGGTATTTTTGAAGGAACTCCATGCAAAGAGTACATGAAATCATTTGAGAAGAAGAATGCAGGCAAGAAAAGAACATCAGAAGCTTTGACGTCACACCCTACCAAGAAAACACTAGTGTAAGCAGAGGAGTGCCCTGTTAAAGCCACTCCACTCACAGTAATAAGAACGACCTGGAACTTGACGAAGAGAGAGACTGCCTCTTTGAGGACAAGTCACAATCATTCGAGCTCCCTGATTTTGTTGGATGAGTCACCACCGGCTTCACCTGGAGCTCATAATCTCTCGGTTCTTGTAGAGGCAATAGCCCATATTGAGGGCAATGTGGATCATGCAGAAAGGAAGGACGACATGCCCTTGTTGACCCTCCTCCATAAATTAAAGAAAAGGAAAGTGACATTGAGTGCAAGCAAGGAACCGACAGAGGGTCAATATGACGAGGCACAACATGTTAGGACCCTTGATAATTTCGAGGAACAGGGTACTGAAACCCCTGATGAAATAAGTGAACAGGGTAATGAAACCCCTGAGGAGATGAAATCATAGGGTATTAAAGATCTTGGAGAAATGGAAATGGAGGATACTGAGATCCTTGGTGATATCGAAGTTCTAGGCACTGAAACCCCCGTCAGAATCAAAATGTAGAAATCGGGCAGCCAAGATGACATTGAGCGCGACGATGATGATACATGTTTAGAGTTAGTAGCAGAGAAGTTGCTTGCACCAGAAGAGTTCTAAACATAGAAAAACACCCTCTGCCTGAGTAATCGGGTAGAATAACTTGAGCAGCAAGTTCACACCCAGGAAACATTGAACCAAGCCCTAAGGGAATAGGACATGGTGCAGAAACAAGGCAAAATGGAATTGATAGAAGAAGCTAGACAGTAAAAACAACAGGTCATGGTATGGAAGTTTCAGGCCTCAAAGTGCTATAAAATGCTTAAAAAGGTGACCTAGTAGCTTAAGAAGGCTCTAGGAAAAAGAGTAAGGACAGTGGAAGCAAGGTTCAGTATACAAGTCTAGGACAAAAAAGGAGACTATCCATTTTTGAATTTTTGTAGCAGGTAAAAGTTGTGTGAGGAAACGCAATAGCTTAGGGATGTGATGATGTTAGTAGGTGAAAATGCCTCATTTTCAACCCCTTTCCTACCCTAAAATCACTATCACAAACCTTTTTTTTATCCTCATAAACTTCTGTATACCTGCACTAGTCCAAGAATCTTGTCCTATCCCTGCACTAGTTTATATTTCATACTTAAGGTTTAGTAAATACTTAATTAATCACTCTTAAATATATTTTATGCCTTTTATATTATTGCAACTAATATTTCTCTTCCTAAATTATTTTGATGAGTGAATGTGTTAATCTCGAATCAACATGGTCTAGTGCAGGAAAATTCCTGCCTCGTTGGCAAATGAAAGCTCATATAATTCCACAACTGCTCGCTACCTAACACGGGCTTTCCATTCTAGCTTGACCCATTCAGTCGCAGTTATCTTGAGTAGAACTTGGAGAGGATAATAATCAAGGATATGGCTAAATATTGGATCGCCGACCAATAAATCGTTCAACGTTTATTATAGCCGATGGCGTATTTTGTAATGCTGGTTGTTATTTCGTTCAAGCCGAAAGGCTAGAATTAGAATGACAGTATGTAATTTTGTTATGGCCAAGGATGAAAGGGTTGTATAAATATAGATATTAGATAGGAAATTAGGGAGTGATAGCCATGTCACTGTAACTCTGGAAAATCTATGAATTTGTGTTGTTGCCCTTGTTCTGGGCTGGATCTGTACTTATCATGTATTTTTGTTGAATCAAATTAAAACAAGGAGCTACGCAATGTTGTTTACATCTTGCGTTTTGATATGTCATTGATGTATCTTTGAGCGCTGAATTTTTACGTTTCGTAAATGGGAAACGAGCTGGTTGGCTAGGGCCCAACCAACCCAGCTTGTTTTCCCTCTCATGCTTTCGTCTAGTTAAAGGTGTGCGTGTTGATTTTATTTATGCAAAGTGTGGATTGAATTTGTAACTCATTTATTTATAAGAATTTTGATATCATTTCCTTAATACTTTTTTGTTCTCAACCTAGTGTTCCTAAATTGAGTTCATTAATTGTCAACCAGGGTTGGTAAACTGCTGAAGTGTGGTGCACTATATGTGCCTAGGTATTTGTTTCTCACTACGTTGTGATGTTTTTGGTTTTATGGTTTTATGTTTGAAAAAGGGAAAGAAATAAATGCTGGTGAAAAGAAGCTATTGGTTATATTGAAGCAGAACAAGGCCTAAACTATGGATGGCAAACAACAAATGAAAATACTAAAACAGAACAAAGCCTAAACTATGGCTGGCAAACAACAAGTGTAAAGCTTGATAATGACTTCATTGCAAGGAAATAAATCACAACATGAGCTTGAAATTATCCAATTAATTCATTAAAAATGTGTTGGAAGAGCTTGAGAAATGGACAAGTTAAGTGTGAATGAAGTTCTCCTAAATAAACAATCAACTTACAATGTTACAACATCTCATCCATGATTAAAGGTTTATTGGAACATATTTGGAAAAGAACATTTGTAGCACAATAAGATTTTTACTCTAAACTAACTTCTAATTCTGTTCTGCAACTCAATTTAGCACCACTAGGCCTCACTCAAAAGTTACATATTTCTTTTTAGAATGGTCCTTGAGAAAAGGCTTATTTGTGAAATGGTAAAAAGGTTGAAAAATACTCCAGGCCTTAGACTGATACTAGCTTCTGTCCAGATGATTATGTATTAATATGAGGTTGGAACAAAAGAAGTTTTTGTAAATAATGAAGACCGTGGTATCTAAATTTAACAACTAATACAATTTAAAATGCAATGGATAACAACTAAACTGGAATGCTAATACAGTGAGCTAAGACTAAACTAGAATGCTACTAATCTACTTGAAGTACAGTGAATAGAGTTAAATTAAAATTCCATTATCAAAATTGAAATGTAGTGACAGAGCTAAACTAAATGAAATCATCCTCCAGAGTGTTATGACTAAACTAACATGCAACTAGTCTATTAGAATTCTACAGCCCATCTTGTTCAATGTGAATGATATTTTGGAAGAGTTTGTAAAAACAATTCTGGCTGTATTATTCAATGCAATTGAACATAAGCATAAGATTTGAAAGCAAATACAATTAAAATCTAAGATACCACAACTATTTCTTATTCATTGATAATGATGTTTTGGAAGAGTTTGTAGGAGTAAGACCGACTGTGACACTTAGTGTAAACAAGCATAAATAATAAAATTCAAAAGGAAATGCAACTAAAACCTACAACACCACAGCTATGCCTTATTCATCGTGATGATATTTTGGAAGAGTTTATAAGAGTAAGTCTAGCTGTGATGATCAATGTAAACAAGCATGAAACATAAACTTCAGAAACGTGCTTAAGCTAGAAATGAAAAACAAGACTAAAATACTTATCTAAACCGTATAAAAAAGGCTGCTCATGAGGCAGGGGCCCTCTACCACCGAAGTAGCACGCAAAATATACTTCAAGATTGACTCAGTGCTTTCAATAAAGTGATACTTCTTGCATTAGAGAGAAATTACTTCAAAACAGAGTGTTTTTCCTACTTCTGAAATCTAGCAGTCAAATACAAAATCTAACCTTGTCCCTTGGTTTCCCGAGCCATATTTATAATCAAAATTACATAACTGTCTTGAGATAACCTAGGGATAATTGTCTTTCCAAATAAAAACCAAACTACGACTCTGATGGTGGTCACGTAATAGAATTAAGGACATCTGGACTGTCCTTGTCCTATTAGGAGTCTCTTTCCTAGTTTGAGTTCCCACGTACATAACCGCCTACAGAATTCCGTTCAAACTTCATGGAGAGCAAAAAATGATGAAGGGATAATGTGGAATATGCCCATATGTGTTTTTCTCCAAGATGACACCTGGAACCTGCGTAGACATGAAGACAACTGCAGAATTGACAACTAGCTACAGAATGTCTGCATTCTGTAGCTAGATCTAGTTCAAAAAGCACTACAATGACAAAATCATAAAAACATAGCAAGTTAGTCATGATATTCATTCTTAAAGAAATTTTAACTAATTCTACTAATCATTTGAGCCTGTGATTAATAATGGACAAAGGAAATGGAGTGGAATGGGGTGGAAGAAAGAACATCTTTGGAGCTCAACAATACTCAAGTGTGACGGATCCGTGGTGTGTTTAATTAAAGTTTGATTTATTTTCAGTCATTTTATTTTCCATGAATTGTAATTGATTTATGCCCGGAGTAGTGGAAGCAAATTCCTACACTAGTGTGATTATAATTTCTGTAACTTAGTCTTTTGGTTCATCACATCAAGATTGTTTCATTTCCTTTCCTTTGTAAGAATTCGATTTATTTCCACAAGTGAATGTTCATTTAGTAATTAGAAGTCTTTTCAATATTAAAAGTTAAATCTTAGGAATTAAAAGATGTCTGGTTAATTGATGAACGAGTGTTGTTATGATACATCGATCTATGCCTGCACTTCATATTTATAAAAGGAACGAATTAAAAACATAAATATGAAAATTAGAAGGAACCTTTCTGACTCTACAAATATTAGAGGAATATCTGATTTATGTAAGTAACTATCGCATGGATAAAAGCCTATTATCATGCTTGTGTTATTTCTTTCATTGCATTGAAGAAAGTGTGCTTTAACTTTTGGATTTTTGTTTTATTTCAAAGTTATTTTCAATGCAAGATTCAGTTTGGTTGAAGCATTTTTTTCTTTTTCGTGTGCAATTTATTTCAGAATTTTAATTCGTTCTTTGCAAATTTCTTTCATAGATTAACACGCTCTTTCTTTTCTCGGAAGTAACTGGAATCTTGGTGCAGGAATTTCTGTTCCAGTACTGGAACCAATATCCTATTACAAGAATAGAGTGCTCAAAGCCAAAGGCTTCAAACCCCCTACACAAAGACATAAGTATCCAGTGCAAGTGAAAAATATACTTCCCACACCTAAGTATTGTACCTGTACTAGTGCAAGCAGATTGTAGGAGTACATGAATAACAAGTTGGTGCAGGAAGGAAAATCCTTAAGAAGACAAATCTTTCCAAGGGCCCACTTGTGAACCTGCCAACACCCATATTGGAGATAAACATAGAATTTAATTTGAACAATCAAGTTTGTTTACAACTCGTGTGAAAATTCCTTTATTTAATTTATTTGCAAAGTACTTTCTTTTACTTTCCAGCACTAGAACTGTTTGGTGTAAATTGTTGTGTGATATTTCTTTTCAATTTTGTAAGATATTGATTTGAGAAGTAGGAATAGATAGGAAAAGTTCATACCACTTCTGGCATTTCCCATGCTTCGTCTATAAGTTTACGAACCCCAGATTGACAATTAAGTGTTGAAAGGAGTTTTCTTAACTGCGATTCCCGCACCCAACACACATTGGTGAGTAAATTATAATGCACACTGGTGAGGAATGTGAAGAATCTAATTTGTTTTTCCTTTAATTAAATTTGACAATAAATTGTAATTTCATTACATAACAACTTCTATCAGTTAACTAAGTCAAAATAATTGAGTTAGCTCAAGAAGTTCTAGTTGAGGGTCTAAGATGAGGAGTGTTGAGAGATTCTAATATTTTGTGAGTCCAGTTGCATTTGATTCATCAATGGGGTGTAGGTGTGAATTAGTTAGCTCAATTAATTGAGTTAAAATTAGTTTAACTAGTTCTAAAATGAGTGATGAGCTAGTGAGAGGTCTAGTGAATTAAATTAGATTTAATTCACAATGAGTGATCAATTAGATAACTGATGATTCACTATTAATAGTTGCATGCATGTCAGTTCTGAGGAAGACCCCATTGAGGCAGAGGTTAAAGGGAACATAATTATCAGTTGTATTTATAGAAAATTGCCCATATGCAATTATAGAGTCATTGGGATGCCATGATGCATTATGAAATCAAGGAAGGGAATTATTCCTATTTAATAGGGGCCTAATTCTCTATGAATTGCGTGAGAAAGACAGGTTGAAGGAAGGCTGATAATTGGCTAAGTACTAGACTGATTTTTCCTAGATCAGTATGAGACAGTTGGCAGAGTGCTAGAGAATCTCATGAGAGATTAAGCATTGTATTGTTTCATGATTCCTTGACTTAATACATAATATAGATAGAGGGGTTTTGAGCTATTTCTTTCCCCAAGAATTTCTTGTGTTGTGTGATTGATTTACTTCTTTCTCTTACTTTCATGTGATTGAGAGATCATGTTTTGTATTCCGCAAATATTGTAGAAATATTTAATATCTTGTTTTAGTACATCACAAGAACAGATTGAATCCATTGGTAGGTTTTCTACATGGTATCAGAGTGATATTTATACATGGTATCCGAGCGATATTTCTACATGGCATGAAAGTGCCAGGAATCGTAATAGAAGAGAATAAACTGATTTTTTCTTGAACATGTTCAAATTTGCAGAATGATTCTTTGGGATCCAACAATAGATCAAGATGTCATTCAATGGCTTGAGACTTGAATTTACTCTTGAGATAAATTCAAATTATATAGCATGGAAGGACAAAATGGAGGAAGAGTTGGAGGACAATGGCTTGAATAAATTCATAGATATTGATATTCCCAAACCTGCAGCAGCAAATGCCCAACTTCTTGATGCATGGAAGAAGAAGGTAGCAAAGGCGAGAAGGCTCTTGTTAGAGGGAGTCCGAGATCATATTGTCTCGAGTCTCCATGGGAAGGCGACACCATATGCTATGTGGTAAATCTATTTTAGAATACCAACAACCACACAAAGTTGGAGCTGAAGGAAAAGATCACAAAGATTGAGATGGAGGACTACAAGACGATACCAACATACTTTCAAAGTTCACTCAATTTCAAGATGAGCTTGGATGTGTTGGTGTGATTATAGCCCAAGATTATTTGGTGAGCCTAGAACTTCTAGGCCTTCCCAAGAGCTAGCATAGTTACCAAGACTCTGTGAATGGGAGGGAGAAGCTACCAAACTGGGAGAGTTTGTGGTCCGACTCAGTAATGGAAGAAATAAGGCAGAGCACCAGAGACTGGACCTCTGGCAAAGACAAAGAAGAAGATTGTGCATTATTTGGAAAATAAAAGAAATCAAGGGAAAGAAGTCCCAAGGCGAAGAGGGCAAGAGATACTTGTCCAAGACCAAATGTTTTCACTGTCACGAGAATGAGAACTATGTCGCAAATTGTCCACAGAAGAAGGCAAGAAAGAAAGAGCCCACGGTTGTAGTGGGTGAAGTGTTGGATTCACAGTTCGAGCTTGATTTTACTCTCATTGCATGCATGACCAACAGTGTAATGGGATGCATTTGGTATCTAGAAAGTAGTGCCTCATTCCATATGACAGGTAATAGAGATATATTGAGTGACATGGAGGAGAAGGACCTCCAATAGAACATAGAGTTTGGAGATGACAAGAGGTATAACACGACTGACATAGGTACAATTACCTTTTAGAGGGAGTCTAGCTCCCCACTTAGATTGGCAGATGTTTTTTATGTTTCGGGCCTAAGGAATAATATTGTCTCCATAGCAGTATTGGAAGACCGTGGTTATGATGTCATATTTAGAAAATGAAATTTGTTACTTAGACACATTTCCACAAGACAGATGAAATAGATCGATGTAAGAGTTTAGAACCTACATGCTCTCAAGGTAGAGGATGCATGCAAAGCTTTGAGGAGAAAAGGAATGTTTAGTGACTTGGTGGTTTAGAGGGAGAAATTATCTCTCAACATGAAACCTCAAAAGCAGTCTTAGAAGGTTGTGTAGCAGCCGCAATTGGAGAATAAGAGAGGAGACCAAGTGGAGGCATCCACTCAAGAAGAGACCTCTAGTAGGGAAAATTTTGAGCCAGATGGGCAAAGGGAGTACATGAAGCTATACCTGCAAGTGAGAGGTGGGGCGATGTGTTGATTTAATTCCAAGAAGAAATTTGGGCAAGGTCCACTCAGATGGTGTGTCTCATGGATAAAACCTGGCTACGAGGAGCCCACAGTACATAAGTAGTGGGAAGGATCGGTTGGATTGATGCAGTCAGATGTCATAAAGAGAGAAATCAGAGTGATAGGTGTTGGATACTGGAGCACAAATAAAATTTGGCAGTAGTGTAGAGGGCATGAATGCAGATGCTAGCATTAGCGCAGAGAGTCAAGTAGACAGGTGTAGTAGCTAGTATTATTCAGAAGACACGGATGATAGATGCATTATATTGATTCAGTAATTCAGAGGCTATTCAGTTTCAGGAGTTGTAGGTGAAAACAACACTATAGAATTGTTGCATGCAGAACATTCCAAATGTATCAGATTAGGATAGATTGAATTTCTTTCCTGTTGAGAGGGAGTGTTGAAATTTGCAACAAGAAATAGTGAAGTTGGAAACCATAAAGGACAAAAAATGCACCCACATTGGTGAGGAAATTCAGATGTACATTGGTGAGGAATTTCTGATGCACACTGGTGAGGAATTTCTGATGCACATTGGTGAGTAAATTCTGATGGTGAGGAACGTGAAGCATATAATTTATTTTTCCCTTAAATAAATTGGACAATAAATTGAAATTTCATTTCATAGGAACTTGTATTAGTTAACTAAGTCAAGATGACTGAGTTAGCTCAAGAAATTCGAGTTGAGGGTCTAAGATGAGGCATGTAGAGGGATTATAATATTTTGGGCATCCAATTGCAGTTGATGCATTAGTGGAGTGTAGGTGTGAATTGGTTAACTCAATTAACTGAGTTAAAATAAGTTTAACTAGTTCTAAACTAAGTGGTGAGATAGTGAGAGGTCTAGTGAATTAAATTAGATTTAATTCACAATTAGTGATCAATCATATAATTGATGATTCAATATTAATAGTTGCATGCATGTCAGTTTTAAGGAAGACCCAGTTGATACAGAGGTTACAGGGAGTATAACTATCATTTGTATTTAACTGCCCATGTGAAATTATAGAGTCATTGGGATACCATGATGCATTGTGCAATCAAGGAAGGGAATTATTCCTATTTAAAAAGGCCCTAATTCTATAGGAATTGTGTGAGCAAGGAAATCTGAAGGAGGGTTGAGATTTGTCTAAGTACTAGACCAATTTTTCCTAGATCAGCGTGAGACATTTGGCAGAATCTCATGAGAGATTAAGAATTATATTGTTTCATGATTCCTTGAATTAATACACAATATAGATAGAGGGATTTTCAGCAGTTTCTTTCCCCAATAAAACGTTGTGTTGTGCGATTGATTTACTTATTTCTCTTACTTGCATGTGATTGAGCGACCGTGTTTTGTATTTCACAAATCATATTGAATCCATTGGTAGATTTTATACATGGTATCATAGCAATATTTCTACATGGTATCAGAGCGATATTTCTGCATGGCATTAGAGCGCCATGAATCATAATAGAAGAGAAGAAATTGAGTTTGTCTTGAACATGCTCAAATTTTCAGAATTATTCTTCAAGATCTAGCAACGGATTAAGATGTCTTTCAATGGCTTGAGACTCGAATATTCATAGAGGCAGTGTTTGAGGACAACGGGTTGAAGGAATTCATAAATACCAATATTCCCAAGCCCGTAGCAGTAGATGCCCAACTTCTTGATGCATGGCAAAAGAATGTAGAAAAGGCAAGAAGGATATTGTTAGAGGGAGTTTGAGATCATATTGTCTCGTGTCTTCATCGGAAGGTGACTCCATATTCTATGTGGAAGGCCTTGAAATATTCATTTTAGAATAGAAGTGACCACAGGAAGTTGGTGGTGAAGAACAAGCTCAGTAAATATCAAGATGGAGGAGGGTGAGATGATACCAACATACTTGTCGAAGTTCCCTCAATGTTGAGATGAGCTTGCAAGTGTTGGTGTGATTGTAGCCCAGGATGATTTGGTGAAACTAGTACTTCTAATCCTTCCCAAGAGTTTTCATAGTTACCAGGACTTTATGAATGGGAGGGAGAAGTCACCAAACTGGGAGAGTTTGTGGTCCGACCTAGTAATAGAAGAAATAAGGAGCACCAGGGATGGGACCTCCAGCAAAGAAAAAGAAGAATATTGTGCATTAGCCAAAGAAGGAATTAAATCCAAGGGAAAGAAGTTCCAAGGTGAAGAGGGCAGGAGATACTTGTACAGGATCAAGTGTTTTCATTGTCACGAGCATGGGCACTCTGCTGCGAATTGTCCACAGAAGAAGGAAAGCAAGAAAGAAACTGTGGTTGTCGTGGGTGAAGCATTGGCTTCACAGTTCGATCTTTATTTTACTCTCATTGCATGCATGGGCATTATTGTAATGTGATGCATGTGGTATCTAGATAGCGGTGCCTCATTTCATATCATGGGGAATAAATACCTCTTCAGTGAATTGGAGGAGAAGGACCTCCAACATAGCATAGAGTTTGGATATGATGGGAGGTATAACGCGACCGAGATAGGTATAGTTACCTTTCAGAGGGAGTTTGATACCCCTCCAGAATGACAGATGTTTTGTACATTCCAGGCCTAAGGAAGAATCTTGTTTCCATAGCAGTATTTGAAGACCGTGGTTATGATGTCATATTTAGAAAAGAAAATGTGTTCCTTAGAGAAATTTCCATGGGATGGGTGAAACAGATCAGTGTAAAAGTCAAGAACATGTATTATATCGAGGTAGGGGATGCATGCAAAGATTTCAGGAGAAAAGAAGTGGTTACTGACTTGGTGGTTGAGAGGGAGAAATTATCTCTAAACATGCAGCCCCAGAAGCTGTCTCAAAAGGTTGTGGACCAGCAACAATTGAAGAAGCAGAGAGTAGACTGAGTGGAGGCATCCACTCAAGAATAGACCTCGAGTAGGGGGGAATTTCAAGCCAGATGGGCAGAGGGAGTACATGCAGCTATACCTCCATGTGAGAGGTGGGGTGATGTGCAGATATAATCCCAAGAAGAAATTTGGGCAGGGTCCATTGATATGGTGTGTCTCATGGATTGAACCTGGCTACGAGGAGCCCAAAGTACAATAGTAGTAGGAAGGATCAGTTGGATTGATGCAGTCAGATGTCAGGAAGACAAAAATCAGAGTCACAAATGTCAGATACTAGAGCATAGATCAGATTTGGCAGTAGTGCAGAGGGAACATATGTAGATGTCAACAACAGCGTGTTATGAAACCAACTCCAAAAATAGAAGAAAAGAGAGATCAATGCCTTAGAAATCAACAACTTCGAGGGGGAAACCTCCAATACATTACATAAATGAACAATTCTTGGATGCTACAAATGACCAAAACCTCCTTCTATATATAGGAGTCCATGGGCCCACAATATAATCCTAGCTGACCTAACAATAACAATGTAAGGGCACAATAATAACAATATTAAGGTTACAGGGGTACAACAGTAACAATAAGGGGGCTACACTAATAAAAATAAGGGACTAAACTAGTAATACAGGGACCTAACATGCCCCTCTCCTTCAAACAAGTGTTGTCCTCAACGCTTGAGTAGCTCTAGGTGCTTCTGTATAAAATTCTCATCCTCCCATGTAGAATATTCAGTGGGTAAGTTCTTCCATGTGATGAGATACTTTGAAATTGATCGATTTTGTAGCTGTCAAGTTCTTGTTTCCATGACCGCTTTAGGTTCCAATATGAATTTTCCTTCCTCATCAAGTTCTGGCAATATTGTTTGAACTGGAAGATTTTCACCTATAACATTCTTTAAGCATGAAACATGGAAAACTGGATGCACTCGCGAAGAAGCACGAAGCTCCAATTTGTAAGCCATAGTACCAATCTTTTGCAACACCTTGTAAGGACCATAGTAATTTGGCGATAATCTATTATCCTTCTTAGCTTGCTTGAGGGACATTTGTTTGTATGGTTGTAGCCGTAAAAATACCTAGTCTCCTACATCAAAACTTCTTTCGCTGCGATGTTGATCTATCTGTTTTTTCATTCGATTTTGTGCCAAATTTAGGTTATCCTTTAAGAGTTGGAGAACTTCTTGTTGATGCTTGATGTGATCTTCCACTGCTTGAACCTTAGAATTTTCTCTTAAATATGATGTGATGGACGATGGATGATATCCATAATGTGCCATAAATGGGGTCATTTTTGCTGTAGTATGGAAGGAAGTGTTATACCACCATTCAGCGAGAGGTAACCACTTGGCCCATTGTGTTTGTTTATCAGATACAAAAAAATGAATATATCCTTACAAACATTTATTCACTATCTCAGTTTGACCATCGGATTGAGGATGATAAGATGAGCTATGAGCTAATTGAGTACCCAAACAAGAAAATAACTTTTTCCAAAAATTTCCAGTCAAAATGGGATCTCTGTCGTTCATAATAACCCTTGGGTTTCCATGTAACTTTTAAATTGTGTCCATAAATGTAATAGCAATTGTAATTGCTTTAAATGGATGATATAATGTACAAAATTGTGCATACTTGGTAGGTCTATCAATTACCACCATGATGACACTCTTTCCTTCGGACTTAGGTAAACCTGTGATAAAATCCATTAAAATCTCCTCCCAACATTGACTTGGAATGGATAAAGGTTGTAGAATACCTGGGGTCTTAATTGTCTCAACTTTATTTTGCTGGAAAACCAAACATTTTGCCACAAAATTTTGAATATCAGATTTAAGGCCATCCCAAAAAAATAATTCTTCACCCTGTGGTAAGTTTTTAAAAATCCCGAGTGTCCTCCTAAAGGAGAAGTGTGCAATTCCAAAAGAATATTTTGTTTTAGTTGGGAATCATTACAAAGATATAAGCGATATTTATACCATGAGGAATCATTTTTCCAAATAAATGTATCAAATGTACTAGGATCTTGCTACAACTTTTGAATGAGTATCCACAATTCTTCGTCCTTCTTCCATTCATCCCTTGCTTCGGTTATCCAATCTGGTTGGATAATAGAAATGGCACAGAGAAATGCTTCCACCTCTTCATTCTTTCTTGAGAGTGCATCTGCAACAACATTTAGCTTCCCTTTTTTGTAGATTATTTCAAAGTCATAACCCAACATATTTATGACCCATTTATGCTGCTGTTTTGAAGATACCCTTTGTTCCAAAATGTGTTTAAGACTATCATGATCAGTTTTTACCTTGAAGTGTCTTCCCATTAGGTAAGGTCACCATTTCTTTAGTGCATGTAGTATTGCTAACATTTCATTCTCATAAATATCTTTCTGTAAATACTTTCCTTTGATTGGACGGCTATCAAAACCAATGGGTCTTCCTTCTTGCATTAAAACAGCACCAATTCCATTTCCTGAGGCATCACATTCCATAATAAAGGTTATTGTGAAGTCTGGTGTAGCTAAGACCGGTGCTAGGCACATTGCCTCTTTAATATGTTCAAAGGCCTTAGTTGGTTCAAAAGTCCATGAAAATGCATATTTCTTCAATAATTTTGTTAGAGGTGCTGCTATTCTCCCATAATTCTTAAAAAAATTGCAATAATACCCTGTTAACCCGAGAAATCCTCGCAACTGCTTTATGGTTGTGGGGACTTTCCATTCCCTAATGGATTTAATTTTGTTAGGGTCTACCTTAACACCCTCGTGATATATAATATGACCCAGATATTCCACCTCTTGTACTCCAAAGTAACATTTGGATGTTTTTGCATATAATTGTTTCTCCTGCAATAGTTTGAGCACCCTGCCAACATGTTGAACATGATCCTTCCAAGACCTACTGTAGATTAGTATATCATCAAAAAATACTAGCACAAATTTTCTAAGGAAGGGTTTGAAAATGGAATTCATCAACCCTTGAAATGTAGAAGGTGCATTGGTAAGGCCAAAAGGCATGACCACAAATTCATAATGACCCTCATGAGTTCGAAATGTTGTTTTCAGAATATCTTCAATCTTCATTATAATTTGATGATATCTTGAACAAAGATCCAACTTGGTAAAATAAATTGCTCCATGTAATTCATTCAATAATTCATCAATCACAGGAATGGGAAGTTTATCTTTAATGGTGAGCTTATTGAGCTCCCTATAATACAGACACATGCGCCATGATCCATCCTTCTTGTGCAACAATACTACTGGAGCAGAGAAAGAACTTTGATTAGGTTGAATTATACCAGCCTCTAACAATTCTGTAATCATACATTCAATTTCACTCTTTTGGACATAAGGATATCTATAAGGCCTGATGTTTGGAGGAACACTTCCTGGAATCAAATGAATAGCATGATCATGATCACGAATAGGTGGGAGTCATTTGGTAGTTTCAAACACCTTGGAATGATTTTCCAATACTTTTTGGAGATCTGCAGAAATATATGATTTTGATGCCGGAACTTCTAGTGAGCATAATGTGCAATTAAGCCTTGCTGTTCTTTCTTCAGAATATTTGTCATGAAATTAGAGCTTATTATCTTTCCCGGCTTCCCTATGATACCCCGTAATTTGACTTCCTTTCCTTCTGAATTTTTTTTCAAGAAAAGCTCTTGAAAATTAAAAGCTACCATCCCCAAAGATTGTAACCATTGTACTCTTAGTACAACATCAGCACCTCCCATAGGAATGGAAAGCATTGGAATATTCAATACATATTCCCCCATGGTTAGCTTGATATTATGGCATTTTCTAGAGTAATTTATAGTTCCTCCATTTGCAACCATCACTTGAGATTCTGGTGCTGGGTATAGGAAACAATTCAATTCCTTGGCTACCTTACAATGAATAAAATTATGGGTACTACCCGAATCAATCAACACTATTACCTTTTTCTTATTGATATGTCCTTCTATATTGAGAGTTTACGGAGTGGTAATTCATACCAATGCATTACATGATATGGTCAGACTCATTTCTTCCTCTTCTAGGGTTGGTTGCTGGTGTGTATCCTCCTCTTTTGAATATTTTTGTTCATTTTCTTCTTCCTCTTCACAATCTATGTAAAATAATTTCTTCTCAGCACACTAATGACCTTTAGTGTATTTTCTATCACAACTGTAGCAAAGCCCATTTTCTCTTTTTTCTTCCAATTTTTGTGGTGTCAACCTTGTAGGTTGTGGAAATCCAGGAGTAGCAACACTTCCATCTTTATATATGTGAGTGGTAGGCTTCCTTGTTTCCATAATTTTACATTCAATTTTTCTTGCCAACGTGAATGCCTTTTCCAATGAATCAGGTTCCCAAACACAAACTTCATGTTGGATGTTATCCTTTAAAGTGCCTATGAAGACATCAATCTTGTGTTCCTCTGGAATATCAGTTACCCTTATATTCAATTTTTGGAAGTTTTCAATGTGCTCCGCCACTAAACCCTTTTGTTTGAGATTTATCGATTGGCTAAAGAAGGTGTTTCTTTTTGTATCCTCATAACGTGCTATCATTTCCTCTATAAAAATTGACCAAGTGACAATTTTTTTACGGGATCAAAGCCATCGATACCATACAAATGTATTTTTTTCTAAATGTAAAGTTGCAATGCGTACCTTTTGTGTGTTTTTCACATTATTGAGATCAAAATATTGCTCCATCTGTATTATCCATGTTACAGGATCCTTGCCATCAAACTTCCTCATATCCATATTTGGAATATGGTGGTTCTTCCATCCAACATTAGAGTTTATGAAATCACGATTAACATTTATTTTGTTCTCATCATGAGTTTCCTCTACTATCTTTTTTCCATTAGGAAACATTTCTTGTATCAACTTTGCCAAACCTTCGATGTCTACTTTTAGATCATTCTTCATGTTTTCCATTTTTTCATCGATCTTAGCTTCCATGTCATCCATCTTAGCTTCCATGTCAACTTCCATGCCCTCCATATTAGCTTCCATGCCTTTCTTCAAACCACCCATCTTATTTTCCACACCTTTCTTCAAAAGTTATATTTCATTTTTTGTTTGTCTTTGTGATGAGTGCACTTGCTCTTGTAATTTTGATATCTCATGTTGCATTTCTTCGTCTTCATGAGTCATAGTAGAGCCTTATGAAGGCTTAAGGGTGTTGAATTATTTTTAGGGGGCATTTTAGAACCCAATACTGATATCTATTCTTCAATATTCCCTTGGAATAAATTCAAACTAATTTTTTTCAAACGAGACTTATGTAATTCGAAAAAAAATACACACCGTTTTCTTGCTTTTGAGGAGCTTGATATTGAAACTGAATTATCTCCATGATTTTGGATCTTCAAAAATTTAAATTAGGCCCTAAGGTAGCCCTCTGAATCCTCTTTTGAAGGCCATAGTTCTGACCTGATTTGGACTCTTCAACGAAAAGTTATTTCCGATCTCCTACAATGACCTAATTATGGACTGGTTCGATAGAGCGAACTTGTACGAATTTCCATGTGTCACTATTTCCTCCTTCGGCTCTGAAATTTATAAAAAAGAAACGAATTTTCGTGTACTTGTGGCCACTCTTTACATAATCTCAATCCGACGCTCAGAGAGAGAGAGATAGAGAGTTATGACGTTTTTTCCATGGTCACCTCTTTGAGATAAAATTCGGGAGCCTAAAAAAATCCGAAATTCCACAGATCATATCTCAACCAAGATATGAAATTTTCGTAGGAGATTCCTTAGGATTTCAGCTTTGCTCTGCAAAAATTTTAGCTTCTGAAACCTCGTAGAAAAATATTTATAGCGAAAATTCCGCGATGACCTGATTAGGTTAAATTCAGGAGCCTACAAAAATCCCTAACTTCCATAATCATATCTCTGAAAATATTGTGAATCAAGCTCTAAAATTTTTCGATGATGTTCTTCAGGATTTCATCTTCGCACTTTAAAAATTTCAGCTTCTGAAACTTCATAGAAAAAACATTATAGTGAAAATTCCACGATGACCTGTTTGGAGCAATGAAACCCTAGAATCCAAAGCTCTGATACCAAATGTTATGAAACCAACTCCAAAAATAGAAGAAAGGAGAGATCAATGCCTTAGAAATCAGCCACTTCGTGGGGGAAACCTCCAATAAATTACATAAATGAACAATTCTTCAATGCTACAAATGACCAAAACCTCCTTCTATATATAGGAGTCCATGGGCCCACAATATAATCCTAGCCGACCTAACAATAACAATGTAAAGGCACAATAATAACAATATTGGGGTTACAAGAGTAAAACAGTAACAATAAGGTGGCCATACTAATAAAAATAAGGGAATAAACTAGTAATATAGGGACCTAACACAACGTAGAGAGTCCAGTAGACAGGTGCAGTAGCTAGCAGTAGTCAGAAGACTTTGATGACAGATGCATTACACTGATTCAGTTGTTTTGGAGCCTATTCAGTTTCAAGAGTTGCAAGTGCAAACAACACTAGAGAAGTGATGCATACAAAATATTCCAAAGGTATGAGATCGAGATAGATTAAATTCTTTCTTGTTGAGAGGGAGTGTTGAAATTTACAACAAGAAATAGTGAAACTCGCATCCAAAATGGACAAAAAATGCACCCACATTGGAGAGTAAATTCAAATGCACATTGGTGAGGAAATTCAGATGCACACTAGTGAGGAATTTTTGATGCACATTGGTGAGAAAATTCTGATGCAAAATGATGAGGAATGTGAATTATCTAATTTATTTTTCCCTTAAATAAATTGGACAATAAATTGTAATTTCATCTCATAACAACTTGTATCACTTAAATAAGTCAAGATGATTGAGTTAACTCAAGAAATTCGAGTTGAGGGTCTAAGATGAGGCATGTAGATGGATTCTAATATTTTGGGGTCCAGTTGCAGTTGATGCATCAGTGGGGTGCATATGTGAATTATTTAACACAATTAATTGAGTTAAAATCAATTTAACTAGTTCTAAATTGAGTGATGAGCTAGTGAGAGGTCCAATGATTTAAATTATATTTAATTCAAAATGAATGATCAATCAGTTAACTGATGATTCACTAATAATAGCTGCATGGATGTTAGTTCTGAGGAAGACCCAGTTGAGACAGATGTTAAAGGGAGCATAACTATCAGTTGTATTTATAGAAAATTCCCCATGTGGAATTATAGATTCATTGGGATGCCATGATGCATTGCGAAATCAAGGAAGAGAATTATTCCTATTTAATAGCGGACTAATTCTATAGAAATTGGGTGAGCAAGGCAGGTTGAAGGAAGGCTAAGAGTTGACTAATTACTAGGTCTATTTTTTCTAGATCAGTGTGAGACAGTTGTCAGAGTGCTAGAGAACCTCGGGAGAGATTAAGCATTGTATTGTTTCGTGATTCCTTGACTTAATACACAATATAGATAGAGGGCTGGTTTTGAGCAGTTTCTTTCCCCAAGAAAACTTTTTTTGTGTGATTGATTTACTTATTTCTCTTAGTTACATGTGATTGAGCGACCGTTTTGTGTATTTCGCAAATATTGTAGAAGGATTTAGTCTCTTATTTTAGTACTTCACAAGATTAGATTGAATACATTGGCATATTTTCTACATAGTAATAGAGTGATATTTCTACATGGTATTAGAGTGATATTTCTACATGGCATCAGAGCAATAGGAACCATAATAGAAGAGAAGAATTTGATTTTGTCTTGAACAGGTTCAAATTTTCAGAATTATTCTTCAGGATCCATCAAAAAATCAGGATGTATTTCAATGGTTTGAGACTCGAATATGCTCTTGAGGTAAATTCAAATTATATAGCATGGAAGGACAGGATGCATGTAGTGTTGGAGGAAAACGGGCTGAAGGAATTCATATATACTGATATTCCCAATCTCGCAGCATCAGATGCCCAAATTCTTGATGCATGGCAGAACTAGAAGGTTGAAAAGGCGAGAAGGATATTGTTAGAGGGATGCATGTGGTATCTAGATAGTGGTGCCTCATTCCATATGACGGGGAATAGATACCTCTTCAGTGACTTGGAGGAGAAGGACCTCCAACATAATGTAGAGTTTTGATATGACGAGAGGTATAACGTGACCGACATAGGTACAATTACCTTTCATTGGGAATCTGGCAACCCTCTCACATTGGTAGATGTTTTGTACGTTCTAGGCCTAAGGAAGAATCTCATCTTCGTAGCAGTATTTGAAGACCATGGTTATGATGTCATATTTAGAAAAGGAAAGGTGTTCCTTAGAGACATCGCCATGGGACGGGTGAAACAGATTGGTGTAAGAGTTAAGAACCTGTACGATCTCGAGGTCGGGGATGCATGCAAATATTTGAGGAGAAAAGCAGGGGTTAGTGACTTGGTGGTTGAGAGGGAGAAATTATCTCTCAACATGCATCGCCAAAATTAGTATTAGAATGTTGTGGAGCAACAACAATTGGAGAAGTAGAGAGGATACCGAGTGGAGGCGTCCACTTAGGAATAGACCTCGAGTAGGGGGAAATTTCAAGCTAGATGGGTAGAGGGAGTACATGCAACTATACCTCCACATGAGAGGTGGGGCGATGTGCAGATATAATCCAAAGAAAAAATTTGGGTAGGGTCCATTGATATGGTGTGTCTCATGGATTGAACCTGGCTACGAGGAGCCCAAAGTACAACAGTAATAGGAAGGATAATTTGGATTGATCAGTCAGATGTTTGGAAGACAAAAATAAAAATGACAAATTTCAGATACTAGAGCGTAGATCAGAGTTGGTAGTAGTGCAGCGGGAAAAAATGTAGATGTCTGCAACAATGTAGAGAGTCCAGTAGACAGGTGTAGTGGCTAGCAGCAGTCAAAAGACTCTGATGACAAATGCATTTTACTGATTCAGTTGTTCGGAGCCTATTCAGTTTCAGGAGTTAAAGGTGCAAACAACACTAGAGAAGTGATGCATACATAACATTACAAAGGTATACGATCAAGATAGATTTAATTCTTTCTTGTTGAGAGGGAGTGTTGAAATTTACAAGAAGAAATAGTGAAACTAGCAACCAAAAATGACAAAAAATAAATCCACATTCGTGAGTAAATTAAGATGCACATTGGTGGGGAATTTTTGATGCACACTAGTGAGGAATTTATGATGCACATTGGTGAGGAAATTCAGATGCACACTGGTGAGGAATTTCTAATGCACATTTGTGAGGAAATTCTGATGCAAAATGGTGAGGAATGTGAAGTATCTAATTTATTTTTCCCTTAAATAAATTGGACAATAAATTGTAATTTCATCTCATAACAACTTGTATTAGTTAACTAAGTCAAGATGAATGAGTTAGCTCAAGAAATTCGAGTTGAGCATCTAAAATGAGGCATGTAGAGGGATTCTAATATTTTTGGGTCTAGTTGCAGTTGATGCATCAGTGGGGTGCAGGTGTGAATTAGTTAACTCAATTAATTGAGTTAAAATCAATTTAACTAGTTCTAAACTGAGTGATGAGCTAGTGAGAGGTCCATTGATTTAAATTAGAATTAATTTACAACGAGTGATCAATAAAATAACTAATGATTCACTATTAATAGCTACATGCATGTCATTTCTGAGGAAGACCCAGTTGAGACAGAGGTTAAAGGGAGCATAACTATCAGTTGTATCTATAGAAAATTTCCCATGTGCAATTATAGAGTCATTGGGATGCCATGATGCATTGCGTAATCAAGGAATAGAATTATTCCTATTTAATAGTGGACTAACTCTATAGGAATTGGGTGAGAAAGGTAGGTTGAGGGAAGGCTAAGAATTGGCTAAGTACTAGACCTATTTTTCCTAGATTAGTGTGAGACAATTGGCAGAGTGCTCGAGAATTTCAAGAGAGATTAAGCATTGTATTAGTTCATGATTCCTTGACTTAATACACAATATAGATAGAGGGCTGGATTTGAGCAGTTTCTTTCCCCAAGAACATCTTGTGTTGTGCGATTGATTTACTTCTTTCTCTTAGTTACATGTGATTGCACGACTGTTTTGTGTATTCCGCAAGTATTGTCGAAGGATTTAGTATATTTTTTTAGTACATCACAAGATCAAATTGAATCCATTGGTAGATTTTATACATGGTATAAAAGTGATATTTATACATGGTATTAGAGTGATATTTATACATGGCATCAGAGCACTAGGAATCACAATAGAAGAGAAGAATTTTATTTTGTCTTGAACAAGTTCAAATTTGTAGAATTATTCTTCAGGATCCATCAAAAAATCAAGATGTATTTCAATGGCTTGAGACTCACATATGCTCTTGAGGAAAATTCAAATTATATAGCATGGAAGGACATGATGGAGGCAGTGTTGGAGGACAACGGGTTGAAGGAATTCATAGGTACTGATATTCCCAAGGCTGCAGCAGCAGATGCCCAGATTCTTGATGCATGGCAGAAGAAGGTAGCAAAGGCGAGAAGGATATTGTTAGAGGGAGTTCGAGATCATATTGTCTCATATATCTATCAGAAGGTGACTCCATATTCTATGTGGAAGGCCTTGACATATTTTTTTCAGAATATAAGTGACCATAGGAAGTTGGCGCTGAAGAATAATCTCAGTAAAGATCAATATGGAGGAGGGTGAGACGACACTAACATACTTGTCGAAGTTCACTCAATGTCGAGATGAACTTGGAAATGTTGGTGTGACTGTAGCCCAGGATGATTTGGTGAACCTAGAACTTCTAGGCCTTCTCAAGAGCTAGCATAGTTACCAAGACTCTATGAATGGGAGGGAGAAGTTACCAAACTAGGAGAGTTTGTAGTCCGACTTGGTAATAGAAGAAATAAGGAGGATCACCAGAGATGGGACCTCCAACAAAGAAAAAGAAGAAGATTGTGCATTATTCGAAAAAGGAAAGGAAGGAAAGGGAAAGAAGTTCCAAGGCAAAGAGGGAAAGAGATACTTTTCCAAGATCAAGTGTTTTCATTATCACACGCACATGCACTATGCTATGAACTGTCCATCGAAGAAGGAAAGCAAGAAAGAGCCTGCGGTTGTCGCGGGAGAAGCATTGGCTTTAGAGTTCGAGATTGATTTTAATCTCATTACATGCATGGAAAATACAATAATGGGATGCATGTGGTATCTAGATAGTGGTGCCTCATTCCATATGATGGGGAATAGAGACCTCTTCAGTGACCTGGAGGAGAAGGACCTCCAACATAACATAGAGTTTGGACATGACGAGAGGTATAATGCGACAGGCATAGGTACAATTACTTTTCAGAGGGAGCCTGAGATCCCTCTTAGACTAGTAGATGTTTTATGCGTTCCAGGCCAAAGGAATAATCTTGTCTTTGTAGCGGTGTTAGAGGACTGTGGTTATTATGTCATATTTAGAACATGAAAGCTTTTCCTTAGACACTGTTAGGGTCCTATAAATTTAGGATTCATAATTTTTGAATTGACTTTGATTGTCTTGTAAATATGTACATGCCTTGCTTTCTGAAAGTTTTTTTCCCATATCTAGATAAAATAAAAAAAATCAAAAATAAAAAAGAGGGTAAAGTCCTAAAATAAAGATTAATGGACTTAAAAAATACATATACCCCAAAAAAAGAAAAAATATGAATCAAACATGAAAGTGTGCAAGTCTAAATGCCACTACTTATTAATTTTTGCAATTGATTATGGTAGAGTGTTAATAAATGCCATAATCCATGATGAGTTGAACTGCTTAATATTTAATTGTCATGTTTCAATTTACTTGTTTTAGATAGAGAATAAAGAGTTGTCAGACAATTTAATCCTGACAATTCAGTAGATAGGTATAGAGTAAAAATGAACCCAATAGTTTAATCTAGGTCCTTGGATGAAATAGGGTAGAATTAGATAGTTTTTACTGCTTTCAAAAGAATAAAATGTTAAAGGTGGCTAGCTCAAATGCACCTGCCCAAATGGAAGAAAAAATGTTAGATTAAAGATTGGGTAGGTAGAAGAAGGTGGGAAAATCATTGTAAATATCTTTCACCGGGCAACAATCACTAATTTCCCCTCCCCTATAGCTATTTCCGGCATTATAAAATTTACGGTCGAAGAATGCAGGCATTTTGACATACATTTGGGGCCAGGACCACAAGGCTCTATTAATTTGGCTTATTCATTGATGGTCATTTATATGTTAATCCCAAATTACACGATCTGTACCATTCATCACCAGGAAATTTCATAAGTAAAGACTCATTTTACTTAATGATACATAAAGCCCCCATTTGATTAACTACCTACATCTCCTTAAAGCATAAAAACCCTCAAAAGGACATTATATCCTAAGTTAAAGTGATAAAATTATGATAATAAAACTTTGCTTTGATTTTCACTTTCCTAAGTTATAATTGTGTATTTTGAGTATTCATTTTCCCCTTTGTCATATTAATTTCTTACTTATTTTATTAATTCCTTATAAAATAACCTTTTCATATTTATATAATTCCCCTTTAACTAAATATCCCCTAAAGCCCACTATTTTAAATCTTTAGCCAAAGTTTATTATCCCACATGTTTTAAATAAACGCCCTCAATAAACTCCCTTTGGTCTAAAAACTAACCCTATTCAAATACCCCATTCCATTTAGTGAATAGACATCACCATAGTCTATAACTATATAATAAAAATAAAATAAAAAGACACTTTATACATATTTTATATGTCTAAAGCGGAAAAAATACTACTTCGACTATGTCATTTTAAGCCTAAGTTTTTATAAAGGTGATGTCCCCGTGTCTTTGTAATTCACTTATTACCCTTCCCCAACATAACCCAAGGTTAAAGTGTGAAATTGCACAACAAAAACATTTAACTTTTTAATCATTCCCATTATGTAAAGCCTCATGCTTTATATAAAGTTAGCCAAAGGTTTTAACCCCACATAAACATAGCTTTCATATATTAAAACTTTGTTATAAATCATATATTACAAAGGTTTTATAGTTATCCGCCATCGCATAAGTCACCCGGTCCCACCTTACCTTTCCCTCGCAGCTTCCCAATACATCTTGGCCGTTTGCTCCAACCTTTCTGACCTAACAATCGAGGATGCATTTCATGCCTGAAAAACAAACGTTTGCCAAAAACCAAAAGTAATGCGAAAAAAACAGTTTTAGTGAAACCACCCCATACAACGTGGCACCTTTTGATTGTGTCGCATCCAATTTGCACAAAACAACTTACCATTCTATGCCAACGCGAAACCCACTAATGGTTTTTTGCATTCGAAAAATTAAAACCCATTCCTGCTGATGATATGACTCGCATTTGTGGTGAGTAATAAAAGTTTATATCATAAGTTTATACCAGAAGTTTCAATATTGGTTGACAAAATTGTTTGCTCCAGATTCTTAGATTTTAAATAAAAAGATTCATTCAAAAAATAGTTTGTATACAAAGAAAGAATAGAGTCAAGTTAGAGAGAGATCAGAATTATGAAATTTGCACAGTAAGTGGTAAAAGTGAAATAAGAATTCACAGTGATAGTGAAAACATAACAGTGAAAAAGAGATAGTTAAAGTGTATCAGGTAAAAGTCAGAGTGAAAGTTAAAACAAAGTTACAGAGCAGTCAAAGGTAAACAGTAAAAGTAAATACAGAGGTAGTAAATGGTAAAAGAGATGAAAATACTTTCACCAACAATGAATTTTATCCAAAGTGAAAGTAAAATAGTTAAAAGAACAAGAAGGTGAAAATATGAAAACATAACAATAAGGAACATTTTTGCAGAAATTTCATGTTTAAGTCATTGTTTTTCAATACTTATTGTGACCAATCCAAGATGAATTTTGAAAAACTAAAGGAGGTTTATGTTCCTAATATTTTCAACTACGAAAACCTCTTTCACTTTTCTAACAGCCATTATGGGTTTGGAGATATTAAACAATATTTTAAAGCACTTTTTGCAGAAAATTCCTGTTAAGTCATCATTTTTCAGAGAATATTGTGGCCAATCAGAAATACATCATAAAAAAATAAAGGAGGATTTTGTTCCTAAGAGCCCTATCTACAAAAAAGTATCTCACTTTTTTCACAGGTATTACATAACAGGAGATACATGCACATCTTTACACTCTATTTTGCAGACTCTGTAAAACTCTGTTTTACTCATGTTTTTGCAGAGCCTATTGTGGACAGTTGGAGCATCATTTTAGTGAACTGAAAGAGGTTTATCTCACCAACATATTTATCTACAATAACCTCTTTCATGTTTTACATATCTATTTCGGATTGATAAATAAAAATATATCATTGGACCCCAAGTTTGCAGAATTGCTGGAGTAGAATGCACAAATAAAGGAAACAGTTGGTGACTTGGATGCCTCATCATCAACTAAGAGTTAGATCAAATTCGAATTTTCCTCTTTGTCATCACCTATCCCTAAAAAATAGTGCCAAATAGATGCATTAGTCTTGAGTGTCCTTTAAGTTATATTTATGTAAAACAATTGGAGATATTTGTGAACGAATCTTGATATTTTTTCAAGATATTCTAGTTTAGAATTTGTATAAATACTTTACTCTTTGAAGTATTTTGTGTGGAATAAAATTGCTGAAATTATTATAGAAATATTTTTTGGTACTTTGGAGGCTCGTTTGTTGATTTCATAGCAGTAGTCTAGACAATAGCCAATTGGACCTCATAACTTAGGATTCATGTGATAATCTAATGAGTAAAGTGATTTCTTACTGTCATTGTTTCCTCTTCTGAAGTTTCATTCAATTTCATATATGTTGTTCAATCCAAATGATTAATTAGGAATGTTATTTCAGGATAAGTGTAAAAACTCCCTGTCTTAACTACTTGATCATTTCAATGTTTTCTGCTGATTTCCGGACTTAGGAATTCTTAATTGCTCCCAGTCCTGTTTGACCCCTACCTCCTTCCTCTTTTTCCGGATCAAAAGATCCTTTACTGCCCTTTATCCCAAAAGCAAGCCATTTCATCAAAACAAACTATTAAAATCTCTAAGGGTTATCTACCTTGCCCTGAATACATTAGCATCCTTTTGGCCTTGCCTTCTAGTTTTTCTTGCTACATCTTGACTCCATAGCCCAATGGACTAGTAGATCCCTCTTTAATTTGTCTCCAAGTAATCTTATTTCCCACCAAACATTTCAAACAAAAACCAAGTGCCTAATCATAACTAGCCTAAAATATTAAACAAAAACAAAGTTAAATCATAAAGAGAGAACCCTCTCTGAAATTTAGGAAGGCTAGATCCTAGATTTCCAAAGTAGGTTTGTGGTTACCTCTAGTAAGTTACAAAGTTTTAAATATTTTTGATAGAAAATTTACTAGTGCTAACATAATGGCGACTCAACTGGGGAAACACTAACCTTTTCTTCAGAAATATTTTACAGGTTCAAATTTGATCTATGATGGTGGACAATGATCAGACACACAAAGGTTAAAATCATCCACCTGGAAACTCTAGATCAATTTCACAATCAAGACTCCACTAGAGGAATGAAAATGAAAGAACAATATGGAAAGATTAGGCTTTTAACTTAGATCTTAATCCATGACATTATGTTCTTTCTCATTAAGAAAAATTTTCAATGTATATTGTATTTTATTGAAGATCTTAGATTAGTTTTTAATTATTTTCCTTTAAAGATTGTAAATAATAATTCTCCTAATCTCTTTGAGCAACTTTCTTCTGAATCTAATGATGATCATTTTCCAATTAAGAAGCCTCAAATAATCAAGACCGATCTTACAATCCCTATACATATTCTTGTACCGTATGAAGTTCCAGATAGATATAAGCCCCTTATTTTACCTCCTATACTCCATGATTTTCTTAAAAAACTACTACAAACATCTTCCTAGATTTGATGGAGAGAATGGTATCACTGCCCAAAAAAATATTCAAGATTTTGAGAACTATTTGGATTTATTTGAGATTGATGAAGATGATGTTAAAATCATAATTTTTGCTCTTTCTTTGCAAATTAGAATAAAGAGTTGGTTCAAAAATCTCCCTAATGCTAGCATCTCAAATTTCCAGCAGTTTATCAAACTTTTCCTTGATAGATGGATAATCAGAGTTAATCATTTTGTGATCATGGAAGAATATAATCAGTTAAAAATACATCCAAATGAAACAATACAATAATTTTCTGGTAGATTTAATCAAGTTTATTATTCAATGCCAGAAAATATTAGACCTCCTCATGATTCAGCTCTCTTGCATTATCCAAGTGCTTTTGATCTAGAAATAGAATTTCAGTTAAGAGAAAGAGATCCAAAAACACTTGTACAGATGCAGAACATTGCAGTTGATGTAGAATTTAATCTGCAAATCAGACAAGAAAAGTTGAAAGTAGAAGAAGAGGAAAAGAAAAAAATTGCAGAGGTAAAACTCAGCCTTTTGGTAAGAAAAGTAGATGACAGAATATAGGAAATCACTATGAAAGATGAATTTTTTATTCAAAATCACCATGAAGAAATAGAAGAGGTTGATAGCCATCAACAAATTCCTACTAATTCCAATTATCATAGATCATAAAATGGATTTACAGATAAATATGTGGAAGAGGAATCTATTGATTTAATATGTATGTTTGATGGCATTCCTTCTTTTGATGATTTTCCTAAGTATGATCATTATGATGATAGTTATGTTCTCCAAACTCAAGCTAACTTTACAGAGCAATCAGAAGCTAGTTTGGAGGATGAAGAAATGCAGTTTCAGCAGATTGAAGACAGTGATTAGCCAATACAGATCATCCATGAGAGTGAGGAAGAAAGAGCAGAAAATGTGGAAATAAGTAAAGATTATTTACCTCTTTGTTTTGCTTCATTTCAGTTCATTAGAGACAAATTTCATGCCATCAATAATCAACAATCTTTAGGAATTGTGATTGACAACAAAGAAGATAATGAAACTATTGATCAAGATTTTTCAGTTTCACAATTGAACTTATCAGCTCCCATTGAAATAAATGATCAAATGACACAAGAAAGTTCCATAACACTATGTTTTGAATCATTTCATCGTTTAAAGGAAATATGGTATAACATATTTAAAGAAAAGGATGAGAAACTTGTTGAAGTTTATGAAGTCCCATGGAATCCTATATTACTATAGGTTGGGAAGTTTTCCCAAGTTTTCATGATCAATAAGTGATATGTTGGATATTGAATGCATTCAAAGCATTCCTCTATTAACTACTTATGAATTTGAAACAAGACGATGTAAATATTTATGATCAAATATTACAATCAGTAGAATATCATCAAAAATATTATGAAAGTTTGCGAGAATCACACAAGGAAAAATAACATTTTAGATTCTGTACATGGAAATTATCAGTAGGTATCATTTTTTAGATCAATTCAAACATCTGAAATACACTGACCTTTAGGAATATCCTTTTGTATTTCAATTTCTGAAATTAATGAAATCAAATTATTTCCTTATCCTCATTATTGATGATATGAAGTTTAATGATTCTGTTTCAGTTTTGATAATCAACAAGCAAATGCAACAAAATATATGAAAGTACATAATGATTGAATGGTTGCATTGGCTATTTCATTTTACGTAACCAACAGTTGGACAACTGATTAGAGTAAGTAGGTAGGAATTTAGCTTATTTCAGTTTTCAGTTTTCAGCTAGTTTGAAATAATTCATTAAGGTTTGAAGCCAAGGAAAAGGCCCTAAAAAATTAATGATTTAGTAGTGTGGTTTGAAGGTTGCAGCTCCTTTTAGTCTCAGATCAGATTTCAGTTTGCAGAAAAAGGTGTAAATTCAGTTCAAGAGTTTTCAGCCACAACATAAGCATGTTTGGGATTGGCCCAATGGATCAAGCTACTAGTTGATGGTGTTCTTGACATCTCACAAGGAGATGCCATCCCCATGTGAAGCCGCTATTAGGGTCCTATAAATATAGGATTCATAATTTTTGAATTGACTTTGATTTTCTTGTAAATATGTACATGCCTTGATTTCTGCAAGTTGTTTTCCCATATTTAGATAAAAAAAGAAAAAAGAAAAAAAAGAGAGGGTAAAGTCCTAAAATAAATATCAATGGACTTAAAAAATACATATACCCCAAAAAGAGAAAAAAATATGAATAAAACATGAAAGTGTGCAAGTCTAAATGCCACTAGTTTTTAATTTTTGCAATTGATTATGGCAAAGTGTCAATAAATGCCACAATCCATGATGAGTTGAACTGCTTAATCTTGACTTGTCATGTTTCAATTTACTTGTTTTTGATAGAGAATAAAGAGTTGTCAGACAGTTTAATCCTGACAATTCAGTAGATAGGTATAGAGTAAAATGGAACCCAACAGTTTAATCTGGGTCCTTGGATGAAAGAAGGTAGAATTAGATAGTTTTTAATGATTTCAAAAGAATAAAATGTTAAAGGTGGCTAGCTCAAATGCACCTGCACAAATGGAATAAAAAATGTTAGATTAAAGATTGGGTAGGTAGAAGAAGGTGGGAAAATCATTGTAAATATCTTTCACCGGGAAAAAGTCACTAATTTCCCCTCCCCTATAGCTATTTGACATTCTAAAATTTCAGTCAAAGAGGCTCAGAGCATTTCTCTGACTTCTGTTGGGACCGGACCCAATGCTCAATGACTGGCTAGTTGAAAGTGTTAAATTTCTATGTTAATCCCAAAATTTTCATCATCTACCATTCACGCATTCATCACCATGCAATTTCATAAGTAAAGACTCCATTTTTACTTAATGATACATAAAGCCCCCATTTGATTAACTACCTACATCTCATAAAGCATAAAAACCCTCAAAAGGACATTATATCCTAAGTTAAAGTGATAAAATTATGATAATAAAGCTTTTCTTTGATTTTCACTTTCCTAAGTTATAATTGTGTATTTTGAGTATTCATTTTCCCCTTTGTCATATTAATTTCTTACTTATTTTATTAATTCCTTATAAAATAACCTTTTCATATTTATATAATTCCCCTTTAACTAAATATCCCCTAAAAACCCACTATTTTAAATCTTTAGCCAAAGTTTATTATCCCACATGTTTTAAATAAACGCCTACAATAAACTCCATTTGGTCTAAAAACTAACCCTATTCAAATACCCCACCCCCTATAGTGAATAGACATCGCCATAGTCTATAACTATATAATACAAATAAAATAAAAATGCACTTTATACATATTTTATATGTCTAAAGCGGAAAAAATACTACTTCGACTATGTCATTTTAAGCCTAAGTTTTTATAAAGGCAATGTCCCTGTGTATTTTTAATTCACTTATTACCTTTCCCCAACTTAACCCAAGGTTAAAGTGTGAAATTTCACAACAAAAACCTTTACCTGTTTAATCATTCCCGTTATGTAAAGCCTCATGCTTTATATAAAGTTATCCCAAGGTTTTAACCCTGCATAAACATAGCTTTCATATATTAAAACTTTGTTATAAAGAATATATTACAAAGGTTTTATAGTTATCCATCATCACATAAGTCACCCAGTCCCACCTTACCTTTCCCTCGTAGCTTCCCAATACATCTTGGCCGTTCGCTCCAACCTTTCTCATCTAACAATCGAGAATGCATTTCGCGCCCGAAAAACAAATGTTTTCCAAAAACCAAAAGTAACGCGAAAAAATAAGTTTTAGTGAAACCACCCCATAAGATGTGGCACCTTTTGATTGTGTTGCATCCATTTTGCACAAAACAACTTACCATTCTATGCCAACGTGAAACCCACTAATGGTTTTTCGCATTCGAAAAATCAAAACTCATTCCTGCTGATGATATGACTCACATTTATGGTGAGTAATAAAAGTTTATATCATAAGTTTAAACCTTTGTTTCATTATTTTCCACTATTATTTTCGCTCTCGAATATTAAAAGAAAACTCTGCCCAACTGTGTAAAGAGCCCTAAGCCCCTGTTTGTTAATTTCTTATCCCCTGAGCAGATTTGACCACTTGTTTTTCCCAATGGACTAGTAGATCCCTCTTTAATTTTTCTCCAAGTAATCTTATTTCCCACCAAACATTTCAAACAATAACAAAGTTAAATCATAAAGAGAGAGCCCTCTCTGAAATTTAGGAAGGCTAGATCCTAGATTTCCAAAGTAGGTTTGTGGTTACCTCTAGTAAGTTACAAAGTTTTAAATATTTCTGATAGAAAATTTACTAGAGTGCTAACAGACACATCACCATGGGACGGGTGGAACAGATCAGTGTAAGAGTCAAGAACCTGTATCCTCTCGAGGTCGGGGATGGATGCAAATATTTAAGGAGAAAAGCAGTGGTTAGTGACTTGGTGGTTGAGAGGGCACAATTATCTCTCAACATGCAACCCCAAAAGTAGTCTCATAAGGTTGTGGAGCAGCAACAATTGGAGAATCAGAGAGGAGACTAAGTGGAGGCATCCACTGAAGCATAGGCCTCTAGTAGGGGAGAATTTCAAGCCAGATGGGTAGAGGGAGTACATGCAGCTATGCCTCCATGTGAGAGGTGGTGCGATGTGCTGATATAATCCCAAGAAAAAATTTGGGCAGGGTCCATTGAGATGGTGCATCTTATGGATCAAACTTGGCTACTAGGAGCCCAAAGTACAACAATAGCAGGAAGGATCGGTTGGATTGATGCAGTCAAATGTCAGGAAGACAAAAATTAGAGTGACAAATGTCAGATACTGGAGCATGGATCAGAGTTGGTTTTAGTGCATAGGGAATGGATGTAGATGTCAACAACAACACAGAGAGTCTAGTAGATAGGCGCAATAGCTAGCAGCAGTTAGAAGAATCTGATGACAGATGCATTATACTGATTTAGTTTTTTAGAGCCTATTCAGTTTCAGGAGTTGCAGGTGAAAAAAACACTAGAGAAGTGATACATACAGAACATTCCAAAGGTATGAGATCGAGATATATTGAATTCATTTCTTGTTGAGAGGGAGAGTTGAAATTTGCAACAAGAAACATTGAATTTGGCAACCAAAAAGGACAAAAAACGCACCCACATTGGTGAGTAAATTCAAATGCACATTGGTGAGGAATTTCTCATGCACACTGGTGAGGAATTTATGATGCACATTGGTGAGGAAATTCGGATGCACACTGGTGAGGAATTTCTAATGCACATTGGTGAGGAAATTCTGATGCAAAATTATGAGGAATGTGAAGTATCTAATTTATTTTTCCCTTAAATAAATTGGACAATAAATTGTAATTTCATCTTGTAAGAACTTGTATCAGTTAACTAAGTCAATATGACTAAGTTAGCTCAAGAAATTCGAGTTGAGGGTATAATATAAGGCATGTAGAGGGATTCTAATATTTTTGGGGTAGAGTTGCAGTTGATGCATCAGTGGGGTGCAGGTATGAATTAGTTAACTCAATTAATTGAGTTAAAATTAGTTTAACTAGTTATAAACTGAGTGATGAGCCAGTGAGAGGTCCAGTTATTTAAATTATATTTAATTCAAAATGAGTGATCAATCAGATATTTGATGATTTGCTGTTAATAGCTGCATGCATGTCATTCCTGAGGAAGAACCATTTGAGACAAAGGTTAAAGGGAACAAAACTATCAATTGTATTTATAAAAAATTTCCCATGTGAAATTATAGAGTCATTGGGATGCCATAATGCATTGGGCAATCAAGGAAGGGAATTATTCCTATTTAATTGGGGGCTAATTCTCTAGGAATTGCATGAGCAATCCAGGCTAAGAATTGGCTAAGAACTAGACCAATTTTTCCTATATCAGTGTGAGATAGTTGGTAGAGTGCTGGAGAATCTCATGAGAGATTAAGCATTGTATTGTTTCATGATTCCTTGACTTAATACAAATATAGATAAAGGGCTGGTTTTGAGCAGTTGCTTTCCCCAAGAAAATCTTGTGTTGTGCGATTGATTTACTTCTTTCTCTTACTTGCATGTGATTGAACGACCGTGTTGTGTATTCCGCAAATATTGTAGAAGGATTTAATATCTTGTTTTAGTACATCACAAGATCGGATTGAATCCATTGGTAGATTTTCTACATGGTATCAAAGTGATATTTCTAGATGGTATCAGAGTGATATTTCTACATGGCATCAGAGAAAAAATAATCACAATAGAAGAGAATAATTTGATTTTGTCTTGAACAGGTTCAAATTTGCAGAATTATTCTTCAGGATCCATCAACAAATCAAGATGTCTTTCAATGGCTCGAGAATCGAATATGATCTTGAGGGAAATTCAAATTATATAGCATGGAAGGACAGGATGGAGGGAATGTTGGAGGACAACGGGTTGAAGGAATTCATATATACTGATATTCCCAAGTCTGCGATAGTAGATGCCCAACTTCTTAATGCATGGCAGAAAAAGGTAGCAAAGGCGAGAAGGATCTTGTTAGAGGGAGTTCGAGATCATATTGTCTCGAGTCTCCATGGGAAGGAGACTCCATATGCTATGTGGAAGGCCTTGAAAAATCTATTTTAGAATAGCAGTGACCACAGGAAGTTGGCGCTGAAGGACAAGCTTAGAAAGATCAAGATGGATGAGGGCGAGACGATACCAACATACTTGTCGAAGTTCACTCAATGTCGAGATGAGCTTGGAAGCGTTGGTGTGACTATAGCCTAGATGATTTGGTGAGCCTAGCACTTCTAGGCCTTCACAAGAGCTGACATAGTTATGAGGACTTTGGGAATGGGAGGGAGAAGTTACCAGATTGGGAGTGTTTTTGGTCCGACTTGGTAATAGAATAAATAAGACGGAGCACTAGAGACGAGACCTCCAATAAAGAAAAAGAATAATATTGTGCATTAGTTGGAAAAGGAAAGAAAACCAAGGGAAAGAAGTACCAATGCGAAGAGGGCAAGAGAGACTTGTCCAAGATCAAGTGTTTTCATTGTCACGAGCATGGGCACTATGGTGCAGATTTTCCACAGAAGAAGGAAAGCAAGAAAGAGCCTGCAGATGCATTAGGTGAAGCGTTGGCTTCAAAGTTTGAGCTTGATTTTACTCTCATTTCATGCATGGAAAACACTATAATGGGATGCATGTGGTATCTAGATAGCGATGCCTCATTCCATATGAAGGGGAATTGAGATCTCTTTAGTGACTTGGAGGAGAAGGACCTCCAACAGAACATAGAGTTTGGATATGATGGTAGGTATAGCACGACTGACATAGGCACAATTACCTTTCAGAGAGAGTCTGGCTCGCTTCTTACACTGGAAGATGTTTTGTATGTTATAGGCCTAAGGAAGAATCTTGTCTTTGTAGCGGTATTGGAATATCATGGTTATGATGTCATATTTAGAAAATGAAAGGTGTTCCCTAGACACATTGCCATGTGACAAGTGAAACAGATCGGTGTAAGAGTCAAAAACCTGTATGCTCTCAAGGTTGAGGATGCATGCAAATATTTGAGGAGCAAAGAAATGGTCAGTCACTTGGTGGTTGAGAGGGAGAAATTATCTCTCAACATGAAGCCTGAGAAGTTGTCTCAGAAGGTTGTGGAGCAACCACAATTGGAGAAGCAGAGAGGAGACCGAGTGGAGGCATCCACTCAAGCAGTTACCTCTAGTAGGGGGAAATTTTGAGCCAGATGGGTAGAAGGAGTAGATGCAACTATACTTATAGGTGAGAGGTTGGGTGATGTGCAGATATAATATCAAGAAGAAATTTGGGCCGGGTCCATTGATATGGTGTATCTCATGGATCGAACCTGGCTACAAGGAGCCCACAATACAATAGTAGTAGGAAGGATCAGTTGGATTGATGCAGTCAGATGTCAGGAAAAAATAAATTAGAGTGACAGATGTCGGATATTGGAGCGCAGATCAGAGTTGGAAGTAGTGGAGAGGGCACAGATGCAGATGTCAACAGCAACACAGAGAGTCCATTAGACAGGTTCACTAGCTAGCATCAGTTAGAAGACTGATGATATATGCATTATACTGATTCAATTATTTGAAGGCTATTTAGTTTCAGGAGTTTTAAGTGAAAACAACATTAGAGAAATTTTGCATGTAGAACATTCCAAAGGTATTAGATCATGGTAGATTGAATTCCTTTCTTTTTGAGTGGGAGTGTTGAAATTTGCAACAAGAAACAATGAAATTGGAAACCAGAAAGGAAAAAAAATGCACCTACATTAGTAAGGAAATTCATATGCACATTGGTGAGGAATTTTTCATGCACACTTGTGAGGAAATTCTGATGCACATTGGTGAGGAAATTCCAATGCACACTGGTGAGGAATTTCCGATGCACATTGGTGAGGAAATTCTAATGCACACTAGTGAGGAATGTGAAGCATCTAATTTATTTTTCCCTTAAATAAATTGGACAATAAATTGTAATTTCATCTCAAAAGAACTTGTATCAGTTAACTAAATCAAGATGATTGAGTTAGCTCTAGAAATTGAAGTTTAGGGTCTAATATGAGGTATGTAGAGGGATTCTAATATTTTTGAGGTCGAGTTGCAATTGATGCATCAGTGGGATGTAAGTGTGAATTAGTTAACTCAATTACTTGAGTGAAAATCAATTTAACTAGTTCTAAACTGAGTGATGAGCTAGTGAGAGGTCCAGTGAATTAAATTAGATTTAATTCACAATCAGTGATTAATAAGATAACTAATGATTCGCTATTAATAGTTGCATGCATGTTAGTTCTGAGGAAGACCCAGCAGACAGAGGTTAAAGGGAGCATACCTGTCAGCTGTATTTATAGAAAATTACCCATGTGAAATTATAGAGTCATTGGGATGCCATGATGCATTGCATAATAAGGAAGGGAATTACTCCTATTTAATAGGGGCGTAATTCTCTAGGAATTGCGTGAGAAAGGAAGGCTGAAGGAAGGTTGAGAACTGGCTAAGTACTAGATCGATTTTTCCTAGATCATTGTGTGATAGTTGGTAGAGTACTGGAGAATCTCGTGAGAGATTACGCCTTGTATTGTTTCATGATTTCTTGACTTAATACAAATATAGATAGAGGAGTTTTGAGCAGTTGCTTTCCCAAGAACATCTTGTGTTGTGTGATTGATTTACTTCTTTCTCTTACTTGCATGTGATTGAACGATCAAGTTTTGTATTCCACAAATATTGTAGAAGGATTTAATATCTTGTTTTAGTACATCACAAGATCAAATTGAATCCACTGGTATATTTTCTATATGGTACCGGAGAGATATTTCTATATGGAATCAGAGCAATATTTCTACAATATTAACCATTTATTTTATATCTAACAATGCCTCTATGGGTTTACAAAATTCATAACATGTTTTCCTATTGGTTTAAATCTCATCTAGTGTTAAAACACTTGAAATAAATTCAAAAAACTTGATTTTCATGTTGGTACAACTTTTCTTTACTATATGCTCTAGGAGCTTCTTCTTCCTTCTGTTTGAAATTTTGTATTCTACATACTTTTTCTTCTTCTTTAGCATCAAATTTTCTTTGGTCTTCTTCTTCAATATTTCCTCATATACTTATTTTCTTTATCTAATTCATCTTCTATTTCATACATTATTGACAAAACATTTATATTAACATTTGTAACAACATTTTCATTTTCTTCCATCCTCTCTTCTATTGTTACAAAAGCTTCAACAACTCTAATGATTGCCTTAATTTTTTTTTTTTTTCATTTTTATACTACATATTTTCCATATTAATTATCATATTTATCATACTTTCCCTTTAATTATTTTGGTTCATTTTTCTATGCATATTTTCCATATTGCCTATCATCTTTATCATACTTGGGATGCGTAGGCCATTCTTCAAGGACTGCTAATTTTGCCTCATAATAAAACTCAACATTCATTGCAACTAAATTCCTCTGACATTTTTCTCATGATACAATCACAAATTTTTTTTCTTCTTCAACTTCAATTTCTTGACAACATTTTTCTCTATATCTTGAACAACATCACCTTTTTCTCCAACAACTTCATTAAAAAATTTCTTATGTTTTTCTCTTCCACGTCTAAATTCTTTGGTTATGATAGTCACTTTATCAACTATTGGAACTTTATGTGACTCAACTTGGTTATGATAGTCACTTTATCAACTATTGGAATTTTATGTGACTCAAATTGATGGTGATAGGTGTTGTTCGCCTTTCACTGTAAGTCATTTCTATAATATTCAAAATTCTTTGGGTGTAATTGTTGTTGAAGTATTGGGTATAATGCTCTCATCCAAGCTTTATTGATTGAAAAATAATACTATTTCATCATCCTTTTGTTTGAATATAAGTTTATCTCATTAATTATCCTTCCTTCTTCCATTTCTTGTTGTTAAATGGCAAAAAAAGACTTTGAAACCCTTAATCCACAATTTCATGAGATTTCCTTTCAATTTGCTAACTTTTTTTACAAGTTTTCTGATCTTTATATTTTCTCTCAAAAACAACAATATCTTACTATTGTTTCTTCTGATTACTTTCTCGCACTAAAAATATGTTGTGATGGGTTACTCTAATACCATGAAAAAACTTAATATCATAACGATATAAAAAAATTAACAACACTGCACTAAAATAATTAACTAATAAAACATTTAATTCATAAAATAGTTTTTTTTTTGTAAGTTTGGTGGTGCCTGTCTATTTTCTATTATAAAAAAATGTAAGTTCAACATACATATCAAAACCTGGTAGCCTCAACCTGCCCCAAGGAAACAAGGTCTGTTGGCCACCTCAAAGCGTTAAAAGCCATCCAATATTGAAACAATTTTAGTCTTGTACTATCAGCTATTTCAGAGTAACTATGTCTGACATATGGAAACTGTAGAAAGTAAATGCTAGCCACAAAAAACATATATAAAAAGAATAGAAAGGAATGTTAGTCATCATCTAAAGACTCTATTGGAGTTGGATCTTTCACACTTGACCCCGACATATCAACCTGCTACATTTCTTGTAGCTGACGAACTATTCGGCCGAGACGAACCGAGCCATGCTGTTGTGAGACCCAAATTTCTTGATTATCTCTTTTAATATCTTGCAGAGTTGAGGCAACCTTAGGGTCTCCTCCCATTTCCTTTATACTCAGAAAAGCTTTTGCTAGAACACATTTAATTGTCCAATAAGTATGAATGGATTGGTGAAAGAGGAAAAGCTTTCCTTTGGTATTGCCACGGTCTTTGATAAACTCCATTTCATTTTCTTGGATTTCGTTATCCTCTTTTATGTTACTTTCTCTTTCCCATCTAGCTATCAAATTCTTAACCTGAGGTGGATTCCCTTGAGAAAATGTGTCTAAAAGGCTTTCCATGACCTCTTTTTTGGATTTCCTTCCTCGTTTTCCCGTGTGCGTTGTGGTTGTTGTCTTCTTCTGTTTCCCCTTTCCCTTATCTTACTTTTTCACCATCTTTTTCTTCAATTTTATTTGACAATGCTTTATAATTCTGCTATCGTAATCTTGGTAATCACCTGTACAGACTCTATGGAACCTGTGTATTGTGACAGAGTGTCAATACATGTTTTAAATAAGTAACAATTAGAAGGACCCACATAAGTGAGCTTAGTGAGGCCACCTCCAGTTAGGTGGCAATGCATGGTCAACCCACGAATCGTAGACATAAGAATTGAAAGAAAAAATTTGATAGAAATAGGAAAGAATAGCATATAGAACTACGAGACCTCTACCGAGATACCAAGACAATGCATATACGATTACATGTAACCCTGCGAGACTACTATCCAGTGACAATGTATGTAGAATCACAAGAGTACACCCAAGAATTGAGGCATGCACAAGAGGAAAGGACAATTACACAGACTTACCCCTTTCGAAACTCGAGATCCTACCTTATGACTGACCGAACATAGATAGTCCGAGACTGGCAGAGGGAACCTCCGAGTTGCTGGGTGGTCATGATAAGCCATCCAAGCCAATTCACGATTTTGCGAATACCCTAGTAACCTAGTTTTATATTTCATGGAATAGGAACCAGAGGAACCATAACAACAGAAAAAAACCACAGTGACCAAAGAATGAAGACCAACTATAACAAATCCTACAGGACTCGCAATCAATCCATATGACAGGAACAAAAGGAAACTTAAAACTTTAGGAAGTTCTGAGCAAGTCAGATAACCACTAAACGAGCAGAAACTGCAACCATCAACATCCATCATATATGATTACAGAATTGAAAGACGAATTTTAATTCACCATCCGGAACAACGTTGGGCGCAACATAAATCAATTCATACAATGCATCCATTATCAGAAGATGAATGATATACCACTTGAAAATTTTTCGTCACTAAGTTCTGAGCTTGCGGTTCACCGTTGCGTCTGCACCCTCACCTTCATCGTTTGCCTAAATCTTCAAATGGGAGAGAATGCAGATGTTTATTTCCTTAACATTCATTAAAAATTTCACCTGATGACGTTGTTTCCCAAGTGTCTCTGACATCATTAGTTGGCTATCACTATATTCGCTGGCTATCATAAATACAGACATGCTGTTGTACTGTCACGCTGACCTACTACCGATTTTTGCCGCCAGCTTATCCTCTGATGACCGTGTGGGGCATGACATTGCATGCCACCTCAAGTTGTCCTTCCCCCGCGTGGCACCCCAATCGAGGATATTGAGACCACACCATGTCTCTATTTGCGATTATCTAAATAGGGTGTAATTCTAGATTGTAATCCATGGTGGTCTGGTTCATATCTAGCTGTCCTTCTGCATGGTTACAACCCCAGTTCGCCAGAAAGTCTGTCGCCTCATTCCCTGATCTGCAGACATGAGATGGTATGAGATAACCAATTACTTTGATAATGAGACTAATTTATTTGATAAGTTGTGCCGTCCTCCAACTTTTGTTGATCTTCTCACCCTATTGCAGTTTCTGCAACACCCCTATTACCATAGTCAAATCCCCTTCCACGATGATTCTGTGATATCGTTCCCGAACCGCTATTTGCAGGCCCCATTTAACCGCAAGAAGTTCTGCTCCATTATTGGTGGAAAACCCTATTTCCATCGCATATATTCTACATATTTCACCTTGCATGTTCCTAATTAAACCACCTACCCCCGCCTGTCCTGGATTCCATTTAGAAGCTCTGTCGTAATTTAATTTTAGGAACCCTGGATGAGGCGGCTAAAACTTGTCCTGGGGGTTTTGTCTTAGATGTTTCATTTTCCACATATAATGCGCCAAAATTTGTGGTTTTAGGTTGAGCATGGCAAGGATTATAGCCTCATTTTCATCATCTTTCCAGTCATCATCTGTCCATTTCTCCGCTAGGATTGTTTCTCTAATGTTTTCCAGGATCACATGCTAGATTTCTTCTTTTTGTCGCCTCTCATCCTTGAAAATTCTTCGGTTCCTTTTTTTCCAGATAGCCCATAACAAAAAACCCATTGAAAACCTCCATGCTCTATTTAGAACTTCACATGTATATCCCCCTTTCATCCAGGTTACTATAGTTTGTTTTATGCTTGTGTTGTCTCGGTCAGTTTGTTGGAAAACCATGGAGATGTTCATCCAGAGTGATTCAACTACTACATAGGTATTCAAAAGGTGCTCTATACTTTTAGTATGTTCATCACACATTGTGCACTGCAAAGGTCCTTGCATCCCTTTTCTTTGTAATTGGTCCTAGGTAAGGATTTTTTTATCACTTACTAGCCAGAGAAAGTATTATATTTTTGGACAGTGTTTGGTAGCCTAGATTTTTTTCCATATTGGTATTGATATACTGTGCAGATTGTTATATTTGATATAGTAACCTTCCTGTATTGTAAACATTCTCGATATCCCCATCTTAGAATGTCTTCTCCTATAGCTGTTATCAATTTTATTTTTTTCATTTCTTTTTCATAGTTCTGCCATTGATGGGTTTCTGGGGCATATGGCCATTGTGGTTTTAATTTCCAGTTTCTCCATTTCTCTTCACTCTCCCCAATCTAGTAATTTGTTACAAATCGTATATTTGGTTGAATGGTGAAAATGTAAATTTCCCCTAGATGTAGGCGGCTGAATAATTTTTCTCTTTGCTGCCATGAGTCTTCCCAAAAAAGGATTGTTGTGCCTCCCCTAATTTCCTAGAAACTATGCTCCTGTATGAGATCTATATTACTGGCCTCTAGGTTCCAGATGTTGGATCCTTTTGGAGTTGCAGTGACTTTAAGTTTGGCTACAATGATTCCTGTCATTGCATACTTCCTCTGCCATATAAATTTCCATAAGTCCGGACCTCCTTGTAGCCATCTCCTCCATAATATAGCACCCATTTCCTGATTCAAGATATATGGGTCCCGTAAACCCAAGCCCCCTATTTTTTCAAGATTTGTGAGTTTTTCCCAAGATAGGAGTGCCCATTTGCGGGTTTGTTGAGAGCCCTGCCACAATTGTTTTTTTACAGATCTTGACTATATTGGAGTAGATTGTTTTAGGGGTAGCCAAATCAGATAACTGATAAATAGGGATGGATTGCAGAACATATCTTAATAGAACCACCCTTCTAGGAGCATTAATGTAAATTTATGTAGATGTTCTATGCCTGATGCAATTTTACTTTTTCTTCAATATCGGACAGCAATAACATAAAAAATAAAGTAAAATGCTAATAAAACATTCCAGTAGATCGATAGAAGAAAATCTAGAAATATATGTGTGTTGGTGCGTTACAACGATTAATAAGATGCTTCAACCAGCAAAGTTTCAATATGGTCAGCCAACTAGCAATGTCACACAACCCTCTAGGACAACCAAATGGTCAACTCAAAAGTCAACCCAAAAATTCAACGATCAACACAAACAGCAACAACATCTAGGTCAATGTTGAAAAGTCAAAGTCAATGTTTTTCCTCAGGAATAGTGCCAGAAAACGCAGATTAGAAAAATCAAAATTTTGGGAGAGTTTCGGGTCGATTTGACCTTGCATTGACCAAAGTCAACACTAGTCAAAGTTTGCTGTAGAAACCCTAGACCGAAATCAGAAATGTGTTGCTGCTGGAAATTTCCCACGTGTGGAGAGAAGAGCCACCAAGGACATTGAACCAATCAGATGAGGAGAGAGAAATGTGTGAGGATGAGATGAGTGAAAATTTCCTCCAACGTTGACCAATATATATCCATCAGTGAGGGTGTGTGACACAACTGCTAGGGCACAAAACCTTAAGACCGACCTGCAGATATCTTGAATAAATTCAAAATAAATGTTCTGCTCATCAGATCAAGATGATCTTTAGATTGATCTTGCACCTCTCCGAAAGAGGAACCCAATAAAAATATTGGTATCTTCAGTTGAGCATCACAACATGGAGTTTGGACCTAGTTGTCCAAAATTAACACTCCCAGCTCTCAACTAGGGAGAACTTCATCCACCTATGCAATCCAAATATCGTGCATCATCCCGCCATAACTTGCTTTGCTGGCTTCTTTATTTCAGAACATATGTGGGTCAGTCACAAAGACATCATTCCCAGCTGATAGATCCAGCCCAGAGGTCTGAAACCTCTATAGGACTCATAAAGAGTCTCATACCAACCCGAAGTTGGTTTATCTGAGCCGAAGATAGTAGGAGCTCTGAAACCTCACTAAACTTGATCCTAGATCAAGTGGTTGTACCGTGCCATCCTAGATAGAGAGTACGACAATCTCTGATGCATTCATCAGTCTTTGCTACTAGTCTCTAGCTTTTCCCACCTCATTGGCCAAATGAGAGGTACTTCCCATGAGCCCTTAACTTAATGGGTAGGATGCATATGGGGCATAGATAAGGAGAGGTGAGCCAACTCAATCATCACAACGGTGGGGCAGAAGCACACCAACAAGGTTCGACAAGCCTAGCCCTATGGTTTCTTATAGCTCTGAGAAGCTATCCCCAAAGCCCCCTAGAGATCCCAGAGCTCATAGTCTAACAAGACCCTCAGCATAGGGTCGTTCCATGATACCAAGGCTCTCATGGAAGGTTAGGAACTTGACCTTCCCTAGGGGCTTTGTGAGAATATTTGTGACCTGCTCATTAGTTCCTATATGATCGATCCTTATGACACCTTGCTGTAGCATATCCCAGTTAAAATGGTACCTGATATCAATATGATTAGATCGATTGTGAAACACGGGATTCCCTGACAATCGAATCCCACTCTGGTTATCACAGAGTATCATGGTGGTATCTAGCACATGCCCGAATAGCTCAATGAAAAGCTTTCACAACCAAACTGCTTCACAACAGGCCATACTCACTACGATGTATTCGGCCTCCGCGATGCTCAAAGCCACTGACTTCTGCTTCTTGATCATCCATGATATCGAAGCGGATCCAAGTGTGAATCAACATCCCGATGTGATTTTACGATCCACCACACTGCCAGCCCAATCGACATTAGTATATCCAAGGAGTGTCATGCTCTCGGTAGTGTATCTCAACCCATGGTTTATCGTGCCCTGAAGATATCTCAGAAGATTCTTGGCACCAACCCAGTGAATGTGATGAGGCTCAACCATCTGTTGAATCAAAGTGTTCACTGCAAAACATATGTTCGGAGGGGTGTTCACTAAGAACATTAGGGCCCCTACGAGTTGACAATACTTAGTAGGATTTTCTAACACGGGCCCAGTAGTGCTGCCACTCAGCTTCTTAAAGTTGGGCTCCATCGGTGTTGACACGGACTTACAGTCCACCATACCAAATCTTTCCAGAAGCTTCACAATGTATTTTCCTTGAGAAAGGAAAATCTCGCCAGGTCTTTGCCAGACCTCCAAGCCTAGGAATTAATGCATCAGTACTAGGTCCTTCATCTCAAACTCAGTAGCGAGCTCCCTCTTGCATTGATGAGTGAGAGGTTCAACACCTGTCAGGAAGAGGTCATCCACATACAACACCAAAATGAGAGCCTTCTCTCTATAAAACTTGAAGTAAGGGTTCAGATCAGCATTACTACGAGTGAAGCCTAGCTTCATCAGGTAGATATCTATCCTCTCATACCAAGATCTGGGTGCTTGCTTCAACCCATAGGGGGCTTTCTTCAACTTGCAGACATGGGTGTCCCGATCCTAGACTTCGAACCCCAGAGGTTGCTCCACATACACCTCTTCCTTTATCACACCATGTATAAATGAGATCTTCACATCCATTTCATGAAGACTCCATCCTTGCGTAGCAACAAGGGCAATGATAGATCGGATGGTGGTATATCAGGACACAAGTGAAAATATGTCATCATAGTCTATGACTTCCTTTTGAGAGAAGCCACGGGCAATGAATCTTGCCTTGAACTTTTCAGCACTTCCATCAGATCCATGCTTGATCTTGTAGAGCCATTTTGAGGTGACAACTGCTTTGTCCTCCGGTCTTGGAACCACATCCCAGAAATCATTCTTCAATATGGACTCATACTCTTTGTGCATAGCATTCTTCTAGACTTGATGCTTTACGACTTCCTCAAAAGATCCAGGCTCAAATTATACAATAGTACTCATGGTCGCTAAATACCCTTGGTATCTATTCAGCTTCTTGCTTTCACAGAATGTCCCCCTTGGGGCCATATGTCCCTCGGCATCCTCGAGAGTGTCCCTGAGCCATGATGGTTTTCTCTTCATTGAAGGAGGTGAATCAATAGGGTCCATTGGTCCTTCAACATCGAGCATCATCTCATCCTTCGATTCTTGTTGATTACCAGACCTTGTTTTATGATCTTCCTTAGATCTCGAAAGATTTATTACTTTCCTCAGGGAAGCATCTTCGTCAAAGGTAACATCGTGGCATATCTCTATTTCCCTTTGACCAGGCACATAGAATCTATGGGCCTTCGAAGTTTCGCTAGAGCCCACAAACATTCCCTTCTTTCTAGAAGCTTCTAGCTTGCTCCTCTTTTCCTTCGGCACGTGAAAATAAACATGACATCCAAAAACTCTAAAATGTGAGACGTCAGGTTTCTTACCAGAGAAAACCTCTTCGAGAGTTTTAGAGTCCAAAGTGGAATGCTGGCATCGGTTTTGTATGTACACAAAATTTTTCGCATCTTCTCCCCACAGAAACTTCGGTAGACCCTGGTCACATAGCATGGCACGGGAAGCTTCCATAATGGTCCTGTTCTTTCATTCAACAACGACATTCTGCTCAGGAGTTTAGATAGTTGTGGTCTCCCTCTTGCTGCCAGCTTCTTTGCAAAAGTTCTTGAACTCGTTCGTCTCATATTCAGTGCCATTATCAGTCCTCAATATCTTGATCTTCTTCCTTGTTAGATATTCCACCAAGGCTTTGAAGGTACAGAACCACATGAAAGCTTCATCCTTCTTCTTCAAGAATTATATCCAGGTTTTATGAGAGAATTCATCTATGAATTTCATATAATAAAAAATTCCTCCCAAGGATGTCACAGGCAGCATTCCAGACAGATCATAATGTATCAATTGCAAGACATCATATGTCTTTGCGACACTTGAGGGGAAAGGTCGCCTTATATGCTTTCCTTCAGCACAACCCTGACATACACCTTCATGATTATTTCAAAACTCTGGCATCCCCGTTACCACCTTCCTTGCTTCGGGAAGGGCCTTGTAGTGAAGGTGTCCAAACCTTCAGTGCCACAGTTTAGTCTGTCGAATAATATCACACATCATCACTCCCAGTGGACTTCCTCCAACCTGGTAGAGTGTATGAATTCTAAACCCAATTGTGATAGCTTCCTTGAAGCTCTTCTTCCAGATGTGCACCTTCCTATCAATTAATGCCACATTGAAACCTTTGTCTTCCATGGCTAATATAGACAAAAGGTTCTTCTTCAAATTAGATACATAAAGTACATCATGTAAGCGGAGGACTTTACCTTGAGACAAGTGGAGGGTCACAGTCCCTATCCCTTTCACGGGATATGTGGCATTATCTCCAAGGATAATTTTCAGATTAGTATCCTTCTCAACCATATCAGAAAGTGATTCCTTGAACCCAGTGATGTGCCTTGAGGCACCACTATATCAACTAGACATCCATAGTGTGAGGTGGAGATGCAGTAGAGAGGGAAGATACAAGAATTAATTCATTTATTTTATCAACAACATTTGATTCCTCATACTTGGAGTTTCTCTACCTTTTTAAAGGTTGACTGTTTCCGTCGGAGGGAGTTTTCCTCTTTCCCTTGAACCTGTTGTTCCTTTAATTGCCATTCCTCTGGTTGTTGTTGTTGTCATCATCATCGGGAGAATCCTTCTTGAAAGGGAATTCTCTAGCATAGTGACCTGGCCTATGACAAGTGTAACACTTGCCCTTCTTTCCCTGGGCCCCTGCTCTTCTTTTGTTCTTTGGACCACCAAAGTTCTTCTTTCTAGAATGAGCAACGTAGGCATCATTTCCTTCATTTTCATACTCCTTCATTCTTGTCTCTTCTTGTACGCATCTCGATAGTACTTCGTCAAAGTTAGGTATCACACTATTATTGAGAATGGTATTTTTGAACACATGCCATTCGGATGAGAGCCCTTTAAGTGTTGTGAGTACCATCTCTCAATTAACTATTGTCTCCCTAATAGCCAGTAGATTGTTCCTGATCTCGATCAGCTTCAGAAAATATGATTGAACAGACTCATCCCTGCCTTTATTCAGATTATTCAATTGATTCACATTGTGGGCCTTGAACATGTGGACCAAATTATCATACATCTTTGGATGTGCCCAACTCAGAGATGTAGGCAACCAGACTCTTGTGAATTGAGTCCCTAATCATCAGCTTTGCTTTGATCTCCCCCTTATTATACTTTGGTTTGGCAGTAGCAGTAGCAGTGGATGGAGGCTCTTGGATTTTACCCTGCACATAGTCCATGACATCTTGGTCTTCCAAGTTAAGATCCAATGTCATCTTCCAGGCATGGAAGTCATCCTTCCCAGTCAATTTGTCATCAGCCTTAAAGCCATTATCGTTTGAGGAACCCGTCCTCTTCTTCAGTGATTGCTACAAATTAGAGCTTTGTCTTTACCTCAGCTCCGATACCATGTAAATATATGTAGATGTTCTATGCTTGATGTAACTTTACTTTTTCTTCAATATCAGACAACAATCACATAAACAATAAAGTAAAATGCTGATAGAACATACCAGTACATCGAAAAAATACAAGCTAGAAATATATAAGTGTGTTGGTGCGTTACGGCGGTCAATAGGGTGCTTCAACCAGCAAAGTCTCAATATGGTTAGCCAACCAACAATCTCACACAACCCTCTAGGACAGCCAAACGGTCAACTCAAAAGTCAATGGTCAACACAAACAACAACAGTAGCTAGGTCAACACTAAAAAGTCAAAGTGAACATTTTGCCACAGGAATAGTGCCAGAAAATGCGGATTAGGAAAATCGAAATTTTGGGAGAGTTTCAGGTTGATTTGACCTTGCATTGACCAAAGTCAACGCTCGTCAAAATTTGCTGCAGAAACCCTAGACTGAAATCAGAAATTTGTTGCTGCTGGAAATTTCCCACATGTGGAGAGAAGAGCCACCAAGGACATCAAACCAATCAGATGAGGAGAGAGAAATGTGTGAGGATGAGATGAGTGAAAATTTCCTCCAACGTTGACCAATATATATCCATCAGTGAGGGTGTGTGATGCAACTGCTGGGGCACAAAACCTTAAGGCTAACTTGCACATATCTTGAATAAATTCAAAATAAATGTTCTGCTCATCGGATCAAGATGATATTTAGATAGATCTTGCACCTCTCCGAAAGAGGAACCCAATAAAAATATTGGTATCTTCATCTAAGCATCGCAACATGGAGTTTGGACCTAGTTGTCCAAAATTAACAATTAAGAACCTTGAAGGCCCAATTCTGTAGACAATTTTGCATACGGTTCAAGAGATATTTCCAGCTTGAGACTCTGATGGAATTACTACTGAGGGGTATTCCTAAATATTTCATGGGGAGGGAGCCTAACTGGAATCCCAAAGTGAGAGACAAGAAGCGTTGGGATATAGCATTACTATTGAAAAAATAAACATTAGATCTGTCATTATTGATTATTGTGCCTGAGGCCTTCATAAAATCATTTAGAACAGATAAGATGACTTTGGATTCTTGAAAAGTTGCTTGACAAAAGAGAAGGATGTCATCAACAAAGTGTTGATGAGATAGGGTGATATTAGGACCCCAAAGATTCAGCTCCTTAAGTCGACCTTCACGAATTTTTGATTTGATATGATGACCAAGGCCTTCAGCTGCTATAATGAAGAGAAAAGGGGATAGGGGGTTGTCTTGTCGAAGTCCTCAGGTAGCATTGAAAGGATCAGAGGGAATACCATTTAACAGGATTGAAAAGTTAGGGGAGGAGATAAATGACAATATCTAGAGAATCCATCGTTTATCGAAGCCAAAGGCTTCAAGCACCACCTTAAGATAAGACCAACTTAAATGATCATATGATTTAGAAAGGTCAAGTTTTATCATCATAAATTTTGCTTTTAGAGTTCAGAGAGAGTGTATAGCTTCCTATGCCGTGACTATCCCATCCAAAATTTGTCTTCCTTTCACAAAACATGTCTTCTCTTGCGAGATAAGATTCGGGAGAATAGGTTTCAGCCTGTTCACCATAATTGTCGATAAAATATTATAAATGACATTACACAATGCTATTGGTCTGAAACCTGCTTGCACGTCCATGTTTTCCTTCGTAGGAATTAGAGAGATAAAGGTTGAATTAAGGGCTGGATAGATTTGACGCAATCGTCTGGATTCCTCTACCACTTCCAAAATATCTGTTCCAATGAAAGACCAGGCTTCTTGAAAAAATTCTGAAGTAAAACCATCAAGGCTTGGGGCTTTATTTTTTGGCAGATTCCTCACCAATTCTTCCAGCTCTTCATAAGTGATTTCCCTAAGGAGAGCCAGGTTTTGATCTCTGGTTACTAGAGTTGGTATATTCCTCGTGATACGGTTGATAGCTGCTACTCTATTATTATCAGGTTCTGTGAGATCTCTCTGAAATGGTTGACTAGTAAGGTTTCCATCTCATTATGTTGGAGAACTCAATTACCTGCAAAGTCCTTTAGGGAGAATATCCGGTTATGCTGTTGTCGTTGTATCATTGCTTTGTGGAAAAAAATTGTGTTTATATCCCCTTCTTTGAGCCACTAAATTCGAGACTTTTGTTTCCATAACACCTCTTCTTGTTTTCTACATTCTTCTAATTGACATAGAATGTTACCTTCCTGGAGGACTAATTCTTCAGACCTGCCATTTAAAATCATCTGTTGTTGAACTCGTTTCATTTCACCCTGCAACCTTTCCTTTTCCTGATGAATGTTTCCAAACTCATTTTTATTCCACTTTTTTATCTCTTGTTTCAAGTTTTTCAATCTTAGTTGAAAGGAGTGCATCCTGTTTCTGCCCTGGATTGGATTTTCCTCCCACCATCCTTTAGATTTTTCAAGAAAATCGGGGTCCCTTAACCATAAGGCTTCAAATCAAAATGGTCATTTCTTCTGGAATTCCTTTATATTGATTTCTATGCTTATCGTCCAGTGATCTGACCCTAAGGTAGGAAGTTTTGCTGCTTCATAATATACATCCACGCTCACCAGGGCTTCAGAAACTATGAACCTGTCTAATATGGTTGCTACTTGATGGCCAGCTCCTCTTTTGTTATTCGATGTGTACATGCCATTCACCGTAGGGATATCCACTAGCCTTAGGTTTGTAATTAAGTCCCGAAATAATTCCATCTCCGGCTCCTCCCTCCTTAGTCCTCCTTTCTTTTCATTCAGATTCATAATCATATTATAATCTCCTCCCAAGAACTAATATTTCTCGGTATGCATGTTATTTAGCATTCTTATGTTGTTAAGGAACGCCTCTCTTTCTCCTGGAATATGAGGTCCATAGACTGTGGAAATCAATATCTTTTCCTTTGTTCCAATTTGTCGAAAACGACCTGTGAGGATAAGGGGTAGGCCTATCCACGCTTCTTCCATAATCTTTGATGGATTCCACAAGACGGCTATACCCCCTGCAGTGCCACGAGAGTTTATTGCCATTACTTCATAATGGGGTTGGTAAGTTTTTAGAATATCTTCCATTTTTTTTCCTGAGACTTTTGTTTCCTGTATCAACATGACTTGGGGTTTTTCTTTTCTTAACCTGTCTTTTAGATATCTCTGCTTTCCTTTACTATTTAGATCTCTTATATTCTAGGAGATCACTTTCATTGATTAACTTTGTGTAGTTGTTGGAATACCATTGTTAACGGTATTATCTTTCTTGAGTTAACTAACATTTCACCTACCATTTGAATCGAGTCATGAAGGTTATTTCTCCCTTTCTTTTTACTTACTTTAGGTTGGTTTTTGGTTTCCTTTGCATGGGAATTTCCCAGGGGATTCATCTGTTTCTAAGATTTGATGTCAAGTACTACTTTTTGTATAGTTTCTTCTGGTCTTCCGGGATGAACCGATCATCTAGATTTCTGCATTCATGTAATAGTATTTTTAAAACAACCTCTTTAGAACTTAACTCCTCTCTATTCTGCTCTATATCCCTTGCAGATTGTTCAACCGGCTGGTCTAGCTCTTCTACCTCATTCATTTCCTGCGGTGCCTTGTGTTTAGCTGCCTGTGTTTTCTGTGGGGCCTTTCCATGTCCTTTTACAAGACTGTCTTCTCCCTCCTTGGAGCTTTCCCCCTGTTCTTGTAATATCTTTTATCTGTTTTGTGTATTCTTCTATTTTGGGTTAGTGTTATGGTTTGTATGTTGTTTTTTATTCTTCTTTTTACTCATTACAATTTTGAATCCGTCATCTTTTTCCGGTGATCCTTTGTTTCCTCTGTTGATTTTCTTTGCATCTGTTCAAGGTTATTCAATGGGAAGGTTTTATAAAGATGCACGTACTCATGGCATCTACGATGGCGGAATGGGATATGCTCGTAATCCAAAAGTTGATGCCAGATTTTACCTTCATACTCAAGTTCTATTGACTCCGGAAGCGGTTCAGAAATATTCATATAGACTCATTTATGAGCAAAAGATGTCTACCTACCTCGTCGTGTTGTTTCTGCAATTTTGACAAAGCTACCAAGAGAGTTTCCATTTCCTTCTAAGATTTCAGGTCCCAAAAATCCATTGGAAGCGCAAATAGCCTGACCAATACTAATGCCGCCAAGAAGTGTTCCTGGTCAGGATTATAGCATTCCTCCCATTGCTGCAAAAATAAACCTACATTGTAATAATAGTAAGGACCTCCCTCAGAGATCCTTAAGTTTATCAAGAAGATTTGTGAAGATTACTGTAAAGAACCCTCTGGGTTTCAATTTTTCTTGTATCCATTTTAGTAAGTGTTTTCAGTTGTTCAGATACCTTTAAATTTACATATTGTGCATGGTATTTCATGTAACTTCTGTACTCATCTAATTTGTTTGCTGGAATAATAAATTTAGGTTTTTTATTGCTCGTGGCAGACATTGTCCTCTTGTTTTTGCTTGCCATTCTGCCCCCAAGACTGGTCCAACCTTTGGTGTGGATCCTCCCTGTGACCCTGCTTGTTTGCTGCTTTGTTCACTTGTTGTGACATTTTGGTAGGAGGGGATCACACCCCCTAATGCAGTTTCCATTACTGTACCAACGGCTGCTTAGTACTGTTCCCCCCTCAATTTCAGCCTCACAGTTTGCAGGGTGCCTAAAACCCCAACATTACTTAAACCAAACTCTCCGTTCCCTCCAAGCTCAATGCGATATCTACTTTTTAATATACAAAAAAAATAAAAAATATTTTAATTGATTTAAAGATAATTCTCAATTAATTCATAAAACACATTTTTTCAGAAGAAAAAAAAAACTGTTCTATTATATTGTAGTAGAAACGGTACATGATCACAATATATAGAAATTAATTCATAAAACACATATTTACCGAAGAAATGAATTATTGATATATAACTAAATTGACTGAATCAACATTGACAACTAAGGCTCTTATTCTCTAACAACTAGGGCTCTTATTCTGGAATCCACTATCAATTTTTTGCAATTGTAGCTCTGCTATATTCTGGAGATCATTGATTACGCCTAGGCACCCATGGACATGATCTCGAATTCTTTGGCTGGCTTCGTACACCATGTTGCTTACTGCGTCACCTCTCTGCTCTGCCAGAAGGTCCTACAACAATGTAATGGATAATCACGCTATAATAAAATCACATAGGGTTTTTACTAATTTAAGCAATAATTATGATTAAATCTGAATCACCAATTTTTTTATTTTATGGAGAGGTCTATCTAACTTAAATGTACCATTGTAATTATTAGCCTAGATCCATTAGCATAGTGGTAATTTTAGGGGGAATGTGAAAACTCAGATGAGATGGTTAATGAATCCGATCAAACTTTCATAATCAAGTTTAAAGAGAAATTGTTAAGGTGAATAAGGTAAACCGTCAATCTCTCATAATCAAGTTAAGAAGATTATTAGAATGAATCAAATAAACTTGACTAGGTAAATTTATAAACAGTTTTCTATCTCCAAATATATGAACACTCACAATATTGATGTTTAATATAACCTATTTAAAATCTGAACAAATTCCATGTTAATTCATGTAGAATAAAAAAGTTAATTGATATAGAATCGAGAGATGGTAACTTTAAATACCACTGCTCTCCGAATCTAACAAAATTTCCAAATTTCTTTAATTTAATCTTCATGTAATAAAGTTGAAATGAAATTTAACATTTAACATTGAGAAAAAGACAAAACGCCATTATCTAACTCTCTAAGTTATTCATAAGAAAGCAAATAGTCTGGAGAGTCATTACCGAGTAGTCGGCACTCTTGTCCGTTTATAAAAAAGAGGGTCCTGCTGTAATTTCACTTCCGCAAAATTCAATGAAGAGTTGGCAAAATCATAGTTCGAAGTTGTTAAAAAATTTATTTCTATATTAAAAATTTAATTTCAATTTCAGTTATATATTATTGAAATTTTATTAATAATAACGTGACTCAATCTTAATTTCAATAAAAAAAAATTAAAAAGAATAATAAAATCGTTATTTAAAATTTGTAAAATCATCTTCTATAAAAATCTTTTATAGAAGATATTATTGCTCTTCCAATAAAATCTTCATAAAAATAAATTATCTTAAATAATTAGAAAAAAATATGATATCTTTTATAAAACCACAAATAAATTCTACTAACAAAAACTTGATTTATGATATTAACGTTGAATTATATTAAAAAAATAACTAAACAGTAAATAATAATTTTTCTCATAATAAATCAATTTAGAACTAAATCCAAATGATAGATTAATAGAAATAGTCAAAATTATTGTTAAAAGTCAAGATGGAAAGGGAGCGTGAATAAACGATTAGATAAAATAAATTATTGGATACCTTACGGAGGATTATTAGAAGAATAATGGCCTTTAGAAATAAACGAATAATGAATCTTGGCTGATATGGAACTTTTTATTAGAAAGATAATAAATTAGATTTATACCCTATGTTTTTTGTACACTGGAGTTATGAGATTGTACAAAGGAGTTATAAGATTTTACATGGTAGGTTTTTGTGAAAATAGTAATTATTTTCAATCATGTAAGATTACTCATATTACTTATATGAGATATTTTGATTGTTGTGTTTTGAGTTAGAAGTGTGATTCATTAAGTGTCACTTATTATCACAGCATAGATATTAAATTTAATCACAAGGTGGTCAGAAAAAGGAAGAGATATTAAGACAAATGAACATTAAGAGATCAATTATGAAAAAATGAAAAATTCGATCATCAACATTAAAATGTTCAAAAGAATTAATAAAAATATTGATTGAAAAAATTTAAAATATATTTAAATGAAGAAAAATAATTATTGAATAAATGAAAGTTAAATTTAATTATTTTTTAAATATATTAAAAAAATAAAATTATACCTATATGGATAAGATATATATATTTTTAAATTAAGCTGATAAAACAATTTTAGTAAACTAGATGTAATTTATCTTTGTTGCTGAAATGTAATTGTTGAATGAGTAAATGGATTTAACATGGCTCCTGGATCATTTTAATTTTGTTTTACTTAAACTCAAATTTTACTAGAATTTTATCTACTTAAACTCAAGTTTTTAAAAATCTCTTAACAAAATCATTTGGTCTATCGAGCTAAATTTACCTATATTAAGTACTATAATAAATCACGAAAAAAATATATAAAACATAAAATTAACTTAAATATATAAATATTATTAATAAAAAGATTAATTAATGAAATTTATTATAATATATTATTAATAACACATTAATATATTCTTAATATGTATTAAACCACATTGGATGGTTCTTTCAACAATATATTCTTTGATGTGATTATCACCAAAATTTTTTTATATACAAATTATAAATTGAAATTTAATATTTTTAAATAATATTTAAATTTATTTATCTAAAATTCTATTGGTTTAAATTTTGAACATCTTATTTGGTAATGATGTCAAAATATTTCAATTTACTGTGACAATGTATTGACCCCTAACTACCAAGGTATGAAAAACACAAACTTCAAAGACATGATAAACAATAGTTTCTAAAATTAGATGTTTTCTTTTATTACCTGGTTTAAAATAAGGTGAAAGCTTACACGTCCACCCAATATATATATATATATATATATATATATATATATAAATATGAAGGGACATATATTTTATAGCTTGTATGTTTACCCATATATGTTCATTACAACAAGTTATGTTTAATGGTCATACATATATGTCAAATATCAAAATATAGATATTATGTTTTTATTCATAAACTATATTTCGTGCATGTGTTTTATGGTTTATGAATAAAAACATAATATACCTCCTACAATCCATAATGGCATCCCATTTGAGGACTACAAAAAAAAAGTTTTATAATTTTATCACAAAAAATTAAAACAAAGTGCATTAATTAGCAACCTTGCAAAAAGTACCAAAAATTGATGTGTGTTGCTAGGCTTAATTGGCTGAAAGTGACAATAGGAGCTAGAAACCTAGAAGACAAAACCATGACATACAATCGAGCAGATGGATATGAGTCTGTGGAAGCCACCTGGATGGGGTCCTTGTTGTATCCAACAATGTTCCCCATTGAGGGGGGTACCCAAAGGGGTTTCTCAATGCCTTTTATCCATTGATATAGGTCCTTAATGTGCATGTGTAGGTGCTAAAGAGAACATAGGATGTTGGTTTGATGCTCATGTCTTTCCAGGAAGACTCTCCCAAGAAGGAACTTCATATGTTAGTAGAGATTGATAATGTGCACATACTAATTAAACAAGCCATGAGTGTGCTCGGTGTCCAGTGCCCAATCAACCATCTTAGCAAGAATCTTCAAGTTCAAGAGATGAAATCTATGGGAGGCTCTTGGCAGTGAGGTCATGATAGCAAGAAAATGCTTCTTCTACACAATGACACATACTTGAACTGCACCTATGGGGCCTCTCTTAGTAATGGGCTTCTCCCCTACAAACCCAAGCTCGCTAGCGAGGCATGGGGGGAAAGATAGAGAGACAAAAGGAAGATGACAACAATGCAGAGGGGAAATAGATAGAATTGGCACTAGGGAGCCATCATGTCATCGTAACACATATAGGAGGAATGAGGAAAGAAGGGTAAATTCCAAAAGGAACTTCCAACCTCATCCACTAATGGAAGGGGGGGATGACGATTGAGGGGTGGAAACATCTAGCCACAAGGGACCAAGGGGAAAAACACTAACCAAGATCTAAGAGGGTGAGGGGAACAATGAGAGAGGGAGAGTATCAGATAGGCAAGAGACAAAAGGAAAGAGAGGGAACAAAAATTAGGAGGATGAGGGGTCAAGATGAGAGTTAGAGGAGAATTTTTGGGATATTGATGCAGAAATGTAGAAGAGACCACGGGAGAAAAAAAAACATCAAGCTAAGAAACTTGTAAATATGATGGAAATCTAGACAAATGATTAGACCTTGTCATGCTAGAGATCTCTTGGATCTCCAACACTCATTTAGTTAAGTTATGCACTCCATGCCTTTTATGGCCATACTTTCTTACTTCAAATATTTCTCCCACTAAATTTTCCATTGAGCTAGAGGAATAAACCATTGTTGATGAGGTGAAATATTTTGATGCCTCACTTGAGTATATTCTACTCCTTGGACATAGGTAGTTTTATGCTATGATTTATTTCATGTTGTTTGTAGTTTGTGTTCTTCACTTTACACATTAAGGAAATACCATTACCATTGATTAGCTTAAATGTTGCACATCGATGAATAAATTAACCACTACTAGCACTTTGGTGCCATTTTTTGATGACAACCCTTTAGGATATGAAAATGTTGATGTGAATTTTTCAAGAAATTGTTGCTAATTGGAAATTGTCAATTGCAATCACCTGACTCATTCCTTCTATAATTATTTCTCCCATGTGCAAGATCTCTTTCATCACTAGTGGATCCCATCAGTCTAATGACCCTAGGGTAGTGCTATCTCCTTCAGATATAGACTCATATGGTGAGCACATAACACTTCTAGCGTAAGATATTTTTGGATTTATTATCCCATCAATGCCTCCTTGCACTGGTTAGAAAATTCATCCCAATATGGAATATGATCAAGATGCTTTTACCACATGGGCCATCACTCGACTTATTTCACATGGCTCCCTTGATGTCAAGTTCCCTTAAAAAAAAGCCATCTTGGAGGTCATAGATTAAATTGATAATCCAAGTGAGGATATGCCTTAGGATGCTTCTATTATCCCCAATTAGGAAATGGTGGAGCTTGGAAAAAGTATTGCATTATGACAGGTTGAATTTTCTAAGTCATCCAATGATATGCCACCATTGGACTAAATCAAGTCTTGGATTTCTAGTATATAACTTGCCACTGAATTATCCAATCATGTAATATCCCAAAATGGAATAATGTATTAATACACAAACAAAATATTTGTAACACAGAAAATGTACATGTAAGTTTATGATCAACACATATATAGACAGAATAGATGAGCCATTTTATTCATAGGAGAAGATTCAGTTACAACAGTGTACAAAATATGAGGTCATCTAGCCAAAGAGATGGCATAGAATGACCCTACAAACATGCTACAACAAGCATTGCGTAACTGGAGAGCTGCAGGAAGCAATACTGTGCTGTCCCTTCAGATGATGATGTAAATATAGTTGTTGGCTGAAAAGGGAAATGTAGATCTATGGAAATCTGTAGCTCTAATGATGCCAAGATTCTAGATCTAGGCACTATGATGGCAACCCAAGATAACCCAGAAAGGATTTCTCAGATCTATCAATCTAAGAAAATCACCCTCTTGGGGTTTCACTATACAACTGCTGGGTATGCAGATCTGAAGCTAGATCTGATAAATAGATGGTTGAAATATGTCACAAGATCAGATATAATCTTGAAGGGCTGATACCTTCACTAGATCCTCAAGCTATAATCTCAAGATATAGCTCCTCAATCCTCCTTTGAAGATTGTAACTGCTGCTACACAACTGCTCACAAAAACCACACTGTAAAGGAAGGAGGCTCTCTAGCCTACTGCTAAGATAGGCAATGTAGCTCAAAAATGACGGAAACAAAGAATACACTATGAAGGAATGGTCCTCCACTGGATTACTAGCTGATATGCTTGCAACTTCCCTTCTCCCTTAGATCTACAAGAATGGACTACGCAATTACTGATGGAAATGATGCTACTAGGAGATGAATAATAAACGGCCTGATGCCTGATATAGATCTGAAGCACTGGAAGGATGATCTTGAAGCTCAAGGTGATAGGATGAATCCTTCACCGGTTCCTCAACTGAAATATTGAAGGACAACCTCCTCCTCTCAAACCCTGATGCAGAAATGTGTTATTTCTGAAGATGTATGGGATGGAGAAAGTAGGAACAATATGGAAAAAATGCCTGATGAGGAATGTAGTTCAAACACTCTTCCTTAAAGGTAACTCAAGGAAAGAGGTGGGATTCCTGCTCGGGAACACCTTGTGCTAAAAAACATTGCAGACTTAGCTAAATAGGATAAGAGTGCATGAAATGTCAAATAAAAAATCCAAATCTAAAAATATCACAAATAAATAATCCAAAAGCCTCCCTTCTATGTTGCCTTCATCTTCATTATATATTTTTTGAACCTTCTCATGCCTTGGCCCACCTCATAACTGCGATGTACATGTGGACATAGGTCTTCATGTTGATTGTGTTGTCTCTCCATGATCTCCATCATGTGAGAATATAATGATCACCCTCTCCATCATGTGTGCATTAAATTCAATACTCCTCCATCATCTCATCATGAATGCTTTATGATCTCACATTTGATTCCTTCCATGATCTTAGTTGATTGCTTCAACCTCCATGATTTTCTCATTAATGAGACATGATCTCCACTCCTTTCACATTAAGTAATTGCTCCACTACTCCATTATGCATAGATCTAGATGCAAAATATCCATACACATCAAAGTGGATTTATTTGTCTTTGGGGTTTGTGGGTCCCTCCACCCTCTTATTTAGTCAATTAACTAAGTTTATTAAGAACTCTAATATTCCAATTATCTTGTTAGGTCCCTATATTACTAGTATAGTCCCTTATTGTTGTTAGTGTAACCCCCTTATTTTTATTATTGTACCCTTTTAACCCCCATTTTGTTATTATTGTGCCCTTAAATTATTATTTTTAGGTCAGTTAGGATTACATTGTGGCCCACTAGGATTACATTATGGCCCCATGGACTCCTATATATAGAAAGGAGGTTTTGTAAATTGTATCATCCAAGAATTGTTCATTTATGTAATGTATTGGAGGTTGACCCCTCGAAGAGGCTCATTTCTAAGGCGTTGATATCTCTTTTCTTCTCTTTTTGGAGCTGGTTACACAACATTTGGTATCAGAGCTTTGGATTCTAGGGTTTCGCTGCTCCAAACAGGTCATCGTGGCATTTTCGCTATAACTTTTTTTCTACGAAGTTTCAGAAGATGAAATTTTTAGGGTGCGAAGAAAAAATCCTGAGGAAGCTTGTATAAAAATTTCAGAGTTTGGTTCGCAATAATTTCGGAGATATGATCTGTGGAAGTCAGGTATTTTTTCAGGCTCCTAAACAGGTCATCGTGGCATTTGCGCTATAAATTTTTTTCTACGAAGGTTAAGAATCTGAAATTCATATGGTGCGAAGCTGAAATCCTGAGGAAATTCATCAAAAAATTTCAGAGCTTGGTTCGCAATATTTTTGGAGATATGATCTGTGGAAGGTAGTGCTTTTTCAGGCTCCTGAATTTCATCTCAAAGAGGTGATCGTGGGAAAAGTTCAATAAATCTCTCTCTGGGTAGTGGATTTGAGTGCCGTAAAAAGTGGTCGAAAGTACACAGACTTTAGTTTCTTGGCTATCAATTTCAAAGACAAAGGATGAAACAGTGACACGTGGCAAGTCCTACAAGTTTGCTCTACTGAACCAGTCCAGAATTAGGTCATGGTGGGAGATTGGACACAACTTTGTCTTGGGGAATCCAAATAGATCAGACTGTGGAATTTGAAATAAGCTTCAGAGGGCTACTACAGGGCTGAATTTTAGATATTGAATATTTTCAATTACAGAGATAATTCAATTTCAATATCGAGCTCCTCAAAGCAAGTAAAAGGTGTGTATTATTTTTCCGAATTGCATAAGTCTTGTTTGAAGAATCAAGTTGAATTGATTCCAAGGGAATATTGTAGAATAGGTATCAATATTGGATTCTAAAATGGCGCCTAAAAATAATTCAACACCCATTAAGCCTTCAGAAAGCTCTACCATGACTCATGAAGATGAAGAATTGCAACATGATCTATCAAAATTACAAGAGCAAGTGCAACAAATTTCACTCTCGCAAAGAGCAACAAAAAATGAAATGGAAGTTTTGAAGAAAGGCGTGGAAGTGAAGATGGACGGTTTGAAGAAAGGCATGGAAGCTAAGATGGATGGCGTGGAAGTGAAGATGGACGGTTTGAAGAAAGGCGTGGAAGCTAAGATGGATGGCGTGGAAGATAAGATGGATGGAATGGAGGCTGGCATGGAATCCAAGATGGATTGCATGGAAGCTAAGATTGATGAGAAAATGGAAAACATGAAGAATTTTCTAAAAGCAGACATGGAAGGTTTGACAAAGTTGATACAAGAAAGGTTTCCTAATAGTGAAAAGATAGTAGAAGAACCTCATGATGAGAACAAAATAAATGTTAATTGTGATTTCATAAACTCTAATGTTGGCGGGAAGAACCACCATATTCCAAAGATGGATATGAGGAAGTTTTATGGAAAGGATCCTGTAACATGGATACTACGGATGGAGCAATATTTTGATCTCCATAACGTGCAAAACACACAAAAGGTACGCATTGCAACTTTACATTTAGAACAAAATACATTTGTATGGTATCGATGGCTTTGCTCCCGTAAAAAAATTGTCACTTGGTCAATTTTTACGGAGAAAATGATAGCACATTATGAGGATACAAAGAGCAACACCTTCTTTAGCCAATTGATAAATCTCAAACAAAAGGGTTTAGTGGGGCAGCACATTGAGGACTTCCAAAAATTGAATAGAAGGGTAACTGATATTCTAGAAGAACACAGGATCGATCTCTTCATAGGCACTTTAAAGAATAACATCCAACACGAAGTTCGCGTTTTGGAACCGGATTCATTGGAGAAGGCATTCGAGTTGGCAAGAAAAGTTGAATGTAAAATAATGGCGACAAGGAAGCCTACCACTCAATTCTATAAAGAAGGAAGTGTTGCTACGCCTAGATTTCCACAACCTACAAGGTTGACACCACAACAATTGGAAGAAAAAAGAGAAAAAGGGCTTTGCTACATTTGTGATAGAAAATACACTAAAGGTCATAAGTGTGTTGAGAAGAAATTATTTTACATAGATTGTGAAGAGGAAGAAGAAAATGAACAAGAAGAGGATATACACCAGGAACCAGCCCTAGAAGAGGAAGAAATGAATCCGACCATATCGTGTAATGCACCGGCAGGAATTACCACTCCTCAAACTCTCAAGATAGAAGGACATATCAAGAAGAAAAAGGTAATAGTGTTGATTGATTCAGGTAGCACCCATAATTTTATTCATTGTAAGGTAGCCAAGGAATTAAATTGTTTCCTATACCCAGCACCAGGATGTCAAGTGATGGTTGCAAATGGAGGAACTATAAATTGCTCTGGAAAATGCCATAATATCAAGCTAACCATGGGGGAATATGTATTGACTAGTTCAATGCTTTCCATTCCTATGGGAGGTGCTGATGTTGTACTAGGAGTACAATGGTTACAATCTTTGGGGACGGTAGCTTTTAATTTTCAAGAACTTTTCTTGAATTTTTTTTCAAAAGGAAAGGAATTCAAATTACGGGGTATTAAAGGGAAGTCGGGAAGGATAATAAGCTCTAATGTCATGACAAAGCTTCTAAAGAAAGAACAACGAGGCGTAATTGAACAATTATGCTCACTAGAAGTTTCGACATCAAAATCATCTATTTCTGCATATCTCCAACAAGTCTTGGACAATCATTCCAAGGTGTTTGAAACTCCCAAAGGACTCCCACCTATTCGTGATCATGATCATGCTATTCATTTGATTCTAGGAAGTGTTCCTCCAAACATCGGGCCTTATAGATATCCTTATGTCCAAAAGAGCGAAATTGAACGTATGATTGCAGAAATGTTAGAGGCAGGTATAATTCAACCTAGTCAAAGTTCCTTCTCTACTCCTGTAGTATTGGTACACAAGAAGGATGGATCATGGCGCATTTGTCTGAATTATAGGGAGTTCAATAAGCTCACCATTAAAGATAAATTTCCCATTCTTGTGATTGATGAATTATTGGATGAATTACATGGAGCAATTTATTTTACCAAGTTGGATCTTCGTTCAGGATATCATCAAATTAGAATGAAGACTGAAGATATTCCAAAAACAACATTTCCAACTCATGAGGGTCATTATGAATTTTTGGTCATGCCTTTTGGCCTTACCAATGCACCTTCTACATTTCAAGGGTTGATGAATTCCATTTTCAAACCCTTCCTTAGAAAATTTGTGCTAGTATTTTTTGATGATATACTAATCTACAACAGGTCTTGGAGGGATCATGTTGAACATGTTGACAAGGTGCTCAAACTATTGCAGGAGAAACAATTATATGCAAAAACATCCAAATGTTTCTTTGGAGTACAAGAGGTGGAATATATGGGTCATATTGTATCTCACGAGGGTGTTAAAGTAGACCCCAACAAAATTAAAGCCATTAAGGAATGGAAAGTTCCCACAACCATAAAGCAGTTGCGAGGATTTCTCGGGTTAACAGGGTATTATCGCAAGTTTGTTAAGAATTATGGGAGAATAGCAGCACCTCTAACAACACTATTGAAGAAAGATGCATTTTCATGGACTCCTGAAGCAACTAAGGCCTTTGAACGTCTTAAAGAGGCAATGTGCCTAGCACCGGTCTTAGCTACACCGGACTTCACAAAAACCTTTATTGTGGAATGTGATGCCTCAGGAAATGGAATTGGTGCAGTTTTAATGCAGGAAGGAAGACCCATTGCTTTTGAAAGTCGTCCAATCAAAGGAAAGTATTTACAGAAACCTATTTTTGAGAAGGAAATGTTAGCAATACTGCATGCACTAAAGAAATGGAGAACTTACCTAATGGGAAGACACTTCAAGGTAAAAACTGATCATGATAGTCTGAAACACTTTTTGGAACAAGGACTATCTTCAGAAGAGCAGCAAAAATGGGTCACAAAGATGTTGGGTTATGACTTTGAAATAATCTACAAAAAAGGAAAGCTTAATGTTGTTGCGGATGCACTCTCAAGAAAGAATGAAGAGGTGGAAGCATTGCTTTGTGCCATTTCTATTATCCAACCAGATTGGATAACCGAAGCAAGAGATGAATGGAAGAAGGACAAAGATGTATGGACACTCATTCAAAATCTGCAACAATATCCTAGTACATATGATACATTTAGTTAGAAAAATGATTCCTTATGGTACAAAGATTGTTTATATCTTTGTAAGAATTCCCAACTGAAACAAAAGATTCTTCTGGAATTGCACACTTCTCCTTTAGGAGGACTCATGATTTTTAAAAACTTACCACAGGGTGAAGAAAGAATTTTTTTGGGATGGCCTTAAATCTGATATTCAAAAGTTTGTGGCAGAATGTTTGGGTTGCCAGCAGAATAAAGTTGAGACAATTAAGACCCGGGACTTCTACAACCTTTATCCATTCCAAGTCAACGTTGGGAGGAGATTTCAATGGATTTTATCACAGGTTTACCTAAGTCCGAAGGAAAGAATGTCATCATGGTGGTAGTTGATAGACTTACCAAGTATGCACACTTTTGTGCATTATCTCATCCATTTAAAGCAAGTACGGTTGCTACTACATTTATGGACAGAATTCAAAAGCTACATGGAAGCCTAAGGGTTATTGTGAGCGACAGAGATCCCATTTTTACTGGAAATTTTTGGACGGAGTTATTTTCTTGTTTGGGTACTCAATTAGCTCATAGCTCATCTTATCATCCTCAATCGAATGGTCAAACTGAGATAGTAAATAAATGTTTGGAAGGATATCTTCGTTGTTTTGTATCTGATAAACAAACACAATGGGTCAAGTGGTTACCTCTCGCTGAATGGTGGTATAACACTTCCTTCCATACTGCGGCAAAAATGACCCCATTTATGGCACTTTATGGATATCATCCACCATCCATCACATCATCTTTAAGGGAAAATTCGAAGGTTCAAGCGGTGGAAGATCACATCGAGCATCAGCAAGAAGTTCTCCAACTCTTAAAGGATAACCTGAATTTGGCACAAAATCGAATGAAACAACAGGCAGATCAACATCGCGGCGAGAGAAGTTTTGATGTAGGAGATTGGGTATTTTTACGGCTACAACCATATAAACAAATGTCCCTCAAGCAAGCTAAGAAGGATAATAAATTATCGCCAAAGTACTATGGTCCTTACAAGGTGTTGCAAAAGATTGGTACTATGGCATACAAATTGGAGCTTCCTGCTTCTTCGCGAGTACATCCGGTTTTCCATGTTTCGTGCTTAAAGAAGGTTATAGGTGAAAATCTTCCAGTTCAAACAATATTGCCAGAACTTGATGAGGAAGGAAAAATCATATTGGAACCTGAAGCGGTCACAGAAACAAGAACTCGACAACTACGAAATCGATCAATTTCAGAGTATCTCGTCAAGTGGAAGAACTTACCCACTGAAGATTCTACATGGGAGGATGAGAATTTTATACAGAAGCACCCAGAGCTACTCAAGTGTTGAGGACAACACTTTTTTGAAGGAGAGGGGCATGTTAGGTCCCTATATTGCTAGTATAGTCCCTTATTGTTGTTAGTGTAACCCCCTTATTGTTATTATTGTACCCTTGTAACCCCCATATTGTTATTATTGTGCCCTTAAATTATTATTGTTAGGTCGGTTAGGATTACATTGTGGCCCCACTAGGATTACATTATGGCCCCATGGACTCCTCTATATAGAAAGGAGGTTTGTAAATTGTATCATCCAAGAATTGTTCATTTATGTAATGTATTGGAGGTTTCCCCCTCGAAGTGGCTTATTTCTAAGGCATTGATATCTCTTTCTCTTATTTTTGGAGCTAGTTACCCAACAT